>JAWZYV010007843.1:0-600000 GCA_038373885.1 Cheiracanthium punctorium
CGTCCTACCACATAAGTTAGGTAATGGTCCGACCACGGTCACGTGCCTCCCTCAAGAACTATGCCAAAAGTCGCCAAGCTTGGCGACTTTTGGTGTACGTGTGTGCATATTTAACTCTCAAATCTCAAAAACTATTATGAAATTTCATATATAAGATTGTTGTAACATCTAGTTGTGCATCTCGATTTTTGGTTCCAATCTACTGGAGAGTTTATTTACAGGACCACCGAAAAGAATTTCAGTACTTTAATGTCTATGGACATCTTCAATATAATACAACTGTAGACAGTCATTGTTTGGTACATGCCCAAAATCTCGCCGTCTGTCCTCGACCTTGGCGAGTTTTGGCGAAATATCGCCAAATTTGGCGATAGTCAGTCATTTGGTCCATGCCCAAAGTATCGCCATTTGTCATCGTTCTTGGCGAGTTTTGGCGAAATATCGCCAAATTTGGCGATAATCTGTCATTGTTTGGTTCATGCTTAAAATCTCGCCAAATGTCGTCGACATTGACGAGTTTCGCCGAAATATCGCCAAATTTGGCGCCAAAAATTATTTCGTATTTTGTATAACTCTAAAACTTTAACCCGTAGAATTTTGAACTTTTGTATTTAGAACTATTGTAATATCTAACTGTTTTCAATATCTTTTTTGACAGCAATCGACTGGGAATTTATTTACAGGGTGAGCCAAATGACTTTAAATACATTGAGGTGTATGGATGCATTCAATTCATTGAAAGTCTGTGGTCAATGACTACTTTGGCTATCCCCAAAATCTCGCAAACTATCTCAAGTTTGTCGGCTTTTGGTGAAATATCGCCAAATAAAGTGTCAGAAGGAAATCTTTCAAATTGAACTCAGCTTGGCGATATCGAAATATTTGGCTAGAAATCGCTAAACCTTACTATTATTGATATTTTATCTCTTTCAAACAAATAAGTTTAGAGGAAGTGCGTCGAAAATATTTTTGATTTAATAGACGTGCAAGGAAGTCATGTGTTGTACACATCAGATTTTTTTTATTGCTTACCAGACACGGACTAACAGAGTGTTCCTCCGGTTCTGATATGTACATGAGTCCTTAAGTTAAAATTTACAATGCATAATAAAGCACTGTATTTGCAAAAGTAAAACGATACTTATGTTTGCATGTCAATCATAGCGAAAATATAATTTAGGCTTACTTTTGTGGAGTAAAGGAGGTTCTATCGAATAAAACCAATATTGCTTAATGAATTACAGTACAAAAACTAAGCATACCAATGCCTCTCCGCCTGTTATGCAGTGTGCGAGATTGCTGAAATGGTACGATTTCAGATCTTCATGAACCATCGCTCTGTAGGCCATCGGTGGGGCACAAAATGTGTCGACGGGATACTTCGAAAGAATCTAGAAAGCAAATAAAGGAGACATTGTTAAAGCTTATCCTATCAAGGGAGCAGCTCTTGCACGACACGGATTAGGATTGCCATATTTTCTTTGAAAAAAAAAAGAACAAAAAAGGTTTTGGATGAGCTTAGTACAACCAGAGAAGATTATCTGTGACATATACTAAGCTCATCCAGAAAGTAAGTACCGTTTGGGCATTGAAAGAGACAAGTAATTCGTTTTCATTTGCATTTTATTGCACGGGAGAATGAGAGACGAGACGAGTCAGCGATACATAAATCGCTGTGTATCTCGTCTCGCATAAATTTTTAATATTACTACAAAGGCATTTTGCGAGACAAAGATCGCTTTGCAGCTTGTTTTAAGAGACGACATGGGCCTGTCTCGTCTCGTAAGTAATATTCGGCAATTCATATTGTCGAATATGAATTCGAACAATGAATACATGTCGACAACATTGTAATTCGACAATTTATATCTTCTTTAATACATCTATCCCTATTTATTGCAGAAAAATCTACATGCCTTAAAATACTTTTCGACATCTTCACCATAAGCCATTTGTCATATTTCGGTACAAATACCAACATACCTAATTCGTAGAATTTCGTTTCAGGCGACCTGAACTTGTCCTGGATGTTTATCTTGATTTCACAATCACTTACAAATTGCTGGCTGGCACAAAAATTCTTATGAAAAAACAAAACATATTGTTACGAATTTTCGGGGCAACCCGCTGCTCTGGGGCTTAAAATGGTTTAAAATTCGTATTCTACGCTTCAAATAGATAAATTTTGCTTTTTGTTGCATCAAAATCGGCCAATTAGAACCGGAGATACGGAGGTTTCGCTTTCCCATATGTTTTTCTATGGGCTTCTAGAAAACTCGAGAAATATTAGTCCTAGAGCTTAGATCTCTTCACTTTTGAGGACTTATTTTTGGCGCCAAATTTGGCAATATTTCGCCAAAAGTCGCCAAGCTTGGCGACTTTTTGGTCATTTGGCGCGATTTTCCCAATGGGGCCTGGAAGTTGTTTTTCCTGCATTAAAAACGCATAATAACCTAACATTTCTCTTCTATGACGTAATCAAAATTCACGCTTTATGTAGAACCCTCGAGAAATTGACTTTTCTGGAAACCTCTCGTACCTCCTGCGTCGGCTATTTATAGAAGCGGGCATCGCCCCGAAGTCAGTCAGTTGCGAGTTGAACATTCAATGTGTGAAGAGCTCTGAGTACGCTTGTTTTGTGTGAACTGATAGTGCTATAGAAGCTGTGTTTTAGCTTGCTTTGTGAAGCTGTTTTTAAAGTGCTGTGTGTAAATTCTTCATTGCTGTGTCTTAAGGGATAGTGTACTATATCCCTTGAATATTTCCACGGAATTTTTGCCTGTAAAAGTGACTTATTTTGTGTGAGAAATACAGCATTTGTGAGAGCTTCTGATCCAAGCGGATTGTTAAAAGCACGTTACTGCTAGATTGTGCTTGTGAATTGTGTGCAGCTGATTGTTCTACGAAGTTCTAGAAGAAATAAAGTTTGTGTTCCATCCTGACAAGTGACTTTTTACTTGAACTTTTTACACCAACTGGACTTTAGAACGACGAACCCCAGGAGTAGCAGAGTAATTCCGCAACATTTGGTGTCAGAATCGGGGTTCTAAAGAAAGACTTTAATTTTCCAGTTTATGGTTTTGACTAGACAAAAAATGGAAGAACAACTTCAAAAGCTCATGAATATGATGCAAGAAATGAAAGCCGACAAGACGAGATGAAAGCCGGACAAGACGAGATGAAAGCCGGACAAGACGAGATGAAAGCCGGACAAGACGAGATGAAAGCCGCACAAGAACAGATGAAAGCCGGACAAGACGAGATGAAAGCCGCACAAGAACAGATGAAAGCCGGACAAGACGAGATGAAAGCCGCACAAGAACAGATGAAGGCGGATTTAGAGAAGAAAATTGAAGCCGGATTGGTCGGACTAGAGAAGAAAGTGGAAGATGGACAAAGAAAAATAGAAACCGGATTAGATGAGTTAAAAACCGCTCACGAAGAGATGAAAACCGGGTTAGAGGAAGTAGAGAAAAGAGTATCACTCCTGGAAGAAAGTCAAGCGAGATGCGAGGAAAGGATTGAGGAAAAGATCGATCACAAGCTAGAAGAAAAACTGGACAGTTTAGTAAAGCTGGGAAAGGTACCAGAAAACATCAGGTTGTCGTCACGCCACCCAGCAGTGAAACTAACGCCTTATGACGGAAAGACTCCCTGGGAGGCTTACAAGACCCAATTTTCAATCGTCGCCAGAGCCAATGGTTGGAGCGAGTCCGAGAAAGCTAATCAACTGGCCGCTTCCCTTAGCGGAGATGCAATTAATGTATTGCAAACTATCGGAGCGACGAAGATAGGAGATTTTGACGCCCTTGCCAGTGCCTTGGAGATGAAATTCGGAGAGAAGTGCCAGAAAGAATATAGTAGAATCCAACTTAAGTCAAGGATGCAGAGATCTGGCGAGACCCTTCAAGAGCTGGCTTCGGACATAGATAGGCTTTGTCATCTAGCTTACATGGACCACCTTGATAATGTCCGAGAAGAAATGGCGGTGCGTCATTTTATTGAAGCCATCCGTGATCCAGAAACCCAAAAGTCACTTATGTTGGAAGATTATCAGGATTTGAAATCTGCTCTCGTCTTCGCAATGAAGCTAGAAGCAGCTCAGCGGGCCGTCAGGAAAGATCGGCATGCTGTTAGAGCTGTCACGGTCCAAGAGGGAGCTGACAAAGACACGGAGAGCGTCGAGAACAGGTTGAAGAGAATTGAAGATCTCATAGAACGAAAATTAAGATCCGATAGAACGAGAGATGGCCCAAAGAAAGTGAAATGCTGGAAGTGTGGCGTCGAAGGCCATGTACAAAAGCATTGTGGTCGAAAGTCTCATGACCAGCAAGAGAACTCTAAGATCATGAAAGAGGGAAACTAGGAGGTGGCCATCTCGCGGGGCGGAGGTTGCCAGATAGTCAAGAGCCCCACCTAAAAGTCTTGCAGATTTCATCAGTGAATGGCGGCAGTAATGGACTCTTCGTACTGGGATATGTTAATGGTTCCCCATGCCACATGGTGATTGATACTGGAGCGAACGTAACCATCATAAGGACGGATCTGGCCAAGAAATTAAATTTGAAGATTATCTGGACTCCGCCCTCGCTGACCCTCCAGACTGTGACAGGTGACAAGATCGAAGTGGGCGGAAAAGCGCAAGTAGAAATCACGTTTGGGAATGCCAGATACGACCATGTGGTATATGTCGCCAATATTACAGACTCTTTTATTCTCGGACTGGACTTTTTAAAATCACACAAATTTAATTTGGACTTTAAGAATAATGAGCTTCGTTCAGATTCAGAAGAAATAGCTGCGTTCGATATTAGAAATGAAACTGTTTTGCCTGTTCAGCAAATAATAGCCCAGACTGATATCACTCTACCTCCCAGAACTGATTCAATAATTTCTGGAACAGTAAAAGAAAGCAATAAATTCCGTTTTGGATTAATCGAACACCCAAGCAATAGTGATTCCATCAGAGGAGTACTTGTGGGAGCAACACTTGTGGACTTGTCGAGAACAGAAATTCCAGTTAGAGTAGTAAATGTGACGGACAAGTCGAAGGTGATAAAGAAAAATGAAGTGTTGGCGACATGCACTCCTGTTACCTGCATTAATAAGAACATCAACCAAACGACAGCTAAATCTTCCGAGTGCCTGACGAAGGAATTATTACAAGACGTGGAGTTAACGGCAGAACAGAGAAGCGCTGCAGAGAAAGTAATAGCTGAATTTGAAGACCTCTTCTCTCGTACTTCCGGTGACTTTGGCCGTACGAGGTTAACGCAACATAGAATAGACACAAGCAGCCATTCTCCCATCAAGCAACATCCTAGGCGGCTGCCGTTTGCTAAGCAAGAAGAGGTGAGCAGACTTTTAGAGGAGATGCAGCGTGATGACGTCATCGAGCCATCGACTAGTCCGTGGGCCTCGCCGATTGTTTTGGTCCGAAAGAAGGATGGTTCCACCCGGTTCTGTGTTGACTACAGACGTCTGAATGACATTACCAAGAAAGACAGCTACCCTCTTCCCAGGATAGACGACACATTGGACACTTTATCGGGAAACGAATGGTTCTCCACTCTGGATCTCAAGAGTGGTTACTGGCAAGTAGAAATCCATCCCGATGACCGTGAAAAGACTGCGTTCACCACGGGACAAGGATTGTGGCAGTTCAAAGTTATGCCTTTTGGACTCTGCAACGCACCGGCTACATTCGAGCGTCTAATGGAGACAGTGTTGAGAGGACTTTCCTACGAAGCATGTCTCGTTTATTTGGACGATATCATCATCGTCGGAAGGACTTTCGAAGAGCATCTAGAGAACATCCGAAAGGTGCTGCAGAAATTAAAGGAGGCGAACTTGAAACTGAGTCCATCGAAGTGCAATTTGTTTCGTCGGGAAGTACGTTACCTCGGGCACATAATATCCGCCCACGGAGTCCGAACCGATCCCGAAAAGACGTCCGCAGTCCAGAACTGGAGTCGTCCCGAGAATATCCATGACTTAAGAAGTTTTCTCGGTCTGTGTACTTACTATCGAAAATTCGTGAAGGGCTTTTCTCAAATTGCAAGACCTCTTCACAAATTGACCGAGACTGGACAGAAATTTCTATGGACTGAGGAATGTGAGGACGCATTCAACGAACTGAAGACGGCTTTAACATCTTCGCCGATCCTGTCGTATCCTCACCCTGACAAGCCATTTATCCTGGACACAGACGCAAGTAAGGAGAGTGTTGGAGCAGTTTTGTCCCAGGAGATAGATGGCCAAGAACACGTCATTGCTTACTGGAGCAAATGCCTTTCAAAGGCAGAACGTAACTATTGTGTTACGAGAAAGGAACTTCTTGCTATCATTAAAGCCGTGGAGCACTTCCATCATTACCTGTACGGCCGAAAGTTCCTGCTCCGAACGGACCATGCCTCTTTAACCTGGCTTCTAAATTTCAAGAATCCAGAGGGCCAAATAGCCAGGTGGATACAGCGATTACAAGAATATGACATCGAGATACGTCATCGGAAAGGGTCATCTCATGGAAATGCAGATGCTTTGTCGAGAAGGCCCTGCATAGACAGTTGTCGCTATTGCTCCAGGGCAGAGAAAAATTACCATCTGAAACATCCCGTTGTCCGCCAAGTTACATCATCGGCACCATCTCAAGATCCCTGGAGTGACGAAAATGTTCGGGCGGACCAATTAGCAGACAGCGACATCAAACCTATTGTGGAATTTATGGAAAAATCCAGCGCTAAGCCCAGTTGGCAAGAAATATCATCTTACAGTCCGGCAACAAAACAGTACTGGGCTTTATGGGATTCGCTTCGCCTGAGGAATGGAGTCCTGTATCGTAAATGGGAGTCGGACGACGGCAAGATGCTCCGATGGCAGTTAGTACTCCCTCGTTCGAGGATTCCGAAGGTTCTAGAAGAACTTCATAATGGCTTACACTGGAGGCCATTTTGGCGTGATGAAGACCCTGCAGAAAGTTCGCGAGCGCTTCTACTGGGTTAGGGCTCGAGGCGACGTCGAAAAGTGGTGTCAAGCTTGTGACGCCTGTGCCGCCCGTAAAGGCCCGAAGAAACGAAGCCGTGGAAGACTACATCGTTATAATGTAGGAGCGCCTTTTGAGAGGATTGCCCTCGACATCCTGGGACCTCTTCCGCGAACTTCGGATGGCAACAAATACATCCTAGTTGTCATTGACTACTTCTCTAAATGGCCCGAAGCGTTTCCTATTCCCGATCAAGAAGCTACGACCGTAGCAGAGGTACTGGTGCAAGAATGGATTTCCAGATATGGAACCCCTCTGCAACTTCATTCCGACCAAGGAACGAACTTTACCTCTGCAGTCTTTAAAGGACTATGCCAACTTCTCGGAATGGACAAAACCCAGACTACGCCTTTACACCCACAATCCGACGGCATGGTGGAGAGGTTCAATCGTACAATTTTGAACAACCTCTCGCTCCTGGTATCTAGGAATCAAGAGGACTGGGACAAGAAACTCCCCCTGTTCCTGCTGGCCTATAGGAGTGCCGTCCATGAGACTACCGGCTTCACACCTTCCCAGATGCTGTTCGGCAGAGATCTTCGTCTTCCCGCCGATCTAGTGTTCGGCCGCCCTCCAGATGCGCCTTCATCGCCAGAGGAGTACGTGGAAAACCTTCGGGCACGGTTTGAAGATGTGCATCATTTTGCTCGGGAGCGGATCAACCTGAACACGGAAAAGATGAAGACTCGCTACGACACGAAGGCTACGGGACACGAGTTCAACGCAGGTGACAAAGTTTGGCTATGGAATCCTACTCGACGGAAAGGCCTGTCTCCCAAGCTGCAATCGCCGTGGGACGGTCCTTACACAGTCCTAAACCGGCTGAATGACGTCATCGTACGGATTCGTAAGTCACCAAACTCGAAGCCAAGAGTTGTACATTACGATCGGCTAGCCATCTACCGCGGTTGTAATTAGCTCAGACCATGGTCACTATGGCGTAATTCCTCTTTTCTTTCAACTCTCATTCCTTTCCTGTCTTTCTCTTCTCTTCCTCTTTCTTCAACTCTCTTTCTCTCACTACTTACGCCATGTTTAGTGTACATATTTGTAATATATTGGATTTTATTAATGTGTATTTGTTATTACATTGATTACTTATTACAGTGTAATTATTTATTATGTTTATTATTTATTTATTAATGTGTATTTGCTTATTGTGCTATTGATTATTTGCTTGAATTATGTTGTTAAGATCTTGTTAATGGTTATACACTGCAGATATTTGTGTGACCTCCTAACTGGGGATTGTACTGCCCGGGACGTGCAGTCCTTGGGAAGGGGGCAATGTTACGAATTTTCGGGGCAACCCGCTGCTCTGGGGCTTAAAATGGTTTAAAATTCGTATTCTACGCTTCAAATAGATAAATTTTGCTTTTTGTTGCATCAAAATCGGCCAATTAGAACCGGAGATACGGAGGTTTCGCTTTCCCATATGTTTTTCTATGGGCTTCTAGAAAACTCGAGAAATATTAGTCCTAGAGCTTAGATCTCTTCACTTTTGAGGACTTATTTTTGGCGCCAAATTTGGCGATATTTCGCCAAAAGTCGCCAAGCTTGGCGACTTTTTGGTCATTTGGCGCGATTTTCCCAATGGGGCCTGGAAGTTGTTTTTCCTGCATTAAAAACGCATAATAACCTAACATTTCTCTTCTATGACGTAATCAAAATTCACGCTTTATGTAGAACCCTCGAGAAATTGACTTTTCTGGAAACCTCTTGTACCTCCTGCGTCGGCTATTTATAGAAGCGGGCATCGCCCCGAAGTCAGTCAGTTGCGAGTTGAACATTCAATGTGTGAAGAGCTCTGAGTACGCTTGTTTTGTGTGAACTGATAGTGCTATAGAAGCTGTGTTTTAGCTTGCTTTGTGAAGCTGTTTTTAAAGTGCTGTGTGTAAATTCTTCATTGCTGTGTCTTAAGGGATAGTGTACTATATCCCTTGAATATTTCCACGGAATTTTTGCCTGTAAAAGTGACTTATTTTGTGTGAGAAATACAGCATTTGTGAGAGCTTCTGATCCAAGCGGATTGTTAAAAGCACGTTACTGCTATATTGTGCTTGTGAATTGTGTGCAGCTGATTGTTCTACGAAGTTCTAGAAGAAATAAAGTTTGTGTTCCATCCTGACAAGTGACTTTTTACTTGAACTTTTTACACCAACTGGACTTTAGAACGACGAACCCCAGGAGTAGCAGAGTAATTCCGCAACAATATGGAGGTCAGATGTCTTGTTTGTTATCGCAAATGTTACATTGTTTTAATCTTAACAAACGGCTATTTATTAATACTTACAAGTTAATAAACGAAAAAGATCCGATTCGACCGGCTATAAAAAAAAGGCCTAAGTCCACCCGACCTGCCCTTATATTAGGAAAACGAGGAGATCCAGCCCGCCACCAAAATTCGCAATGTTACAAATGCCCGGGTGCATACTAATAAATCTCTCCCTCCCCTCATCTTTCACAAATTGTGCCCGCTAATATGTGTATAATACTGCCTATCCCAAGAATATCAAAAATCCATGCGGGTCCTGATTCTCGCACTTGACTATTTGGAATTCACCCACTTCTAGTTCAACTTAAGACTAAAACTTATCTACATGGTGGACTGTATATATCAGGGATGGCCAAAGTGGGATTTGCGAGCCACATGTGGCTCTTGTGCAAATAAAATATGTGTACAGAATATAGTAAGCTAAAACCTCCCGATTTCCTAAAGTAGTTAATGTTTAAATTTTTCAAAATTACTTTTAAAGTTTATCATTCTCAAGCCTATTGTTTACTTTTAGATATTTATTTATTTTTTTTTAACTTTCAAAATTGTAAAAAAGAAAAACAAAAGAACGTGTTAAATATATGTATCTATGGTCAAATGTTACTAAGAACAATATTGTGAGCAATTGTAAACCATTGTAAACTAATTGCTTTTATATTGTATAACACTGATGTATTTTACCAATTGTAATCCGAAAATTGTGCTGTAAAAAAATAAAATAAAAATGAGGGAAACCGCTGCTTGCTGGACCTGAGCCTAGAGATAGGGTTCAGCAGGACAGTAGGACACTTCAGGAACTAAAACAGGCTTTAAACCAAATAGGTAGGCCGTTCCTGAAGGTAGTGTCCTATAGTATCCTATAGTTCTGACTAGCTAAATTAAACACTGATAAGTTAAAAATAGACCGATGTCCGATGATTTTTGATAAAATTAATTATCGAGTACAAAGACTCATAACAATGCAAAGTTCCGAAAACTGAAATCAGTCAACTGCACAACTTCTGTAATTTTGTTCCGGAAACAATTTTTAAAACTTGGTAAAACATCCATTTATTTTTTAACCTATTTCAATTTTCAATTATTTTTTTTTAAACAATGGATTACAAAAAATATTAATAATTTTTTTGTTCAGACTATACTTTTTTCTTCCTGCTATTTTTTTTATTAAATAAGTAAAATAAAAAAATATTAGTGTGGGGAGGACCCCTTCCCCAAAACAATCATGATTTATCTTTCTTTTAAAGAAATCGGTTCCTGCAGTTTTAGAACGTCTAAAATCCATCATTTGCTGCTCTCAGACCGAGCAAGTTGTGCCACCCCTGGTATATATGAACACAATATTTAAAAAAAAAGCGTGGACAAACATGATACAGTCGAGCCTAGGGCCAACAAGCGGCTGGATCTTGTTATTTACATCAATGAACCTCGTACAATATGTGATTATATTTCTTATACTGAACAAATGCCACTATCTAAAACACTAGCGAAAAACACCTTTTAATATTTTCTCTATTGATTCCTATTTTTATGTATTTCTTTTGTATATTAAAAAGAAAATTATATTTTGCTTTGTGAATCATCTATACTTTACAGCAAATAACAACTCACAGTTCAGGACTTTTTCCCACCACTAAAAAATTAAAAATAAAAAGGTACTCAGTCTCTGTCAACAACCGACTAATCATAAAGAGCTTTGTTTATTTATCCATGTTCCTACTGTCAGTAAGAAAGAAAAAATAATGGCAAAATCTATTCTTTCTTCAAGTAGATAGATCGTAAGCCATCTTTGAAAGGTAACTGACATTCCATACGATCACACATTTGCCGTTTATACAGAGACGCTTGTGTTCACCTTGACTTCAGCCGACACTGACGAAAATGCTAGGCATTTCTTTTTGAAATCGCAAAATACGTCATGCGAGAGTAAGTCAAGCTATGACTTTTGCAATCACCTACTGCACTTAGACAACATGTCCATTGCAACAATACATTATCTCTATGGTATCAACTGAATTCACAATATCCAACGTCCTGTATAACACACGGGTATAACATGATTAGCAAGTCGGCGGCGATTTTCCAAACCCTCAAGTTGTTCCCCCCAGCTGTTCACGCACTTGCCCGTAAAACTTCTTTTCCCCTCACAAATAGTTAAAAATTCTGTGAAGTGCAAGCATTTTCTTTCACTAGCGACTAGCGAGTCAGCTGGACTCATGGAACAAGCTATGACAAGAATTTTGCCCATTAGATGAATTTTGATCAGATAAATTGATTAAAGAAATTTACGTATTTTTAATCAGTCATTGGATCTAACGATAAACCACGAACTTTTCTTCACTAAAACTACTTTTTCAGCATAAAATATGCAGTGAGATACACTGGCCTTCAAAAGTTAAGGAACAACCTGTTTTCTGCGCCTAATTTGCAAATGAATGAATGCAGAAACACCAAATTTGGATGACATGTGCACAAAACAGTTATGCATTGACTGCAACACAGAAGTTTACACAAGAAAAACACAAAAATGATTAACAACAACAAAAAAGCTATCTGTCTGGAAAAGTCCATTCTTAAAAAAATATATCACTTTTATGTGAAAAGTGATAAGATGTCTTACAAACATAACAAAAATTACTTAATAAGGCATACAGGCCACCCCCAGCTTGAATGCATTGGGGCATCGACTTTCCATGCTGTCAATTAAGTTGTCGATTACCAAAATGGGAAACTAAGACCAGACACGGCGCAAGCTTTGTTCCAGCTCTATTAAAAACCTTGGAGGTGGACTTAAAGCAGCAACCTGTCTACTAAGATAGTCCCAAAGATGCTCTATCGGATTCAGGTCTGGAGATTGAGCTGGTCATACCATTCGCTCTAAACCAAGACCCGCAAGGTATTCCTCAAAAACTACAGCTCGGTGAGGTCGTACATTATCATCCATCAGAATTAAATCATTGCCAATAGCATCGGCATATGGATCAAGGATCTCATCTTGATATCTAACACCACTCAGAGTTCCTCCCTGGAACACATGCAGGTCAGTGTGACCCCCGAGTGAGATCCCTGCCCAAACCATTTCTCCACCACCTCGGTAACTGTGTCTTTAAACAATGTCGGATTGATGGTATCTGGTGCTTTGTTCCCTCCAGATCAGCAGGCGTCCTGAATCTCCGTGTGAATCAGTCGTCTAAAGAGTACAGAAGCCCATCGCTGTCTGGTACAGGAACGTGTGACCTGCATTGTGAAGATGCCTTCCGCATCGTACTAGCGGATATTCTTCTCCCTGATGTTGCAGAGTGGTCTGCAACAAGTTGCGTCAAAGAAATGTTACTTCTCCTTCTGGCCGAAAGAGCTATAAAACGTCTTCTGCAGTTGCTGTAGCGCGTTATTGACCTGGAACATGTCTTCCGGACACAGAAGCTTCTGTTTGGTATTGATTCTGGAGACGGTGAACCACACTGCCAAACACATTAAGACTCCTAGCAGCATCAGTCTGTGGCAACCCCATTTCCATCTATCCAACTAGCCGCCACCTTAACGAATTGGGCAAACGGCTTCTCTCAGACATTGCGGGACCCTGTCTATTATCAACAAATCTGCTAACCAAAACTGTAAATCAACAAAATTTACACAAGTATTACGAAAGTTTTATATTTGCATATTTTTATATCGATCATATATGCCTGTTCTTTTCTACATAAAAAACGTGGTAGCTCCCATATTTGCATAAAGTTCATTTTTATCATTTATAGAAACTAAGTATTTTATTTTTAGTGCCTTTTTAATAGTGAGCTTCGAAAAACATGTTGTTCCATAACTTTTAGAGGCCAGTGTATATCTACTCAATGTTGTATTTCTAATGATATCATTTACACTTTTTATATTTACTCTCTCAAACAAGAATTTCGAAGCTAAAATTCTCCTTTGATCTTTAGTCAAATTTATACACTTAAATATTTGCTTTTAGTTCTAGAGAATTGCAGTAATTTTATCTAAAATTTGACTTTATCTGTTTTCCCTCATACCTGTTGAATATGTTTTATGAAATGTAGCATTTTACTGTTTGGGAAAAAGTCTGCATGAAAATTTTAAGGCACTGAAAACACATAATAGCTCATACTGTTCTACAAATGATGTGGATTGTCCTTTTTAAACTCTATGGAATACTTGTTTGTCCTTATGAGAGCAAACAAGAATACCGTAATATGTTCTATCATTTAAATTTTAGCCTAATTTATACGCTTATAAATATGTAAACATCTATCTGACTATAGTGTAAAAGCGTGTGTTAAAAGAAAAAATTTTGTGTTTGCCAACCAACTTTGATATCATTTTTTTTTTTTGGAAAACGTCATGCTTGCATTTCACTGCATTATAACGCTCCAGGCAGGAAAATTAGTTTTACAGGCAATGAAAACTCGTTTGTGAAACATTAGCATACTATTTAGAGGACAATCTGAATTAAGTCTGATTACCAACAGTAAAATTATCCTTATTCATATAGTTCGCAGAGACTAGATATATTTTTGCTGCAACATACATTTTTATGCTAAAAAAGCAGTTTTAGAGTCAAGAAAAGTTCATAAAATATCTTCAAAGTGACTGATTAAAAATATGCCACTTTTTTAATAAATTCATCTGATCAAAATTTAAAAAGTAGTCTAAAGAGCAAAATTATTTGTAACAAATTATGTAACAATATTGCATATTTGGTAGTGGAAAAAAAAATGCTTATGTTTCACTGCATTTTTACTCTTTATGCAGGGAAAGAAGTTTTACAGGCAAGTGCGTGAACACTTGCCTGTAGGATTTGGAAAAATGCCGCGAACGATTAGAGCTCTGAAACTAAACCGCCCAGAGAACCGTTAAAGAAAAGCAGATGTTCAGTCAGACATGCAGGAAGAAATTATCTTCCTTGAAGATAATTTCTATTAAGAGCGATCTAGGTTTTCCCTAGCTAATTGGGAATATTTTGGACCGCGATTACTAACTGTGATAATCGTTGAAATGGAAATGTGTAAACCTTCATTACGATGTTAAATTGAAACCGGATTTTGGAAAGTTATCGATTTGTGCCCCAATCCTAATGCAAACCACAGTTGTGATGATCACAATTCCAACCAAGGTCAGAACTTGCACAACACCAACTTAAGCCTTTGAGAGAGAAAACAATCGAAGAGTGGTAAGACACCACAGTAGTGATCCCATGTACCACTACATTTTCTGTCATCTTTTCATATCAGTTTCGCGACGTAATCCCTCACACTTTAATCCAGACCCCAAGAACATGCTGTAAAAAAATGTTAAATTTATAAAACTGAAATTTTCTGAAACAGTAAGTAAAGAAATACCCAACTTATCGATTATGAGATTTCAATATTACAACACTACAATTTGTATTCCTAATGTCAACGGAGTAAGAATTTTCAAACGTAAAATTTATGCACCCCACCTCTAAAGCTTGCTTGGACTTGAATCTTGGCATTTGGTGCACAAACACGCATGCACCTAGTCGCCACGGTCCAAATATGTTGCTATACGCTGTTTTAGCCCATCCAGTGTCGCTCAGATTCCATGCGATGTTTTCACTGGTAAGATCCAGCATGTACCTAAGGAAAAGTAAGATAACGCAAAACTTCAGTACAATTCATTTTTCTTCATCGGAGTTAAAAACACAAAATTTCCTTGTATTTCTACAGAGTTAAAAATTAAAATCTTGCATTTCTACAGGTTATTGCTCAAGAAATGCAAGGAAGAAAACCAATTTGTGTGCATAATGGATCTCACAAAATTTCGTATTTAAAACTTTAAGATAGTTCAAATTTGATGCTAAAAATTACTTGTTGCACTTGTTTAAAACCTGTATGTGTGTGTGTGGGGGGGGGGGGGATGGAGAGAGAGAGTGTTGTAAATCCATGGCATATTACTAGTTCTTATTAATTCAATCCGTTACACATAAAATTTGTCAAAGTAAAGCTAAAGGAAAGAGGGCACAGGACGAAGAAAAACAAAAAGAAAGAGAGGTAAAGGAAGAGATAAACAACAGAAAAGAGAACCCTAAAAAACTAAAACTAAAGCAGGGGGGTACGGAGTGCCACGTGCAAGTGCAACCAATAGCATTTATCATTTGTTGCACCGTTTCACACGCATACCTACCTCGTAAACATTAAAATTTGATTTTCTTTATTCGTATAATAGATATTCAAGTATTTTTCTCACTACTGGAACGAAATATGATTATCTGAAGAAGACGAGATCACATCAAAGAATGTGTCGTTTGTTTAAAGCTTCTTGGGTCTTTCCCGGAGATTTTTCCTGAGCAGTTGAGATCTTGATCAAAAGGAACAGGAAATTCTGAAGACTGGTGTTTCTTCGAAACTGCTTTATACGGATTTAGCATGAAACATACACCCCATGTATATATATGGTTGCCTATTAGTTGGCTGGGCATCAAGCTTATAACCCTTTGATCACTATGCTAATCGGAAAAACTAGTATAACCGAAGGCAATATGTTGCATTTCTAGAAACGACTGCTTCGTATAAATAAAAAGAAGCCTTCAGGCAGTTTTGTTGTTTTTGAAACTACCGCGAGCTTTATTCACGTAGGATTACTTATCGTTGTTTATTTTTTTCTTTTTTCAACAACAACCGCTCCAATCTACCTGCTCAAAATCGTCGAACTAGACATGACTGTTTTATAATGCCACCACAAAAATTTTGAGGGCAATTATTGAGGAATGTGTAGGGGATAGACGCGAGACAAAAAATGGGTCCGTCTCGTCTCGCAAAACAGCCGAAAAGCTTTGTCTCGTCTCACAAAAAAGGTGTAAATCTCCGTTTCTCCCAAAACACGACCTCGCATCCATGTCTAGGGACGAAAGACGAGATGAGGAAAACTTGTAGCTTTTTTTGGGAGACAAACATATTTATCATTACATTATAGGGCTTTCGCGAGACGAGACATAGCCTATTTTTCGTCTCGCGTCCATCCCAAATTATCATGATTAATAAAACAACTCTTGAACAGTAGTCTAAAGTCTCTAAAATATGTCTTTTCGAGTAAGTAAAAAAATAAGAAAAATGCTAACAGTATGACCACTGTCAACAAGTAGGTGGCAAACCTGTTTTATGAATTCTTTTGCCGTTTTTTCTTGAATGTCTGAAATAAAGGGAGTGATTGAATTTTTTTACATTAGCGTATACGCTTAATTTATTCATATGAATTTTCTTAAAATGGTAGATCAGAATATATATGTCTTTGTTTTAAACAGTCCAACAGCATCAGATGAGTAGCTGAGATGAACAAGATAAACCAGTCAAAACGGTTGCTGCGCTGAGCAATTTGCAATTCGTTTAATGTTGTTATAAATAGCTATTTATGCAATCGGACCCCGGTAATGAACGGCTTTCTGGTATTCAAGTGTTTATTTAGTGTTGTGAATATAAAATCTATTTTTATTTATTTATTTTGGAAAAAAGTGTACATTAAAAGGACACGAATTTTTGTTCTGAGGGTGAAAAAGTCTGTATTTTTAAAAACTTAAAGGAACGGTTTTATTGAGTTTTAATGGCTTTTTCAATGGCAGCAGAAGAGGGACACTACAGGGAAATGCTTCCTACAAAGAAAATAGCCTTGGAGAGAAAAGGGATGGTGATTTTGAGTAAAGCTTATCGCAGTAATTTTCTGAAATGGAAGTTTTCTGCATTTTTTTATTAACACGTCGAAGAAAATTTTGGTGAAATGCAACCCTAATTTCGATAGATGTTCAGTTTAGTTATCTAATTAGTCTGTTCTAATGGCTTACTTTTCGACCGTTTGAATTTGTTTCACAGTTAGCTCGGTTATGCCGTACGTTTCAATGCAAAGAAAATTTCAGAAAGACTTTGACTTCATCTTATCACATTTCGAACTGTGTTTTTTTTTTTTTTTTTTTTACTAATTCATGCACAATCATCATATCCGTAGCCAAAGGGAGTTTTGGGGATCGACCTCCCCCTTCCCTAACCTCCCCGAAACTTTCAGGCGCATAAATTACCATCTGTGGAAGTGTATTGAAAAAAAAAAAAAAGAAAGAAAGAAAACTTACTATACTCGGCCAGACCTAAACTAATAGCGGACCTAACCCGATAGCGGAGGAGAAGGCTAGAGCTGCCATTTCACTACACTCTGCATGCATGGCTCCGACACTCGTTTCTCCTTCCAGTTATTTGGCTGTCAACATCACGAAGCAACCGAATCACAAAGCAAAACCGCAGAACTCAATTCTCGCCTGCATAAAAGAGGTCTATCATTGGTCAAGAGTCTAGGAAAGCGTTACATCTGACTTCTGACTTAATCCTTTTAATTATTGCATTCAAGTAACATATATATGCAATTATTCTATAGCATACACTTTATTTTAGCACTTAATAGATGAAAAATGTCTTAGTTTGTAATAAGCTGGGCGAACGGAAAGAGCTATTTGAGAGCGGCCGAATCATACGGTCCATAGCTTTACCTTCACTATCAAGTTAGGTTTACCCCGAGTATAGACTACCTCATTGAAACATGAACCCTCCCATCCCACCCCCCATCGTACACCGAAATTTTGGCCCTGGTCACCAATAACATACGTAGAAAATTCCACACGACCAAAACATTTCAACAATAAGCTGTAGATAAAATAAATAAAAGCTTGTCTAAAAACACACATAAAATGATATCCTTTTATGTGTGTTTTTACACACATAAAAGGCTATCAACAGGGTATCAAAGGCTGCACACATAAAAGGCATAAGTTTTCATTTATTTTATCTTTTAACACCAGCATTTTGAGTATTTTTCTGTAATAAACAGTAGACTTACTTTGCTGTTACTTCATGACCAATCCCATAGCTACTGTGGGTATGTTCCACCATTTTAGGATACCCCGTTGTGCCACTGGTGAAAAACACCATCATCGTCTCATCGCTGTCAGATTGAACGCACTTTTGGGAAATCAAATACAAAAAAGAGAATAATTTGTAAGCTGTATTAAAAACAAAAAACAACAGCAACGAATTATATTACCACATTCAACTGATAGTGATTCTCGGTGAAATTCGTTTTCAGCAAGTTATTTAAGGAAATAAATGTGTTTAAAATATGTTTCTAAGAACAGTCATCATAAATAAACATGTAGATCACATGACACTTTCAAGAACTTTAAACAAATCGTGACATAAGTTGTCAAACGTAAAAAAGTAAAAAAAATTTGGGGGCAGATATCATTTTCATATATTTTACATACATTCAAACTGAACCTTATAAAAATGCATACACATAAGACAAAATGAGAGAAAAAGGCAGTAAGAAAAGTAAACACAATTTTAAAAGAATTTAAGAATTGACTAATATTTGAAAAAAAAAATGAAAGTTTATTAGGCAAAAATAATAAGAGAAAATAGTATTTAAAAAATGAATTTCTGACCACACGATTTCTTAAATTGATCTGATTATTTCAAGTAGTGCAAGTTCTTACGTTTTAATCACTAAAGCAAGTGACGCATTAATAAACTAGTGAATGATGAAATACCTCTTTCCCTGTTGAGTTAACCCTTTGAAGCGCAACCATTTCCCAATGCTGGAAAAAGGGCTGCCGTTGGCACAGCTCGATTTAACTACCAGCAAGATGGTGGTCGATCGAATCGTTCATCGCGTGCCACAGATCTAGAGACCGCTTTTTGACACAGCTGGCTGTGCACACACTCTAGATTTGCGGCACGCGATGACCGATTCGATCGACCGCCATCTTTATGGTAGTTAAATTAAGTGGTGGGAACGGCTGCCCTTTTTACAGCATTGGGCAGTCTATCCAGTTCTTCTATATCACTGTATTTCCATTGTATTCTTCCAGTTCTCAGCAGATGCCAGTGCTGATCAGGGGCGTAGCCAAGGGGGGGTTGGGGGGGGTCTTAACCCCCCCCCTGATGAATTTTTTGCCATACAAAATGTATATTCTACACTACATTATCACACACACGTATACATATACATGATTTGTAGTAGTCGTAAACCCCCCCCACCCCATGAAAAATTTCTGGCTACGCCCCTGAGTGCTGTTAAAAATAATCCTGACAATTTTACAAATAATCCACAATTTTTACGGGAAATGGTGGGCTGAAAAGTAAAGGATTCACATGTAACTATGTCACCCTCAATTTTTTTTATAGAAGTCAAATGTGACTAACAGTCAAAACGTCAGAGGTTTGTGTCCTTGTGGCAAGGACACCGCGTTATAAAGGGTTAAACTAAAAAAGTGAAACTGTCTTTTACTCTTTTAAGTACTATATCAGTAAATGAATGCACGCTTAAGAACACATTCATTGAACTAAGATTGCTAACGAAAACGGATGATTACTATACTCAAAATTGTTAGTCGTGTTTATTATTATTATTAAGTGGCCACTGCAATCAAAAGCCTGTCGGAATCCAAGCATCAGTGTTTCTGCATCAGTACGTCAAAATTACTTACAGTGTGATTCTCGTCTGCATTTTGAAAAAGATCTTTGAATTCGAGGTACTCCGATGCTTTTTCATTCCTACAGACAGAAAAACAAAAGCATTAAAAAAAATCTATATAAATATCACAAGCACACACATAAGAAACTTGTTATAAAGCGAAACGTTAGACTCAGGCTCCAGTGCTCATCCTGATTGTGACTCTGGCTTACATAGCAGAGAAAACTAAAAAGCCCCATGCTATCCAATGGGAAAAACTACTTTTTCACTCCTGGCATGCACAGTTATTGATATTTTGGCTCAACTTTGTGATGTAGATCACATATATCAGTATTAATTGCCATTTGTTTTCTTTTCCTAAAATGTAAACTATTCAAAATAAAGCATTCAAAATAAAGCATTCTAACTGTATATTTGTTGTCATTTCCCCCCGCCCTTTGGTTTTCAATTCGTTTCTGCTTTTCCCACGCGCAATAGTCTTTTAATTCTTTATTTCTCAAGTCAGTACGTCGACATCTCAGGTAAAAATCTTATAAATAAAAATGAAATTCTGTTTGTTTGTTTGTGGATTTGATTCGTATACAAATCCACAAAAATGGACCTATCGGCCTGAAATTTAGCACAGATATGTAAAATAATATAGAATAAATCATAGTCCACTTTAAAACTTTGAAAGTCCATCCGTTCCCGGAATTTAAGAGATTTTTTTATGCTCTTCACGCAAAAATCTTTCCGTAATTGTAACCCCTGTAGTGAAAAAAGTGTGAAATAAGGATCGTGGTTGCCATGTGTGGCGATTTTGTCGAATAAAATGTTTTAAATTCTCAAAGTAAAAATAAAAGAATAATGATTTTTTTTTTGTTAGTTTATATTCGTAAGGTTATTTTTTTAAAATTATAATATCGTGTGCATGGGAAATCAGAGCAGGAATGTAATGCTTTACACGCAAAACAATAAGAATTGAAGATTTCCGAGGCTAATATGTAATTTTTTTTAGTTTGGCGAAAAAATAAAATGGCTGAAATATGGATTTTGAGTAAGTGAGTTCTAGCGGTTTGCACAGTTTTCGGCTTGGCGCAATTTATTGAGAACTTAAGGAAATAGATTTTTAAAAACAAGTGCAAAGGTTTTATTAGAATACAGCTTTAAATTTTAATGATCCGTGAAGAAATAATGCAGTTATTAAGGGATTTCAAGCGATCTAACTTCAGAATTCTCGCCAATTGAGTATATTGATTTAAGTTGGGGGAATTCCGCCAAATTTCAGAAAATTGAAATCTTCTCATTTAGTACATCGGAGTAACGATGAATAAAACACATTATAGTTGATAATTAAAAAAAAAATCGGCTGTATTAAGGGATTCCAATTTTCAAATAAATGCGTGCTACTCTTTGGCGGTCGAACCATTTCCCATATTGATTGCTGCTAAGTCAATGCTTCGAATGATTCCCTGAAAAAACTCTTGCAAAATGGCGTATGTTGGCACTTTGGCGAGGCTTAGATTTGAAACTGGATTTTATTTGAGACTGGTATATATAATAACACTGGTTATAGATAAAAATGAATGTTGGTATGTGTTTATGAGGTTGAAAAACTCCAGCACCGTTGAGCACCGTTGCACGATGAAATTTGGTTCACCTAAGTCTTTTATGATGGAGAAGGTTTTTATGCTATCCGTGTTCCTTAACTTGCCACTTGGTGCCGCAGCACAACGTTGAATTCTATTCCGTTTAGCCGTTTGCTATGCGAATATCGTCCAACCGATTTCGATGAAATTTGGTACACGCGAATATTAGAACACGGAGAATATTTTTCACTATCCATTTTGCTGTAACTTGCCGCTAAATGGCGCTGCAAAGCATCAACTTCTATACCGCTCGACCGATCGGCATAAAAATTTTTATACTTACACATTTGAGCACGAAGAATATATTCTAACTGCGTTCGTTTTGATGTTACTCACCACTAGATGATACTGCAATGCATTATTATTTTAACTCGCCACTAGATGACGCTGCAGCAGGCCAAATTCTTGACCATTCAAACGGTCGCTATGAAAATCAGTATACATAGCTGTTTGAACAATGAGAATATTTTGGCGTTATCCATTTTGCTATAACTCGCCACTTGACGGCACTGTAGCAAATCATTACTTTAATTAACCACTAGATGGCCCTGCAGTGTATCACTTCTTGACTGTGCAAAGGATCGTTATGAAAATTGGTATACATAGATAGTTGAACACGGTCGCTATGAAAATCAGTATACATAGCTATTTGAACAATGAGAATATTTTGGCGTTATCCATTTTGCTATAACTCGCCACTTGACGGCGCTGTAGCAAATCATTACTTTATTGAACCACTAGATGGCCCTGCAGTGTATCACTTCTTGACTGTGCAAATAATCGCTATGAAAATAGGTATACATAGATATTTGAACACGGGGAAGAGTTTGGCGCTATCCATTTTCCTATAACTTGCCACTAGATGTCGCGTCAACACATGAACTTCAGGACTGTCCAGCCGATAGTCATGAAAATTCGTATACATCGATATCTGAATGCGAAAAATATTTTCGCCGTATCCGTTTTGCTAAAACTCGCCACTAGATTGCGTTACGCCGCATGGCCTTCTGCACCGTACAAACTATTGCTTTGCAATTCGGTATGCATGATTATTGGACACAATATAACGCGATATCCACTTTGCTATATCTGTTTATTACAATGAATAGTAATCACCACAAATCGTAATATCAAAAATTCCATTCATTCCCGCGCGAAGAACGGGTACTTCAGCTAGTAGATTATATTATTGCAGTTTGTAACGGGTTTTTCATTTTCCTCTCTTGGCGCCTTATTCGGGATATTTATTTTGATGCCCTGAGCCATCTTTCAAAATTATTCGTTCTCTGTTTAAATATATTAATTTTATTGGTTTAAATTTTATGGTTGCACTGTAGTTGTCGTTGGTTATGCCGTTTAAGTTTTTGTTCTCGTCATTGTGTTCGGTGGTTTTTTTTTTTTTTTTCGGTGCGGCATAGTTTTTTAATCATTCCATCTTTATTCAACTGATTTTGTAACGCGTATTATTTACCTGGCCGCCAAATTTTGATTTAATATACGTTTTGCTTAAGTTAAATAAGCTTTTATATTAACAAGGCCAACCTGAAAAAATTTCTGTAATCTCATTCCGGACATACAGCAAATGAAAATTTAATTTATAAATACGGACTTCAGGTAGTTTTCTAAGATCACATCAAGAATTTACTGGTTCTTAGCTGAAATTTCCAATTTTCTCCGTGTTTTTCTATTAAAATAAAACTCCCTGACTTTTCGGGACTTTACGGGTATGGCCTGTT
This sequence comes from Cheiracanthium punctorium, assembly GCA_038373885.1. Taxonomy (NCBI): domain Eukaryota; kingdom Metazoa; phylum Arthropoda; class Arachnida; order Araneae; family Cheiracanthiidae; genus Cheiracanthium; species Cheiracanthium punctorium. The sequence goes on from JAWZYV010007843.1 coordinate 23,164, forward strand.
ATAGTAATACGGGTTATTGACCTGACTGGTGTAAGGTTATGTGCCAAATAACCTTACACCATCCTGAATATATCGCATGGTTATTATCTACACACACGTTTTCATCAACATTCAATAAGTGTTTTGAAGCAAAATTTAAGTGTAAACATTATTATTACCAAATTAATGACAACTTTCTTTCTGCCTCCACTTTATAATAAAAATGTAACATAAAGTAATCAAATAGAATACTTTTTTTTCTTAAGATCAGTTTAAGATGAAAGGCAAAATGTGGCTCACTTTTTTGCTCCTTCGGGATTAGAGACCCGAATCTTCGACTGTACATGGTGGGACGCTCGTGTAGCCTGGAAAAATTGGTTAACATAAATCTATTTTATCTGAAGAGTGATGTGATCAAGGCCAGTCATTGATGAATGCTCCACGTTAAGGGGAGTCATCCACTTTAAAACACCAAAAGATTTTCATTTATGTTTTGCGTTTCTTAGAAAAAAATTAGATATTTCCAAATCCTTTAAAACAAATCCCGTCGAAATATTTCCATTAAAAATTTCAAAAGATTGGGAAAAAGAGGAGAGGTGGAACAATTCATGCCAAGATACTAGACACTAATTTCAGAAAGTATCGGTTAAAGCTTAAAATTTCTTTTAACATTAAAAAACGCATCGTTACATGCATTGACTATTTATTAAAAATCAATTATTTTATTTATTTAGGAAATACTGAATTTCACTTTTAAATGAATATACTATCGCTACTGAGCTTTCGAAAATTGTGCTCTATTTTAGCATGTAAATGATCCCCCTAACACAATTTTTACTATACATACACTATAACAGAACCTTTTTAGAAATTAAATCATACATTCACTGTATCTCTACATAAATAAATAAACCTAAATTTAACTTGCCCCCCCCCCTTCGTCGATTCGTATTGTCCCTTAGATATTTTTGATAGGAAAATATTTTTTTTTAAATAATTTATTTATGTCAAGATTTTTATCGTCTTAGTGAATTTCGATTAAATTATCTATGGGGAAAACTTGCTAAAATATTTTTACTGCTTTAAATTTCAATCCAATAAAAAGGAAAAACATTATTTACAGAAGTTAACGGAATGCCGGATTGAGTCAAACATTCTCTTATTATACGTGTCTACTGGAAAGTGTTAAAAAGGATATGGTTATAAGATTCTTAAAGGTTTGATGCTTTTCAAAAACAAAATACACATCTTACTTCTAATGCTAGCTCTGCAATACTGTTGTGCGCTATGAAGCAGGTTGGTTTGAACTGTTCAACTCTGTAAGTTACGTCTTTTACGGTTAGTTGAGTGGTTGCTGCACACAGAACACAGCCTGCAATGGACAGAAATAAAATATAACTCCCCTTAAAAAAGCTTTATCTTATACAGTTAACAGACAAAAGCAAATGTTATTTTGCAAAAAGTATACGATAATCTACTCGATCAACATAAACTCGTAAAGTTCTATTTCTTAATATTAAATTGTCTGAAAGTACAGCATACTCCATTCATGATAGGGATGGATGCGAGACGATTTTTTGCGAGGCGAGACATATCTACAGATTTTTTGCAAGACGAGACAAATATTTCTAACATTACCATATAAGGATTTTACGAGACAAGATGAAGCTTTTCGGCTTTTATTTTATTTTTATTTATTTATTTATTTATTTATTTTTTTTTTTTTTGAGAAGGGAGAGCCATCTTTTTCGTCTCGAAAAACAAATACTATTGAATACATTTGTCTTATTTAGACGTACACTACTATACTGGTATCCAAGATTAAGGCTACAAAGACACAAAATCTGACAACCTAAGAAATATTTGGTTTATCGTAACAAAATTTGGCACAGAGATTTTGTGGGAGAAAGTATAAACTAACATTATCAAAAAGAGTCGAGTTGTAAGTGAATATACAGGTCGTATCAAAAAACGGTTCAATCATGATCCACCATATCTTGGGAAAGGTCCATCTTGTATGGAAGCGTGGCCATCAGGCATTGCTATAAAAGTTTCACAACCAGCCGTCAAACAGTCAAAAAGGGCGACGAGAAAAGCTTCAGGTTATAAATCCCCAAATGTGATTTTCAAAAAGTGAGGCTTTTAATTTAACACCTGCAGGGTCCCATAAGGAGCGTGAACGTCCAGCAATGGCTTTCCTAGACCTACACCCAACATGTTCAGTAGCAGTGATCCCCAACCTTTTCATTGCCGCGGACCGGTCAATGTTTAATAATTTTCCCGTGTCCCACTGAGGGAGGGGAAACGTTGATTTTTTTTATTTTAAATTGTTTTTTTAGAATAATTTTAATTTAATTGTATTTAAACATGTCTCAGAATGAAGTACAGTTACACAAAAAATAAATATAAAGTGATTTGACATTATAACTCCCTAGAACGCTAAATCAATGGGAACCCTGAGCTTGTTTCTTTGCAACGAGTCGGTTACATCTGGGAGTAATAGGAGACGATAGGGAGTTTTTGCATAGCGGTTTCACTCACAGTAACGCTAACGTTAAATGCCATGGAAAAGTACAGCGCATGCGCACGTATAAAGAAAGCTTCATGATTGGCTCGAAACTCCGAATAGCGGAAACGCCGAATAGCGTGTAGGAAAAACGGTATGCAAAAATTCCCTAATGACACCCGAAGAGTGTTTCTTATATCCAGTTTATTCCGTCGTTCTGCTTTGGCTGAAGTCACTGCAGAAAAGCCCGTTTCACACAGATAGGTTATCGAAAATGGCAATAGGGATTAAAGTAACTGCAGTTTTAATTCATAATCTTGAAGTGTTTAATTAACAATAAACTAATTTAAAATAGTTGTAAGATTTCTTCTGTTGCAAAGGTAAAGTCGAAACCCGGGAGAAATACACTAATGGAAATAATTTAATGTACCTTGAGCGGCCCGGTCTATTTGATCCATGGGCCGATGCCGTTCAGCGGACCAGGGGTTGGAGACCACTGTTCTATAGGATTGGGATCCGGGTACTTCGCAAGTCAGATCATGTAGTGAATATTCTCCGATTCAAAAAGATCATCAACAATGTGAGCTCTCTGTGGCCTCACATTACCGTCCATTAAAAGGAAATCCGGATCTGCAGCACTTAAAAAGACTACAACTCACATGGCCTTCAAAGACCTCTTCCCCTAAAGCTGTGAGGTGACCCAAAGTCGCTCAGCGGGTATGAGACTGCACAACAGTGTCGAACTAAACAAAGATTCTTCTGCTGCCACCAAATTTGTTTATTTACCTTGCTTTGGAGAATTGATACAGAGCTCCGCTCCTTGTATTCTACACATGAAGACTCGCAGAGAATCAGTCTGTGTGCTGAATCTTGACACATCCGTAAAAAGAGCAGGTCCCCATTCTTGGACACACCAAGAATAGTGTTCGGCTTCAAGACAGACTCGTGTGCCTTGCGCTCAAAGGGAGACACGCCACTGTGCGGCGAGCGTAAAGGGCCCTCTACAAGAAGCCTTTATACTAAATTATAAAAAATACTGAAAATTCTTCTTCCAGATGCAACAGCTACGCCACGAAAACTCTGTAGCCGTAGTCTGAAAATATCTTAGTTCATTTAATGCCAATTAGCGAGACTGCAGTTGCCCTGCAGTAAGCTGGACTAGATGGTGATGGACTTTAAGCTGGACTAGATGGTGATGGTACCATTTGTTTTGAATTAATTCCACAATCTGAATGCCACTTTCAGAGACATTTGCAACCATCCTGACACCTTCCCTTGTGGTGACAACCCAACTTCAAGCTCTCGGTCTCGCTGAATTATCTAAACAATTATGAGGACTCATTATCACTACAAACAAATTTGTGGGTTTTAACGCAAATATTTGCAACAGTGCATGCAAAAATGCCCGAAGCTTAAACAGTCATGCTCAACGCTGTGCTACAACACTAGCCCTTAACACCATTTATTCCAAATTGGAGGCTGTTATTGTGCTACCCGTTACTCAAAATATACAATATACAATTTTTATCATTTTTCCTGGAGGCAGTTTTAAAACTACTGTGAAAAACGCGCTTCTAACCTTAATTTGGACGCCAGTGTAGATATAAAGGATAACCTGTGGATAATTGCCTTTTCTGCGTAGATACAACTGTGGAGGTTCCGCTTCTGTATTCAGCGTTGTTTACTTGGATTGATTTTCTGAATGCTTCGTGGTGCATTTAAAGATCCATAGGAAGAAGCAATGAATACTTCAATTTTTGCACTGAAATTTCCTGAAGATTTAAATTTTACTTCTGGCGAAGAGAGAGAACCTTACTCCTCTTAACACTATCTTTCAGTAACCACTCACTTGAGATGCTTTATACAAAGTTATATTTTACATATTCGTTAACCTAAAAACACCTTTTTGATTATGCATTTCTGACAGAAAAATTGTCTCTTTTTGAATATTAAACTTATCAACATGATCATTAAAATCTACCGAATTAAAAAGAAGAACGCTCCTCCTCCTTTCTGTTTATTTATAATTAAATGTTAAATGTGGTGGTGATATATGTATTTAAGTAATTTATTATCTAGAAAAAAACCTTTGGAATACAGTACTAAAATTAAATGCATGATGATATATCCTCAGATAAGCTATCGTTAAATTTCTGAGTCAATATATTTATAGTTTTCTTTTCTTTGGGATATCTTCAGTAAAACGTCGCAGAAGATGCATCATGCAGTAACTTTTAGCAAATATTCTGCAGTTTGTTGGGTGAGATAATACTCTTTCTCTTTCAACAAAATTTTAAATGATAAAATGTATAACTCTGAAAACAAGAAATAAGCACAATTAAACGTAAGATCTTTGTGTATGTTTTAATAATTATGTAATACGATAGAGCTGCGAGTTAATAGATGAAGATAAGCGAAACTTCATAATAATTGACATAGTTGATATATAAAAAAGTTAACAGCTTTGCTGTTCTGATATGCAGGGAGTTCAAAAAGCATATGGCTACACTTTTAAAAATGAATTATAAATAAAAAGATATTCACTAACGGTTTTTTTCCTTTAATATTTTACTGCACGATTTCAGTGTGCGCAACATTTGTTGCACGCAGCACATCGAGTCTACAAAAAATTTCTAGCCATGTTCTACGAAGCACTGCACTTTGAATGGTCACTGTAATTCGATTTTTTAATTCCTCAGTGTCAAGATTCTGAGATTTAAAAGCAGTATTTTTCACATATCCCAATAACAAGAAGGCCAAAGGTGTTATGTCTGAAGATCTGGGTGGCGACGGTATTGAACCTAGTTTAGTAATCTGGTTGAAATTTCATTAAAAAGAAACTTTATCCTTTCTTTATGACACTTAAAAAACAAGGTGAAAAATCTTTATTTTTAATCCAATTTTGAAAGTGTAGCCATACTTTTCAGACACCCTGTATATCCACTGGTGTAAGGAAAGTGGATCAAAGATTTCCCTACAAAAGTATTAGATCCATATAGAAAATTATTATTTAATGTACAGGGTGTCCAGTAAATCATACCCTGATTTCAAAATTAAAAATCACAAAGATCAATAAAAGAATGCATTAAACGGTATATTTATTGTGTTACCCGTAAAAATTATACAGACGTTTCGAAATAGCAGCTACAATAGCTACTAACATATAGTGCGTACATAGACTTCATTTAAAGAGGGGGGGGGGTATGGACGAAATGTTAAAAGGCGTGATCTTTATGTTGAAAATTAAAAATTTATGGATTTTATGTTAAATGATTTTCGACAAGGAGACCAGACCCCCCCCTCTCAAACCCCACCTTGCGTACGAAATTGCAAACAGATGGCGCTGCATGTCAAAATCGATTGACGACGTACGAGTAAAAAATTCATTCTCTGCAAGTAATCACAGCCCAGCATGTTGGGATGCTTCCGGTAGACATTTTATTTCAATGTGCACCTCAGAAAGTAGTCACAATAAGTCAGATCGGGAGAATAAGGAGGCCAATCCATTTTGGAGGCCTGCGATTAAAGCGGCATCTGTTAGCGGTTTTTGTAACTACTGTTTCCAAACTTCTGTCTAAAATTTTTACAGCTTGCGTAAGAAACATAACGTTTACTGCACCCTTCTATTGATCTTTGTTTTTGAGTTTTTCAACTTTGAAATCAGGTTGTTAAAATGTTTGACATCCTGTATGTATAGGCTTAAGGCATGCATCAGGGATAGAAACAGTCTCGCAGTAGAAATGCTCGTATGCACGTAAAAATTAAAATACTAGTAAAGATGCAAATTGAAGTATCAGACCGGTATTTAAACTCTGACTGCCATATTTAACTGATGTTAACGAACTAAACATGCATATTTAACTAGTTGTCTTCTGATTCGTTTAAACTTAACTTTACACCACCTGAATGGGACTCAAAACATTTTCTCTGTAAAATTTCTCTTATTTGCCACCACTACATTAGAAGACTATAAAAAAATCCCTTTTCAATATGCTTACCTATTCTCATCGCAGCGATGTTGATCAACCAAAACTCGGGGATTTTAGGTAGCATGATCATGACATTGTCTCCTCTATTGATACCACAGCCTATGAGTACATTTGCTGCCCTTTGGTAAGAACAAAAAATGTTTGATTAATAAAAGAAAGAGCGAAAATGCATGCAAACAGATATTTCTGTACGATGAGAATCGGGGGTTGTGCAGTGGCGGATTAATGCAAGTTTGTCGGTGGGGGCGGTTAGTTAGAAGATTGACATGTACGTCCATTTTATGGAAGTAAAATAGGATCTTTTACATTAATTTCTTTTGTCTTGGGGGAGGTCGCCCCCTCCGCCCCCCTTTAATCCGCCCTTGGGGTTGTGCCCAGAGTTCTTGATGCTCGGTACGAGTTCAACTTTTTGCCGCCTCGGTACCCTCAAAGTTTTTTTCCTTAATTTACAAGTATGTTTCCCCGGTGTTACTTCTATGATAACTCATATACTAACATTCTTATAAATATGTATGCACTTCAAAGTAAGCCGTATCCCTAATTTTATGCAAGAAAAATTTCTTCTATTATTAAAACTTATAGATCAGTATACTTAAGGTATTGTATTAATAAGCAGAGAAGTGGAAACTAATTTTCGTAGAACCACGGTTTCATAGGCGTAGAGTTATATGGGCCCGTGGGGCTTGAGCCCCCCCCCCAATAAATTGTGAATAGGGGCTGAGCCCACCCAATAATTTATCACTAAATACAGAAAACTAATTTATACTAACATAAAAATAGTATTCACGTCATTTACAAATGTTTTAAAAAAACCTTTACCTGTACTTTTAAAAATTTTCTCCTTTTGATTTCAATCATAATTTAGTATTCATTGTGACGCCCTGTAACACAAAATGTTACTATAAGCTGCCTTCGCCAGGCTCTGGTTAATTAAAATCAGTTTGTGCAATGTAAAGTATGAAATGAAGAAAAGTTCAGATGTGTCTAAAATGCACTATCTCATCCAATATGCTTTTTTTTTCCTCCTTTGGATTTTTTACTTTGCTTCTATTTTTAACTTATAAGATGGTAGGAAGATACTGACATGGATACTTACCTTACATTGGTATAGAATTCTATGGACCCATAGAGCTCGAGCGCCTCCAATAATTTACACTTATATATAGTAAGTCATAGCTGCCAACTACTACGGAATATAACTAACCACTTTTTGTAAACAGTATATTTTTTAATTATTTTTTTCAAAATAGTAACCAGCTCGTGCGCGCATCACAAAAATTTTGCTATATTTTAAACCGAAAAATCATGCAGAAAAAGTGGTTAATTATATTCCGTAGTAGTTGGCAACTATGAGCAAGTTATATGTACGTGAATCAGTGGCGTAGCCATAAATTTTTCATGGGGGTGGGGGTTATGACTTCTGAAACTCACATATATGTATACGGGTGTATGATAAGGGAGTGAAGAATATACATTTTGTACGGCAAAAAATTCCTTATGGGGGGGGGTTATGACCCCCTAACCCCCTCCTCCCCTTTGGCTACGCCACTGACGTGAATATAAGTGGTTGAGGGGGCCGGCCCCCCAGTAATTTAGAAAACTTTACGCTTATGCACGGTTTTAAATTTTAAAAAAATGGATAATTCAGTAGACAGAAGGAAATTCATATTTTTCCAACTTCTGCAGTCATGCAGATTTTTAAGGCAAAGAGTATTAGCTAGAGCAGTCTATTGTAAACTTAGAAAATACCTAGAATGATCGTAAAGGTTTTGAAGGAGATTCAGTTAAAAATAAATTAAATAAAAAGTTTGATTTTGTGGGGACTCCTCATTCTTTGCGGTCCTTCGCACCTCCCTAAGCACGGCTCTGATGAGAATCACACACAGAATATAGTTTAAATATAAACCGAGAAGTTTATAATGATCAGGTGGACCTGACGGGATTTTTGCCATTCGATGGTCAGTTTCACATGAAAGACCTCCTAGAAAGTATTTATTGCCCACATTACTTGGAAAGCAAGTTTTGAGATGAATTCAAAACTACTTTAGCAAAAAAAGCTAAAATTGGAAAAAGAAAGAACGTATTACAAAATGCTAAAAGGCTAATATACTTTTAAACTTGCATATCTCCCTTTTTCCAGATATTCTAATAACTTTAATTTTCCTTGACTTTTAAAAGTCGGCGACATCTGGGGGTTACCTATTTACACAGCTATTAATGAAATATTAATTAAATTTTGTGCGAATTAACTGAGGCAAGTTTAATTCTAATACTTTCCATGAAATGTAACATAACTAATAACAAATGAAAATCAATGATTCAAAGATTTTTATTGTTTTTCAAAACATTTTAGAGAGAGTTAGGAAATACACATCAATCTCGCTTGTGCGAAGGAGTTTTTAACCAAATGCTTTCGTAAAAATAAAAAGTAAAAATCCTCTTCATTCATTTTTGCATTTCGGGGAAAAAGTGACCGTATTTCAAATTTTGCCAGCTAAGGGGAAGGAAACTTTAGAGTGTGAGCTGCACCTTCATCTCATGTGTTCCAATCCTTCACGTCCAGGGCCCATCTAAAGTGTCTAACCTTCGAAAGATAACAATTGAACCATTCTCTTAGATCAATATTTAATTCTAGAAGATATAGCCCGTTTTTGAGGCAATTACAACGGGCGTTAGAAAACTAGAATTAACAAAATATATGTCTACACTCAATATACTTAATCTTCGTCCACTTAAAATAAATAACTTCAATTTTTATTATGTACCAAAATCGAAATTTAATTTTCTTCTAAAAACGTGCGAAAACTTTGTACTCTGAAGATTTCGTTTCGCTGCAAACATCCCTTCTTACATCAATGTTTCATACAAAGTCCTTTTATTTGTGAAAAGAAGAACTGCATAGTCTAGAAAAACTGTATTAAATGAATTGGAATCTAAATTTTCCCTTGACAGTCTGATGACATGACTTCAATATGACATAATTGTCACTTTAAACACTTAATTTTGTCACGCAACTGATTAACTATTTTTACTCTCGGAAATAAAGTAAAACTGAAAATAGCGAAAAATCGCTTAAAAATGAGGGAATGGGTGAATTTTCTGATTTTTAAAGTAGCGAAGATTGTTTTCTATATTTTTATATATAATTATGAGAATTTTCAAGAGGATCGTACAAACGGTATAGATGTTACTGCGCATAGCTTTTTAATATTTTCGGAGCGATGGTGGTAAAAGTTTTATCTTGGAGTGTTTGAACGGAATTGTTACAGAATCAGCGAGCCAGATCAGCGTAACTTATATAGTAGGATAAAATATAACTAAAGTAAATGAGAATTTTCTGAAATAAATTGATATGCTTTCAGCTTGTTTCATTTTTTTCCATCAAAAGAATGCAAATTATTAAAATTTACAAATATTTGTTTTTCTATATTCCTAAGTTTCTAAATGAAACATTTTAATTAGTAAAACCTAATCTGTTCGTTTGTTGTGGCAACATTACGCGAGGGGCACAGTAAAACCTAATATTATCCTAATAGTACACAATCGTACCATATAGTTACGATGATCGATGACTAGTAGTTCTTGAATAAGTAGATTTTATTTCAGTATAAAAAGTTAATTATTTGCGCGACAAAATTAGGTGTCGCAAGTGACAATTACGTCATATGGAAGTCCCTATTATCAAGCTTTGAAGAGAAAATTTGCGATTCCAATTCGTTTAAAATCGTTTTACTAGATTACTTAGTTCTTTTTCTCACAAATAAAGTGATTTCGTCTGCACGAAACATTGATATAAGAGTGAATGTTTCCAGCGAAATGAAATCTTTCGAATGCGAAAAGCTTTCGCACTTTTCTAGAAGAAAATGAAATTCCAATTTCGTTATAATTTATTTTAAGTGGGTAAAGTTTAACTATATTGAGTGTAGACATATTTTTTTATCAAATTTTTCTCTAGCCTCCGATGTAATTGCCTCCACAACAGGCTGACTTCTAGAATCGGTAGATTTTGTCTTTCATAATGTTACAGGATATATTTAAATGCTGAAAAGTTAGAATGTTTAATAAAATGCATATTCTATTACTCATGCAAAAGCAAACCACTGTGATTTAGCTTCTCTTTTCTCATTACTTTAGTCCTATTAATTTCAGACAAGCGTTTTTATCTACTCAAAATACGGTGAATTACTTTTCAAGTGTTGCCAGTGAAATAGTAAAAATTGACAAGATTGGCCATTTTAGGTGATTTATCTTCAAGTTTGGCACCAAGAAAAGTAAGTCGTTAAAACGGAACCCTGCTATGCGGTATCTTCTATATCAGGCAAGAAATTGCCAAACCCTACTGCTTAAAGGGTTACTGTTACTGCTAATGGAAATATTAACTAGTGTTTATAAAGACGTCAATATTTTTGTAAATAAACGGGAAGTTTAGTTAGAATATGCCTGATGAAGATTGTAAAACAGTTTTAGCAGGCGATTTTAATATAGATTTCAATTCTTTAGAAGTGTTTTTTGGAACAAGGAAGACAAATACAGCACATTCATGAATTGTGACGCACTTTCCACCTTAGTGAAGCAAGGAAGGTAGATAGGGCCGATATATAGATTATGATATACTTTCCAACATAACTGAACAAGACAAATAGGGCCGACGCATGGATACGCTTTTAATATATAGCACTTTAGTGCGTATTTAAAATATAGGTATTTATTTATTTTGAAGCTGTTCTCAAGCATTTGTGCCATCACTGTTCATAAAATCTGTATTAAATGGTAAACATTTTTCTGAACTTATTACTAATGTGTTCTTATACAGAATGTTAATTTAAAATAATTTACTTTTTGGAAAGTCGGGCAAGCTCTTGGAAACTCCATTTGACTTCTGTGCCGTCTTCATATACATACCAGAATGCTGGAATGGAGTTCGATCTCTGGCCTTCCTGAATGTTGAATAGAGACGAAAAATATTCGTCAATAGTAAAATATACTACGCATTATATTGTTTAAATGACACAGCAGGAAAAACTGATGGTATTCTAAAATTATATTTACGGGAGCAGTTTGATCTGTGCAAAGTCTAAACGACGGCTCCACTACACCGCCTCACGGCTATATCTATCCGTTTTCCAACTATCTCTGGTGATTGGCCGACGAAGTTCTTTTGGATGCAAGAATTTAATAGATAAAAATTTCCCAAATGGACACATTCCCTCACCCTCACAGTAGACCCATAGAAGAAGTATCTTCATCCCTGCGACTTTGTAACGTAGAAAGGCCACTTGTCTTGGCAGTATTTAATTATCATTGTACCTACGTACAATTATTACACTGTTTACAATCTGCTGAGGAAAAAAAAGCATTGATGCTTGAGCAAAGATTTAATTTTTATTATTAATTTATGTGTTATTTTTTTATTTGTTTAAATCGGTACAAAATTAAGTTAATGTGCATTGTGTGCAGCGCGTAGTGTTAGGTCGAAATCAGTGATATGTACAAAAAGAAAAAAGCAACAAAAGCAATAACTACTTAAAAAAATTCATGTTCTATAATAACTTAAATACACGGGTATTTTTCTCCATTCTGAAAAAAAAAAATGCTTTGTTGATTCAACAAAAATTTGGTTGGCGCTATTTCAAACAAATAATTTGTTTCAACAGCATTTTTGTTGACTCAACGAAATATTTTTTTTTAATCTATCAAAATTATTCGGTTGAAATAGCGCTAACCAAATTTTTGTTGAATCAATAAAACTTTTTTCCTGTGCATCAGTCGTTTACTGTACAAGAATAATTTCTCTTACAAATAGACAATTACAAATCAAAATAAAAGTGAGTCTACGATAAAATATTGGATATCTTTAAAGCCACATTTTTAAATACTTTTTGACCAAATGTTTTAATATTCATAAATTTCATCAACGTATCTAACATCGGCGTAACAAACTAAGGGCAAGAGGAGCAATTGTCCCCCCCCCCAAAAAAAAAGCCGCAAGAGAATTCGGATATCATCAATTTGAAAATATTTTCTAGAATAGAAAACTGTTTGCCCCCCCCCCCCCTTTCCAATGTTACATGTGAATTTACGCCAATGGTATCTCCGTTTTATCAAGATTTATTCGCAGTCAGTTTCCAGGTGATCTTTGACTGAGCATGAACTCTTATCGTCTACCGTATTCAATTTGCGGCAAAGACATAAATAGACATTAGATTGTGCCGTTTCATACTGCAAAGTTTATCAGTTCCAGAAAAATATCGCCGAAGTGTAAAGGTCCCGAGTTTTGGCCTAAACCCGTGGCTGTCAATCAAATGGTCTGGAGTTTCGGGCGATTTTCTCTAAATGTACCTCGAAAACGCGTCCGAAACCCTTACATAGATCCTGCGCTTAGGGAACCCCCTTAAGTCGTTGTATCGCTTTGCCTTAACCTCTGAACTAAAATCTCGCCAGATTGAAGTACAATACCACGCCAAATTTAACGCAAAAACATTGTGCTGGAAAGTGTTTTATAATAGATGCGTTTGCCATGATTTAACTTTCTTTTATTTTTCTCCAGTTATACGGCAAATGTAAAAATAATTTATTAACGCTGACCGGATAATTTTTCACATCACACGTTCAAGATTTTCCGGGTTTATAGTCAAAAGTAGCAATTTCCCCAGACTTTTTCAGTTAAAGTAAAACTTCCTTAATATTTCAGGTTTCTCCTGACCTATGACTACCCTGTATATGCCAAAAAACCTCCCAGCATTTCCCGCTTATAGCATGATTATTATCGCACTCACTCGCAAATCCATGAAAAGATGCAATAGTTTTTTGGCGTACAATTTGACTGTCAACAGTATTACAGCCAAATTAAAATGTCCCCCTCCCTCTATCTTCTAAGTTTCTCTCAGGAGGGTGAACGCGACTCCTTTACTGGGTTAATCCTAGTTGCTTAAGACGACAAATGGACCATAAACTTTTTCTGCATTTATTAACCAATTGTTATGATTGGCTTGTAGGCTAAAGAATACAGTGAATTATTGGCACCTTCGTACTCAAATGAAAATATTAAGGGAACTAAAAGGGCTTTTCATGTTAAAAATAATTTTAATGTATACTTTATGAATTTTTATGAGACATGAGTAATATAATAAGCTCAAAATCAAGTGCATCGAATTATTAAAAATTGATTTTCAGATGGGTGTCTTATAGATATTGTCACTTTTTTCATTTTGATAAGTATATTGCAGAAGTTTTTATTAGGAAAAAGCATACTTTCTAAATTTTCTTTTCACTTTGATTATTTTTGATAAATATAAAATATCTATAACTAAGGTAAGGTAACTGTCCAGTGCAATACCCGTGTTTAAAACAAGCATACAAATGTATGGGGTCAAATTTTTGAACCCTTCCAATAATCGACGCAGTTATACATATATTTGATGCAATGCCGTAGACCGGGGGTGGGGGTGATGGGAGGTTGATCTCTCCCCGAAATTTTAGTCAATGCATTAGTAGCTTTTTATTTCGTTGATTGTGGAGATCACAATTAAAAGTGAAAAATTCTTAGCGCTATATACCTTCCAATCCGAGGAATTTTTTTTTTCTGTCTACGGCCTTGATTTGATGTAAATGAACATACGTGATCGAGGCACCAGACCCCAACGATTCTGAAAAGTAATCTTGTGACTGTAGGAAAGAGCGAATAATGAAGTATATGTGTCACTCACTGCCCCCCCCCCCAAGTGACGAATCCAGAAAAGTTTCGAGAGAGTAGAGATAAGTATGAAGAAGCATATCATCAGAAATGGACTACTATTTATTTTTTTACCTTTTCATTTTGAATATTAAACCCACGTTTAACCTGTCAGCTCCCATCATTTAAAAAGACGCAGTAGAGAAGACTCTATGAGCTATGCTGACTTCCCGCATGGTTCTTTGAACGATCCTTTGGATGCTGGCGTTGCCTTTGCGTAGTCGCTGGTTTTTCTGGCCAGGTCGGATGGTCGGCGATTGCCGAGGGCACCCGGCCCAAGGGGGCCCCAAAAATGGATATACTACATTATAAGACTAATATTATGATATACATAGGAGTAATTTCATTATTTATTTCCCAGTAATCTTACGCCTTTATAGTAGCGCAGCTGAAGACTCCAGAAACCCCGCGACTCGAGTGGGCCCCCGAAGAGTCATGAGCCTTAAAATCTGTGTTGTTGTTGTCGTGCCCATGGATAAACGACACTATCCATGGAAAGAGGGGCACCATTGCCCCCGAGGGGGTTGGACATCTACTTGTTGGTCCCTAATTTTGAAATGATTCCAGATGAGGTACCAGCCATCACCTGAAATCGGCACCCGCAGCGGTATCGTTTAACAACTTTGAGGGCATTGGAGCCACGACGGATTTTACGTGCACCAGCTCGCATTAGCGTACGCGGTCCCACAGCAGTCGAGCAGAGAGGGAGTTGACCCTCCGAAGCACAGGCCAAGCCGGATGCTGCTTCACTTGCCGCGTTCTTATGGAAACGGAGTTGTGCATTTTAGGCACGTAAGCCTAATTTTCAAATATTACTACATATTCTAATATTCCATTCCCTCTAAATTCTCCAGTAAGGGGCCCCTTTTCAATATCTAACCGAGGGCCCTCCAAAGGAGCAAGTCCGGGCCCGGGTAGAGTGTTCGGAGAACGTTCCGGGAAGTAACATCGGCCAAAGAAGGACAGTCTTCCCCATAGGCGTAGAGTTATATGGGCCCGTGGGGCTCGAGCCCCCCCAATAAATTGTGAATAGGGGCTGAGCCCACCCAATAATTTACCACTAAATACAGAAAACTAATTTATACTAACATAAAAAAAAGTATTTCACACCATTTACAAACGTTTAAAAAACGTTTTCTTTGCTTCTATTTTTAACTTATAACATGGTAGAAAGATACTAACATGGATACTTACCTTACATAGGTGTAGAATTCTATGGACCCATAGAGCTCGAGCGCCTCCAATAATTTACACTTACACATAGTAAGTCATAGCTGCCAACTACTACGAAATATAATTAACCACTTTTTGTAAACAGTATATTTTAAAATTATTTTTTTCAAAATAGTAACCAGCTCGCGCTCGCAGCACAAAAATTTTGCTATATTTTAAGCCGAATAATCATGTAGAAAAAGTGGTTAATTCTATTCCGTACTAGTTGGCAGTTAAGAGTAAGTTATATGTACATAAATCAGTGGCGTAGCCAGAAATTTTTTAAGGGGAAGGGGGGGGGGTACGACTTCTGCGACTCACATATATGTATACGGTACGGGTGTATGATAAGGGAGTGAGGCATATACATTTTGCATGGCAAAAAATTCCTCATGGGGGTATAAGCCCCCCCCTTGGCTACTCCACTGACGTGAATATATGTGGTTGTGGGGCCCGGCCCCCCAATAATTTTGAAAACTTTACGCTTATGGTCTTCCCCTTGGCGTCTTTTTAAATGACGCGAGCGAACAGGTAGAACAAGAGTTCAATAGTGAGTTCAAGTGCGCTGCCCCCCTCCCCCCCCTCCAACAATCCGAAAAATAAAAAATAAAGCAATCAGATAATTATATGAATACACTTACTGATTCCTTCCGCGCCCAGACGTCGAGTACGTCAGACGCAAAGTTAAATTTTTCCGGGATTTCGATGCTCCAGGACGCCCTTTCCTTATCGTAGTCTTCGAAGCCGGACCTGGATACGCCATAGCACACCCTGCTTCGACAAGTAATAAATCTGGCGGGCACGGAACGCAGACCGGCAGCTTTCTTGCAGACAGTAACGGAGGCGTACCACCCGGATTTTCGCAACAGAAAAGCCATAGTATGCTTCTTACAACGCACACCACCGCCCCTGCACAACAGCGGCGAATGACAGGCGCTAGCTGACACACAGAACGCTTGCCTTATCCGGCTTTTTTCGAAAGACCACGTGATTTTCGCGCTGACGTTGAGAGCAATATTTTTTCCCGCAGTTTCACTTTCGTACAGTCCAGATTACATCACTAGACCTGGAAAGATAAGTGGGACCGCTTCAGGTATTATAGATTTATATCTGGTATTCGTGTAAAGCGGATGGTTAGGGGACCTCTGCCCTCATATCATATGACCGCCCTACAGGTTCTAATCCAGGGGCGTAACCAGCAGTGCCTGATCGGGGGGTGGGGGTGGGGGTAAATTCAAGTGAAAGAAACAGGGCGATAAGCAAGGGCGCTAGGCCGTACCCAGGGGGTGGGGACCAGGGGACCCGGTTCCTCCCCCCCCCCCGAAATTTAAAATTTTGTTAACAAAACAATAATAATGAAGCCTTTTTGTGAAAAATTTAGTCTTTTTCACCTTTTGGTCCCCCCCCCCCTCCGAATTTTTTTTTTCTGGGTACGGCCCTGCAAGTTCGGCTGTTTGAAGTATTTGCCCATTTTGAAATCCTTGCCCAGGAGATTTTGTTCCACGTCGAAAAAATTCAAAATCTGCCACTGGTAACTAGAAAGCTTTTTCGAGTAGGGGATATGAAATATTCCCAGAAAATAACTGAACAAAATTTCTGCACATTGTCGTGCGGAAGCTCATATTAACTTAATACAAAAAAAAAACATTTCTTCAGTCCTACAGGGAAGGGTAGGTTATATTGTGAGATATCTACCATCTTGGGTTCATTTCAAAATATACAAAAAACATTGCAAAGGCATAAAAACAACCGCTGACGTAAATAACGCTCTCGCAGAGTAATTACACTCACTGCGGAGGATGTGAAGTGGAAGTGCATCATCCGAGATTGTAAATGCTCAAACAGACTTCCAGCATTCAAAATTTTGAAAGTTACTTGAAAAGCCTAAGACTCTAGAAGCCTTATCAGAGTCCTCAGTTCTAGCATAGGCACCCCCCCCCCTCCCACCCTTAGCTCCCAGGAAAAATGTATCTTGCAGTAATGGTATAACTTGGAGCTTTGCTCAACTCTAAAATATAATCTTTCTGGGAAAGGACCCTTGATTTGGCCCTCTCCTACGAACAGTCATACGGGTGACCATGAGTTCTATCCCCATGCTTTTGAGCTGTGGTAGCCTAGCAGACAGAAAATCAAACTGTGGTTCGAATCCATACTATTCAAAGACCGGAACGAAGAATGTGCACGTTAAATCTGTATACATTGATGGTTGGGTTGTTCAATAGATGAAAGACAGCAGCGAAATTTCCCGTCGTACTATAAAATACCGGACATGACGAACCTGTACGATAGGATGGACCCCCAGAAGATGACGTGAACAAGCAAGCATTACATGCGCAGCTCACTCACATTCCGCCAAATATGAACTTTTAAGTGTGCCACTGGTGAGTGAGAGCGCATCGTCAATACATCATCTTTGCATGAGGAACAAAATAGTTTGGCTCTTGAGTGTTTGATATTAAGGAAACTGAATTATAAAAGAAAAACCCAAGGCTTAAGTCTCTGTTTTACTGTTCGAACTTTACCATGTAAGGAAAGTATTGCAATTATGAAAAAAAATAGACTTGAGATTTTGATGAATTCATTTATGTTATTTTTACGGTGATGTGTGTGTGTGTATCTGAGTGAACACGGTAGTTCCTAAATGGTACTTTCAATAGAGCTCAAATTTGGTATACATATTAAAGACCATATTAGCGCAACTTGATTGATTTTGGTGTCTACAGGACTATGGATTTTTTTTACAGGGCTACAAAAAGAATTATTTTACGTTATGGCCTATAGACTGAAAATTTTTGTAAGTGCGCTAGTATGTAAACAATGAATTCAATTGAGCGCAAATTGGGTATGTATATTATAGGTCACGGTCACAGGACCTGCATAGATTTTGTTGTGTGTAGAACAGGTAGTTTGATCACGATGTTGCAAGAAAATAAATAAATAAATAATTCCTATACATTACAGCCTACGGACTGTAGGCTGTAATGTATAGTTCAAAAAATTTAAAGTGTGCATTCAAATAAATTGAAATTGGGTTTATACATTATAGGTCATCGTATCACATCCTGTACAGATTTTGGTGTGTATAGTGTAGGGCTTATAACTTTTTTAAAGGGCTGCAAAAAGAAATTATTATACATTGCGGCCTATACGCTCCAATTACTTGAAATACATTACATCCGATTGAGTTGAATCAAATTTATTTAAATGCTTGATAAAGAACACGTGTTCAGAAAGAGGAGTGGAGTCACTCCGCTCCAGATTTTCTATGCCTTGTAAAGTAAGGAAGGCATAAAATAAAATGTAAAGAGCAAAAGTTACTCCATCAAAAGCTCAATTTTCGAAGCATAGGTAAAGGGAGAGAAGCTAGAACCAGTGGTGTACACAAGGGAGGGGGTCTGGACCCCTCCCAAAAGAGTTATCAACTTTGCATCCTTAAATCATCATGTAGCTCTTGACATTTTAATACTTACTTTACATGACATTTTAACGGTGTTATTCGAAAAAATCATGTGATTTTGGTACATAATTACAAATAAACTAATTATGCCAGGCACTTCAAAATTTTGAAACTGTCTCTTCACAAGCTGTATTACATACTGCGAAGACAGGCCAATCTGTATCAGTTTCAAAACTTTTAGAAAAAATTCTTAAAAATCGGAAATTTTCGCAAAGCATTTCACTCTTCGAAAAATCTTGCAGCTCAGATCCATGTTGAAGAATTTTTTCTGAAAATTTCACAAAAGCCACAGCGTTTTCGCTTATCGCAGTGTGTAAAGCAGCTTATGAAGAACCATCTGGAATTTTTTGGAGACCATGGTGCTATTAGTTTATTTCAATTTGTGTACCAAGACTAAAAACAGAGTTCTTTTTTTTTCGAAGAACAGCCTTAATACTAGTAATGTCAATACTACTTGACATTAGATTACGAAATAAATTAACACATAATTCAGAAACATGGAAGTATAAGTTTATTAAAGTGAGAGGGGTTACAAAAGGTGGTCATGGTCAGGAGAAAAAATTTTGCTTCGTAGTTTTTCAGGTGATTGGTAGGCGTCATAACTTTATGAGCTAGACCCTATACCGTAGGCAGGAAAAAAATTTCGGGGGGGGGGGGGTAGGGTTCAAGTTTTGCCTTGTCTGGACCCTCTCCAAGAACGAAGCATGTGCGCGCCACTGGCTAGAATTATTAGTATAGTTGGCTGCCGATTTTTTGGACTCTTACGGATGTTCATATTTCCTTGAAGATCTAATTTTAAATGTGACTCAGAGTACTCTAGAGTGCTGAACTCATTAGTTAGCCACCCCAACAAGTTATCTTAATAGCATGTTTGGGACAAATAAATTTGAAAGATGCAAGATCGAAGTGATAGTTTAATAGGCTCAAAACTCATTAAAATACATATATATATATATATGCATATATATGTATAAGTATCATTAGAGAAACATACACTGAGGTGACCAAAATCGTGGGATACCTCTTAATAACGTGTCGGACCTCCTTCTGCCCGGTGGAGTGCAGCAACTCGACGTGGCATGGACTCGACAAGTCGTTGGAAGTTCCCTGCCATGCTGTCTGTATAGAGGTCCACAGTTGCGACAGGGTAGAAGTGCGGTGGAGTTTGAGCGCGAACGAACCTCTCAATTATGTCCCACACATGCTCAATGGAATTCATGTCGGGTGGTCTGGGTGGCCAAACCATTTGCTGGAAATCTCCAGAATGTTCTACAAACCAATCTCGCACAGATCTGGCGTGATGACATGGCGCATTATTATCCATAAAGATTCCATCGTTTGGGTACATGAAGTGCATGAATGGGTGTAAATGGTCTCCAAGTAGCTCAACATATTCATTTCTGGTCAATGATCTATTCAGTTTGACCAGAGGACCCAGTCCACTCCATGTAAAAAAAAAAAAAAAAAAATCACACCATTATGGAGCCACCACCAGCCTGCACAGTGCCTTGTTAACAACTTGGGTCTATGGTACGAGTGTGGTCTACGCCACACTCGTACCCAACCGTCAGCTCTTACCAGCTGGAATCGTGACTCATCAAACCAAGCTACAATTTTTCAGTCATCTAGGGTCCAACGGATATTAACACGGGCCCAGGAAAGGCCCTGCAAGCTATGTTGTGCATTCAGTAATAGCACTGGAGTCGGTCTTCTGCAGCCATAGCCCACTAAAACCAGATTTTGCTGCACAGTCCTAACAAACGATCCACATTGATTTCTGCGGTCATTTCAAGCAGCATTACTTGTCTGTTGCTGCTGACAATTCTTTCAAAAGAACCATTTTATCTAGTGTAAATATTTTTATCTCGGAGGGGGCTGCAACTCATAGATTTGCCCTTGGTTTGTTGGCACAGGTTACTGGTGTAAAAGAATCTAGGGTTTGGAAATAATTTTAGAAACAGGATTTACATATTGATAATCTTTAAAATAGCATTGAATTTCACATAGTTGGTACATTCAACTTTATACTTCTCAGTTTAAATAACGGTTCTTTAAAATTTGTGAGGTTTCTCACTTTCTGAAATACATTTAATTTCCACAGAGTATTGGAATTGCCATGATAAAATATTTTATCTGTTCAGTCTGTGTTTGCAGAAGATAAGTGCCAATGGTACTTATGAGAGAAATTTCTTCTTGGAATCACCCCAGAGTAGCTCAATGGTAGAGTGCCTGCACACTAAGCCACGTTAAGCAGTAGTCCTGGGTTCAATCCCCAGCTCTGGAACTTTTTGCATAGTGAGAATAATATTAAACCTGAACACTCCAAACTTCCCAATTTAAATAAGGGTTGTTTAAAATTTGTAAGACTTCTCACTTTCTGAAATACATAGCACAGAAAAGTTTCCACACTGAACCCTGCAGACAGACATATCAATTTAAAAAATTACTTTTTTAAATGATTTTTATACAAATATTGAGATTTTGTGATTTTTATAATAATATTGGAACGTTTATGATTTTTCACGAATGTGTAGAATTCCATGACATTTCATCATTCATACACACCTTGAATTTCACTCACTTCTTAAGCAGCATGATTCAGAAAAAGTTGTAAGGGTAATGTGAAAAGTTGAAGTATATAATATATAGAAAAGCTTATCTAATATCAATTTTTGTTTAAAATTACTTAGCTTTGCAAATTGAGTTATCTTCTACATCATCTATGAACAGATCAGTCAGGAAAGTCTTGCTGAGGAATTGAATTTAAAAGCCAATCAAATAAATAAGAAACATTTAATCATTTGCTCTCACAACATGGTAAAACAAACAAGGATAAAAGCTTAAAATTGACAAGTTTTTGGTGTAATTATGGGCAGAGAGGAGTATGCCTGTCCCCCAAATAAAAAATATTGCAGTTTACTGAATTCAATTTTTAGTGTTAAAATGTAAAGACTTTGCAGAGTAGTTCTATAGAATAGAGGTGGGGAAAACCGTTATTTTCAAAGAACAGTTGTTCACCGTTCCCGTTCTTTTTTAAAGAACAGTTATTTTTCCTGTTCTTTTAAGAACAGGTTCTTTGATTTATGGTAGCTTTATTATGACTATTTTATTCAATTTAACCCTCTGAGCGTCTTGGACATGGGCAAATAATGTAAAGTTGTTTTCACTGCAAAAATTTCATGCAGCTTTAAAATTATTTTAAAAATAAAATTTTGATAGGAAGATTTGTAATTATTAAAAAGTTAACTCCTAAAATGCCCATAAGCTTTAATATCGAAATATATATTATGATGCCTTGGTGTTATAAATAATTTAAATTATAGATGGATTGCAGTAAAAACTGGAATGAAGTGAATGGGATTTTACCCGCTTGGAGGGTTAAAAATGAAAATATACGTCTTTTTAACATGTACTATACTTTAGTGCAATTGTAAAACCCGCAGTGGTCTGGGCACTAAACTCCGTTGCCATAAGAACACGAAAAGTGAAGCAGCATCCGGATTGGCCAGTGCTTGGGAGGGTCAACTTCCTCTCGGCTCGACTGCTGTGGAACCGTGTGCCCTAATTGGAGCTGGTGCACGTAAAATCCATCGTGGCTTCAATATCCTCCAAATTGTTAAACGATACCTCTGGGGGTGCCGATTTCAGGGGGTGGGTCCCTCCTCTGGAATTGGTTCAAAATGAGGGGACCCCAAGCTGAGTCGGAGTTCCTCCCACTGGGGCTCATTAAAATGGAAGCAGCCCCTTCCGTCCATCGCCTGCCTATTTGAGGGATCTGGCACCGCCCCGCGGGTTGCCAGAGGGCATTAGCAACAACAACAACAATTGTAAAATGTTTAAAAAAAAACTTTGCAACCAACATTCTGGCTTTCTTCAATCAAGTATGTTAACAGTAATTTTTTGTAAAAATATTTTAATGGCAGCTGTCGTCAAAAAAAGGTTCTTTAGATCTGTGGCACGCGATGAACGTTTCGATCGTCCGCCCTCTTGCTAGTAGTTAAGTCGAGCGATGGCAACGGCCGCACTTTTTTCAGCATTGGGAAATGGTTGCGCCTTAAAGGGTAAAAAAGTACATGCTCCAGCTTAAAAATTAAAGACTCCGTTTAAAAAGCTGTAAGTATCAGGCTCCAGATTAAAAATAATACGCGTGTATAAATATGTCGATATCTTCAACTACGATTTAAGAAAATGAATACGACTTTGGCATATAAAATTACATGGCTTCCGACCAGGGCCATACCTAGAAAATAATTCCGGAGTCGGGGAGCATCGTATATCGGGATAAAATTTTCAGGATATATTCCCTACACCCTATTTCTGTCTAATTTAGCAAGATTAATTTTTTTTTATTACTGCACAAACATTTTGTTCATTTATACATCACTGCATTTCATACCCCTCACCATGGGCTCCGGCAGAATATTTCCCAGGGGGGGCAAAGACTACTCAAGGGGGGGGGGGGCAAAGACTACTTCAACGTATAGTTACCATGTTGGAAAGAGCAAAAAAGCAAAGGATAACACTGCATAAGTGAAATGAAGTGAATGGGATGATGGTGAGTGGAATGAAGTGAATGGGATTTTACCCGCTTGGAGGGTTAAAAATGAAAATATACGTCTTTTTAACATGTACTATACTTTAGTGCAATTGTAAAACCCGCAGTGGTCTGGGCACTAAACTCCGTTGCCATAAGAACACGAAAAGTGAAGCAGCATCCGGATTGGCCAGTGCTTGGGAGGGTCAACTTCCTCTCGGCTCGACTGCTGTGGGACCGTGTGCCCTAATGGGAGCTGGTGCACGTAAAATCCGTCGTGGCTTCAATGTCCTCCAAATTGTTAAACGATACCTCTGGGGGTGCCGATTTCAGGGGGTGGGTCCCTCCTCTGGAATTGGTTCAAAATTAGGGGACCCCAAGCTGAGTCGGAGTTCCTCCCACTGGGGCTCATTAAAATGGAAGCAGCCCCTTCCGCCCATCGCCTGCCTATTTGAGGGATCTGGCACCGCCCCGCGGGTTGCCAGAGGGCATTAGCAACAACAACAACAATTGTAAAATGTTTAAAAAAAACTTTGCAACCAACATTCTGGCTTTCTTCAATCAAGTATGTTAACAGTAATTTTTTGTAAAAATATTTTAATGGCAGCTGTCGTCAAAAAAAGGGTCTCTAGATCTGTGGCACGCGATGAACGTTTCGATCGTCCGCCCTCTTGCTAGTAGTTAAGTCGAGCGATGGCAACGGCCGCCCTTTTTTCAGCATTGGGAAATGGTTGCGCCTTAAAGGGTAAAAAAGTACATGCTCCAGCTTAAAAATTAAAGACTCCGTTTAAAAAGCTGTAAGTATCAGGCTCCAGATTAAAAATAATACGCGTGTATAAATATGTCGATTGCTTCGACTACGATTTAAGAAAATGAATACGACTTTGGCATATAAAATTACATGGCTTCCGACCAGGGCCATACCTAGAAAATAATTTCGGAGTCGGGGAGCATCGTATATCGGGATAAAATTTTCAGGATATATCCCCCACACCCAATTTCTGTCTAATTTAGCAAGATTAATTTTTTTTTATTACTGCACAAACATTTCGTTCATTTATACATCACTGCATTTCATACCCCTCACCATGGGCGCCGGCAGAATATTTCCCAGGGGGGCAAAGACTACTCAAGGGGGGGCAAAGACTACTTCAACGTATAGTTACCATGTTGGAAAGAGCAAAAAAGCAAAGGATAACACTGCATACAAAAATCCAGGGGAGGGGGCATTGCCCCCCCTTGCCCTATGCTGCCGGCGCCCATGCCCCTCACCATCCCCACACAGAAAAAAATTTCTGGCTACGTCCCTGTATAAATACACCATGTACATATAATGTAATAAGTTCGGGGGAGCGGCGTCCGAACTCATAGGACCCCCCAGTGGCGGATTAATGCATTTTTGTCGGGGGGGGGGCGGTAAGTTAGAGGATTGACATATACATCCATTTTTTGGAAGAAAAAATAGGATCTTTTACATTAATTTCTTTTTTCTCGGGGGGGCGGTCGCCCCCTGCGCCCCCCCCTTTAATCCGCCCTTGCCCCCCCGTCTAAGTACGGCCTTGCTTCTGACTTCAAGTCTACAACTTTGACCCTAGCTCAGAACTTAATTAAAGCAAAAGAACAGGGAACAGATTTAATGAAAGAACACCTTTCACCGAAGAACAGTTCTTTTAACCTGTTCAGCAAGAGAACGCCTTTTACCCCGTTCCCGCTCTTAGCTCTCCGTTCCGAAAAAGAACTCCAGCTCAGGAAAAGAACGCTGAACTAGGTGTTCCCGCTCACTGCTCGGAGAACTCCTCGAGTCGTGATCAAAGAACGTGTTCTTTTTCAGCCAATAGGAGAGGCTGCTCCGGAACAGGTTCTTTTTCAGCCAATAAGAGATGGCTAAGAGCGTATGAAGCGAAGGCGCGTTTTATATGGAGATAGTGTAATGCTTATATTATTGTTTGACGTTGATAAAATATTTTTTTTCGATTTGTTTGTGTTTCAGACTATCATTTTCTTTATTATTAAATTTTTTACTTTGATTCAAATTGAGTAGTTTGGCTGGAATAATAAAAATTGACGAATTGTAATCCTGTGAGTGCATTTCGTATTGAACATATAAGAAAGCTTCTTATTCTTTGCCCGGGTCCACTTTAAAATTATGGTAGGTTGGGTTAAAAGTTCTATCCCCCCCCCCCCAGATAATCATCTTCGTTATCATTATTTCTCAAAATAACTAAGATTCCACAATTAGAATTTGATAAAGCTAAAATTGTGAACTTCTGTCCCCACCATCAGATACGTAGCCAATGTGGGGGAGGAGGGGGTCTGCCCCCCAGAATTTAAATTTTTTTTAGCAAAAAAATATTAATCGTGCCTTTCAATGAGAAATTTCACCTTTAAGGCATTTTCCAAAATTTCTCTTTTCAACACGCTTGCCTGCCATAAAATTTTGAAGTGTCGGACCTTAATGAACTGAGAACATGTTTTTGCCGTGATCACTGAACAGGGTGTTCCCGTTCTTTCTTGAGAACAGGTTCAAAAGAACAGGGTGTTCATTCTTTCCCCATCTCTACTATAGAACAATATTACTGTGAGACTTGGCCACACTAAACCAACTACCAGCAAAATATAGGAAGTAGCCAACCGACTGTCTTTGTGCCAGCCAACCATTTTTGTGCAATTGACCAATTAGTCTGCTACAAAGTTGTTAACAAATATATTTAAAAAATTGATGAAATTAATGAGCAAAATTTAGGACTTGTTAAAATATATTTACAGTTTAAGTAAGATAGCATAAATTTATATTAAATAATTCACATCTTATACTTCTTAATAAATTTTGGCATTGCATAAAGAAACACTTTAGATTTTTTTAGCATAAAAAAAGACTAAATTATTTACCATTAAAAAACTTTTACATGATTCATGTTGTTATTAGGAAGTTCCAGTAAGGGTAACGCCTATAGATGATAGTGAACAGTAGAGATGATGTTAGGTTTTAAGTAAAGTTTACTATATGTTCTGTTATTAAAGATTCATTAATCCACTAAAGGCCAAGAATTACATTTGTTTTTGATAAGAATAATAGAATGATAATGTCAAAATAACAATGAACTTTATGAATAAATGATAATGAACTTTAGAAAGGAAAATTTTTATTCAAAAATATTTTTATTTGCTACATGTACAAAATTTAAAATACTCTGTTATTACATGTTTCAAATTCATTGCTTTGCAATATTCACACTTTTTACAAAAAGTTTGTTTATCACATAATTATACAACACATATAACAGCAGCAAACTTATTCTAAATATTTAAACTTACTATTGAGTTTATTTCTATGTTACAGTAATTTCTGGAAGAAACGTCATGGCGTCTACATGTTTAAAACTCAAAATTTCAGCAGGTACAGCATTTCTAGTGATGTGGTGCTTACATGCACTAAAAAAAAATATTCCATGGATATCATGAAGAAATAGTAGCTTATCACTTTGGTGCTCTATAAAAAAGACTAGTCAATTGTTTTCTGCGAACTTTGTTGTATTTATCTGATGTCTATGGTTTTCTCCTTGAGTGACAGATTCTGTTCTTATTCCCTGTCCCTAGATGAATCTTTCTGAATCCATCCCCTCTTCTCCCCTTTCTATTATAAATCTACAGTGTTTCTTTCAGAACCCAACATGACTCCACCTTTGTTGCAATCATGGATTCAACAGCAATCTAAAACATTCTTTCTCTCTCTTTTTAAAAAAATAACATAGTAAGAACACTAGGCATTTTTTTTTTTTTTTTTTAATGACAAAGTATGAGCATTACATACATGGACTTCTTTAGTGTATAAATATAAGTACATTTTCATAATTTCTTACCTAAAATGTACTTTTCTGTTATGATTTGAATTTTATTAATTTCTCTTAAATGATATGCCATACATCGTGACACAGGGCAAGATTTTGTGACTTGATGTTCATGGCGATGTCATAGGTAATTTCCCTTAGTGCAGCATTTACATTAATGCAGCCTTTTTCTATAGTTTTAATTATTTTTGAACAGCTTTCTTTCAAGTGCAGCATTAATGCTAATGCAGCATATTTTCAGGAAATCATAGTACATATAATTTTGAATTTTACCATATAATCAAGGCTTACAGTTAAAACTTACAGTTAAGGCCTATGATTTATATGAGGGATATCTCTGTACCTATAAATATACAAAAACATGTATAAAGAATTCTTTTTGCTATGCATAATTATATAGATCCCCATCATATTATTCTGTGTTGATGAATAAGTTTGCTAGAATAAAAAAAAATATGTACAAGAGTAAATACACATAATACACCGAAAAATGAAGAAACATTATTCATACATTTGATCAAACATTTTCTACGTGATAATGGACAATAATGGAGACGATGTATTTTTAAAGTCTTAAGATAATTTTAAACGTCTAGCAAATCCTTTATACTTTATTCTATTTATTCCTAAGACTAATGAAGTATGATTATTTGTGAACCATAAAAGCACTAAAAAGGCAGCAATATACATTTTCTGAATATTAATTGCTTTATTTTATACTGGAGCTATGTTACTGATAATGGATGATAGTACTTCATACAGTAGCACAACAAAAAATTATGTATCTTTTACCATAAAACTTTGAGTAACAGTATTGAATTCCAGAGTTAGGTAATATACATTTTTAAAGTTTTGTGGGATTTCTGATATGATACTTCACAAATACGTACAATTATATAACGGAATGCTATTTTTTATAACCTTAACTTAATACCAGGTATTGATATGGGTGAAATTTAGGTCCCTTTTGCAGCCCCTTCATAAAAACATAACTGATTAAAAGGGCATCTTTCTTATAACTGATTTTGCTGTACATTTTGATTAGTCTTGAAATTATTTTGACAAAAAAAAAAAAGTGTTACAAAAAATAAAATTGTTTTCATTAAGACAATGGAAAATAAGGAACAAGGGACAGTGAAAAAAATTCCTAGATCTATCCTTAACATACTGTTATGATCTTCAACTTTAGAATTATTGCTTTAAAATTAAAGCAAAGAAAAAACATATGACTTTATTTAATGGTAATTCCTAACATATAAATAGTGAATTTTCATTATAATTCTACATCATTCTATATAGAAAGAAAAAAATTAAAATTGCATAATTTTAAGCAAAATGTATCAAATTATATTAAATTGTTCTCTCTCTCTCTCTCTACTCTCTCTCTCTCTCTCTTTTTTTTTTTTTTTTTTTTTGAAGGGAAAAAGGGAATAAGATGTCATTTTAAAAAAGAATAACGTCCTTATGCAAGCATGAATTGAATCACAAGGCAGATCATCTTGATAATAGTTAATGCTAGTACAATAAAAAATCATTCTAAATGTAAAGAGAATAGGAAGAATAACAAAATATATGAGAAAAAATGTAGGAATGTAAATGCTATGACACATTTAAAACTTAATTCAACATTTGGCATTTTTAATGCCCCTCCCCCAGAAATATGTTTATTATACTTTCCAGAGTAATGCGTTTTTATAATATGCAAAAAATAGGGTCTTGCATTGCTTGGTAGGTCTAACATTAATGTATCCAACTTGCAACTGGAAGATTGGGCATACACTTCTCTACTTACTACTGAAGACCACGATGTAATAAATAAATGCTATATCCATGTTTCTAATGCAAATATTTGGGACTCCTTAATATTCTGATGAGGAACTAAACTGGGTAAGAAAATTTGTTTTGTATGATTTGCATTGTGGCAAACATGAAAGAGGGGCATCTGCCTAGGAGGGTGCCTTGGGCAGAGGACTTTTTTAAGGGAAGGGAGGCAAGACAAAAAAGACCATAATTATTCACAGCAAAACAGGGGACTCCTGTCTGTTGGCATATGAAAGTATATACCATAAATAATATTAATTGAAACACCAATTTAACATTTTTTACATACATTTGTTCATTCTAATAAGATAACAATAATTATAATCATAATAATAATATTAAAGTCATTGTATTTTTCTGCTACACAATTTTTAAAAACCATATTTTTATATCTAAAATTGCACTGTTATTCTGAAGTTAACAATCAAAAATAATCAAAATTATAAACTATAAATGCATGAAAATATGTTATTTTTCTCTTCCCCTCCCAACTTTCCTTAGCATAACTAATTTCAGCCTAATATGGAAGTCAAATTTAGTAATTAAATACTATTGTAGCTTTTTCTAAACCTAACCTTGGCACAGTGTATGATTTAATAGGTTGCACTTTCCAAAAATCTACATTTATTGTAAGTCTTATAGTGTGCCTTATGTAATATGCTCAATACAACTTCATTTAAAAAACTGATGGTTTTTGTACTACTGTATTATTATTTCTGTCACCAATGAACATTTAAAAACATTTAAGCTATAATAAATCAACACCCCTCTCAAAAAAAAAAAAAAATCCTGCCAAATGTAGGGTTAACAAGGAATAACAATATTGACCAAATTTAACATTCCACACCCCCTCCCAAAATAAGGTTTTTTTTTTTTTTTTTTTAAATCTTGAAATTTGGCTTGTTGGCTTTAACTTGTTGTTTTTAATTATCAACTCTTATGCTGAATTTTAAGACAGCAATTCATTTACAATTTTTAGGATGGATTATAATTTTTGAAAGTAATAATTCATAAATAAGCCTGCATTTTCTATAAATAAGAGACTAGTCATCACAAGATACATTAGCAAATGTAAATAAATACCACAACTGTTTAAGACCACTGCCTTAATGACTCACAAATTAATAAAATAATCACAATTATACATCAATTTATATACATTTTAATTTAAATTTATAAAGAATATGAATGAAAAAGTAATGATAATTTAAATCAATATTTTAAAGAGGAAAACAGTAAAATATAATAAACAATGTAATGATATCACAACAAAGAAATGACTAAATATGTCACTAGCATATAAAAATGAATAGCAACATACTATTGCTTATTTTTAGCAACTTTGTTCATTAAATAAAACGAAAGTCCCCCCCCCCCACCCAGGTAATAACTACAGTTTGTATCAAAACTTCAGTAAAATATATGTTTTAGATCAGTAGAAAGATATAAAAATCACCAATTACAGATATGTTTATTCAAAACAATTGCAACCAGCAGGATATATATATTTTTAAATAACACTTTGTGTTTCAATTATACAATAAAATAAAATTATTATGTGCACCAAAAGCTGAAGACACTTTAACAAAACTTGTTGAAAGTAATTTAAAGTTCTTCCTTTCTTCAGTACAACATTTGCATACATGCTTTTCCCATTGACATGGTTAAGGTTAGTTATATCTATGGTTCTATTAGAATAATTTATCACAATAAAGAAATAAGGAGAATTACCAAACTAGAAAGAGTCCATTAAAATCAAATGACACAATTGACTTACAACAATATAAACATACACACATTTTATAAAATGTATTACTATACAGCGATAACTTAAAAGGACAACAAATAACAATGCTTAAAATATATTTTTTAAAATAATGCCTATATTTTGATGAGATCGATGTGGTTCTTTAATTATTATTAACAAAATGTTTTGAAAATATTAAAATTATAGTAAGAAAGTGATTAATTAAAAAAATGGTACTGAAATAAAAAATTTGATTTCCAGGGTGGAGGGATGCTAATAAAATTAGCACATGAAAATAAATATTTGTCAATGATTTTAAAACACTTTGTTTTCTCAAGTCTGTTAACCGTACGACACTTGTAATTCTTCAATACCAAATTCACCATGCTTTCTAGCCCTGTACCTGGCAATGTCCTTTCTAGTTACAATACCTACAACCTATAAATGAAGTAAAATACATAGTTCACATTACATTAAACATATAATTTCACATACAAAAATACTCCAAATTTCAGTACCTTTTCTTTTAGAGATTTTCAGTGTAGTAGAATAACCTTTATTTTTAAACATGAATGCTATCATTACCCAAACATTTACGGCAGCTTTAGCTTTTCTAAAAATTCCTTAAAAAATAAGCTTTTTTTTGAGTTTAACCCAATTTTGTCTTTTCTTGAGGAGGTGAAATGTACCATTCTGACTCAGATTAAGTGTAGCTTGAGCACTATGAATAGGTTGTTTTTACATAAATTTTTAGGAAATTTTGTATGTGAATGATGCTATTATGTTTTTAAAAAATATTTATGCATGATAAAAAGAAGAAAAAATATTTTTTCATCCATAATACCAAAATAAATGACTAAAGAGAAACTTATATGAGGAACATATAACCAACAGTAATCTTTTTATTAAAATAATTGAAAGTATACTATAAGGGAAAGAATAAATTCCTGTGAGATTTTTCGCTTTAAATTTACATGGAGCTAGTGAATCCATGATGGCAGCCATCCAAAAGCCTTAAGTAATTAGTTACAGTTATAATACAATTATTTTTTAAGATAATTAATAAGACATAAAACATTAAAAATTATTTACATATTAGCAGACACTTTTTCATATATAAAAAGCAAAAATCAGATCATAAAATTTGAGGAAATGACCTCAACAAAGTTTATCTGAATTAAGAAATAATCTGATAAGAACAAGAACTAAAATGCTGAAAAGTTCATGAAAAACAATATGCAAGCTTTTGGTTATTTTCTGAATACTTTTCTGCAAATTCTTTTCTACTTATTTTTTTACTTAACTTTTCTACTTATTTTTTCTGCAACTTTAATTAATCTAGCATTCATAATTCTGCATATAAAGATAGTCTTCTGATATTAACTTGCTATTATTTTAAATTGCTCCCAATTTGAGTAATAGTTTAAAAAAGACCGATCAAGGGAAGTAAAGCTAGAGGTAGTGGAGAAATCTCCATCATTACATATTTTAAGATGCTTTAATAACTTCTACCTGTATGAATACACATCAATATTAGTTAATCTTGTAATTCAATTTTCACCCACCTCCACACATCCAATTAACTTGAAATTTTACAGACATATAAAGAATTGATGATAATATAATAGTATTGAAAATAGTGTACATAGCATTTATAATTCTTTTACAAGAGTACCCAAAAGAATTATAATACACTACACTCTCACCGTCAAAAGTGTATTTTAGAGAGATGTGATGTTAAGAATTACAAACTAAGACACTCCACTGAAAGTAATGTATGCAATATTTTTACTTGTTCTACAGGAGCACTCAAAAGAATTCAAATGCATTACAATCTATAACAGCTTAAAGACATCTATTCATTTCAAGCACAGCCCTAATAGCACAACAGTCCCCTGTGACTGAAATGCGACCACACAATACTGTCACAATAGAGTTACAAACAGTCGCCGCGACTCCGCAGCAAAGTCACGCCAGAGTACCTATGTCCTCTCGCTGTGTAGTCGCATTGCGACCGTTCAGAGAAGTCACGATGAGACAGTTTTGCAACAGCGAAAAAATTCAGGGGAAAAGAGTTACCGAAAATATACACCAGATGGCAGCACCAAACTCTCAGGCAAGAAGAAGTTGAGGTCCAGAATTGAACCAGGGATCTAATGGTTATTAGCCCAGCATCTTACCGCAACGCTGTGATTACCGTGCTCGGGAACCTTTAAAAGTAAACTGACGGCTGCAAAAGCTAGTTCTGACAGCTTCTTTTGGAAATTTAAAATTTTTCTGTGAGTATTTTATAAATAAGTTTTATATATAAATATATATATTTATTTTTAAATAATATAAAAAATATCATTATTTTCAGGAGATAATGTGCTGTTTTATTTAGGTATTCATCCGAAAAAACTAATGATTTATTGAAATTTTTTATTCGGTTATGAAATAAATTTGTAATGTGCGACATGTGAGGTTTGATATATATTAAGGTATGAGGGATAAGATTTATATTTTTGCTATATTTTGCCTAAAAGGGCTTCATATAAAAATAAATAAAATTAATTGGAAAAACATGCATCAGATAAAATAAATAAAGTATTTTTGACTTAGACCCATAGTTTTATTTCAAATTTTTCGTAGAGGAACTTTCAAACATACCAGAGATGTATTTAAAGGGGGAGGGGATCTGAAAACTTAAAGCAATTATTAAAAAACAGCAATTTTGAGACATTTCTATTTACTCTAGTAACAATAAGGTTGAAAATACCGGATAGTCCCTCCCCCCATCCAAAATTTAAACCTTACATACGCTATCGAAACATATATGCCATGGGGATATGAAAGAAATTGTTAATTTTACTCACAGGTCTTAGTTTTCACTTGTGATTAGAACTCTTAACTCTAATATTTTTAAGAATAATATTTTTTTATAAATAATATTGTCTTGTTTAAACGGAATAATTTAAAAGTTAATAAATTAAACTAAATTCCATTACTACATAACTGCGAGGTTTTATTGAATTACTATTTTCGGATTTATTTATTAAATGTTTCAGGAAAGAAATTGTCACAAAATATTAGAAAAAATGAGTATGTATCCAAAGTCGCAAAAGCGGCCAGTGTGACGTCATTTTGAAGTCCAAAAAAAAAATCTGTAGTCGCAAAATAGTCACACAGCGACTTCACAGTGGCGTCACTGAGCGACCAATCACATACTAGTCACATGGTGACTTCACAGTGGAGTTACTGAGCGACCGATCACATACTAGTCACATGGTGACTTCACGGCGACGTCACCTGGTGACTGGTCACAAATAAACTTCACAGTGACCACACAGTAGAGTCACATCACTCACAAGTCACAATGTGAGTAGTATGTGACAGTCCTGTGACAATTGTGACCCTCTGTGACGTCACAGTGACTCTTTTGTGACCATCTGTGCCATACATAGAAAAAAAATTACTGACTTGTGTTGTATTGTTTTTGGGGGATAATGTTTTTTTTTTTTTTACAAATCAAAAGCAGTAATTTTTATTTTAATTGTTTTAACCATTAATTATTTATTTTCTTAATTCTTGTAATTAACTTGGAAGTTTAATTTAAATACCTTTTGTCAGGAGATATAATGGTCTGGATGACTCTTCTCAATAACTTAACTCAATAGCTAATCTTTTAAATTACTACTAATCACCCTTTTTTTTGTTGGAACTTTTTAAATAATTACCTTTTCTTTAAATTAATCCTGCCTTTGTTTGCCCGGTCTCCGGAGGTGTAATTTTAATTATCAGGTAAATTCTGTCGATTTTCTGCTGACTATTAAGTTTCCCTCTCTCTTCAATAGCCTAACTCATTTCTTGCAATATCTCTTGTTCATGTCCGGTTTTTAATTAGTTTTACTCTCTTCTAATTTAATTTTTATTCCAAATTTTACCCAGGGTTGTCTCGGACGATTAGCTATCTCCCGCTAAAATTTTAGGAAATTTAATAACGTTTTTTTAATGCCCTTTTGATCAATTTAGTTTTTTTTCCCATTTCAAGATGGCCGTTCTTGCCTGTGTTTCTTCTCGGCCAAGTTCGTTTCTTTCCCGCGTGCAGTAGTTGCTGGCCGCCATTTTCTTATTTTCTCGCTTCCTTCCCCCGTCGATCGAATGTTCTCGAAGTTTCCCGGCTGAGATGGCGCGCTCTGATTGGTCCCCGCGGCCGGCGTCTCTTCGAAGCTCCCCAAGCGTGGGGCGAAAAGCGTCATTCTGAGTGCTGGTGTGGCGTGGCTAGGACGTGTTCTGGACCGTTTTTTTTCTTCATTTTTAGGGGGCCAGCTCGGCATAACAGTCGTCACTTCATCAAGAATCACGATGTGAAGAGTTTACACGAAGGCCAGAGGGCCAACATCCTTTTAAATTTCGATGATCACCATGTAATTTTTTTTCCCCTTTTTGTTTTTTCGGCCGACTGCCTCGATTCGGCCATCACGCCGATGCGACACCAACTGCCACCATTGGATGTGAATTGGGCGTAAGGCCTCCACCCCCCTGTGTTTTTCATTAGCGGCGATGAAAATCAACTACCGGATTTAACGTCTCGCGCTACGATCACCATTTGCCCAGACCGGGAGCCGCTAGTGTTGTCTGGAACGCGAAGTCCCCGACACCTGATTGAGCCGGCCGGAATTCCCTGACCAGTGGAGAGACCAAGATGCCGCCTCCGGGTGCCATCAGTGACCGACCGTTGGTTCCCTGAAACGCCGAGACCAGGCCTGCCATTGGATCCGTGGGTGAGATCTAACCATTACCCTTTTTCTATCTTCCATTTCTCCACCATGAGCTGGATCAGCGACTTCATGCTTCAAGCTGTGCTAGAACTATCCCTTTTGTTCTTATAATGTTTAATGGGGGGGGATTAAATATCAAATGCTAAATTTTCTTTTTCTACTTGGTGTGCTATTCTGGTGTATAACTTCCAGTGACAATGTTTAATTTTCTTTTGTTAGTATGATAAATGTAAATGCTATGTTAAATGCTGGTTTGGCCTATGCTAATCTCTGTGATTCTTTGCGTTGATCTGCACATCATTGTTTTTGCTGCACCCTTTGGTGTAAAAATTGCAAAGTTCCCTTTTTGTTTTGTATTTCTTTATTTTGGCAATTGTTTAAACTAACCTGTTGGATATAAAAGGTGGGGTTTCAAGTAACAGATAGGGATTTAATGCGGGATTTTCATCAGATGCCTTGTATGGCTTGGGAAAGGTGGGGACTTGTTTGCCCAATTTTTTTTTTTCTTTTTTTTTTGATAGGATAAATTTTTTTTTTCATGCTGCAGCAGAGCCTTTAACTTAAATTTTGGATCCAAATCGAGCTACTTTTGTCATGACAACTTTATTATGCATTTTCTTTTATTTATCTTTTTTTTTTCTGTAAAATCTACAAGGGCTAATAATTGGGTAATTAAAGCATTCTAGTATTTTTTGTCCTTGAGCAATTCTACCATGCGCTGTAAAACCCCTGCGCTGTGTTTACTTACTTTTCAATTTCTTTTTCTGATGTCGCGAGGCCACTAGCTGTTTACCCCTGTTATTGTTAAATAAAATTTGTGATTTGGTGATCAAATGCAATGTCTCTGTGTTTATTTTACCACTTTTCTAACACACACTTCAGGCAAGGCTGAGATCATTGGGTTATTTTCTACACTATCGGTCACAACGCAATGAACAAAAATCTAAATTTTTTTTTTTAACTAAACTAAATTTTCACGGCAGTAGTAAGTAGAATACTACACTTGTTCAACTTTGTTTTAAGACTAAAAAATTAGAAATAAATAATACTTTTAAGAAACTAAGGAAACACATTTTTATAGCATTATGAACTAAAAAGTATAAAATAAACTTTTTTATAAAATAAAGATTTTTTTCAACAGCAAAATTAGGTTGTGCAACTCAGTAGAGCTTAACTTTTAGAATTAACCTTAAACTAAAAGTAAAGTGAATGACTAGTAAAAGAATTTAAGGATTATTTTTTCCTTTTAGTTCAAATTGCTATAAAAGCAGGTTTCCTTAGATTTTTTCCTTAGATGTTGTGCATGCTACAGAAGAATACAATGTCTTACTACTGTTAAGGACAAGGACAGAGCTTCTTCACAAAACTGATCCTTATCCCACTAACAAACAGCTTGAAACTAAAATACTGATCTCTAGCAACCTCTCAATAGTACCCAAATAAAAAATGGTAAAGGTTGAGAATTTTTTTTTGTTTCCCTTACAAATATTGAGCAGTCCCGTAGTGAGTGACAACAGTCAATTTTGAACTTTTAAGATGTAACTGTCTTATTTGAATTTTACAAATTAAATTGAGCTAAGGATCACACTAAAGTATTTTATTAAAACACTAACTGCTACCCGCGACTTCATCTGTGTCATTGTTAGAATTAGGTCCAGAGAGAAATGAAGCATGTTTGAATAACAAATATGTTTGCACTATGGCAAAAGTGACTGTACTTAAATATTATTTATTTTTCACTTATTTTAAATGAAGTATAATACATGCGTAAATGTAAAGTTACTATTTTTTTTCCTTCTGCATTTGGCAAATGGAGACAGTTACAATAATACAGTAAAACCTTGATACAACAATACTTAAGGGACCAAATAAAATTATCGTTTTAGAGGGACGTACCGTTATACCAAGGGGAGATTATGTAGTATGAAAACATCGCAGGACCACAAAATTTTATCA
The DNA here is from genome assembly GCA_038373885.1 of Cheiracanthium punctorium. Lineage (NCBI taxonomy): Eukaryota > Metazoa > Arthropoda > Arachnida > Araneae > Cheiracanthiidae > Cheiracanthium > Cheiracanthium punctorium. The sequence goes on from JAWZYV010007843.1 coordinate 60,705, forward strand.
TTATAGAGGGATTTATTGCTGTAACGAGTGTCATTATAGGGAGGTTTTGCTGTATTTGCGAGTTGTTTGGAGTGTTCTTGTAAAAGAAATATTTATGCTATATGCATGAATTTCAGCCTATGTTAATCAGGAATAGTGCAGGTTTCTATTAGTGAAAAAGTTTTAGATCAGTTCTGTAGTTACAGAGATACTCATAGAGCGTAAAGTACTAGAATTAATTTGAGAGTTCCTGTAAAAGAACTATTTGTAATGTATGCATGAATTTTAGCCTATAATACTCAGGAATAGTGTAGCTTTCTATCAGTAAAAAAGTTTTGGAATTGGTTCAGTACTTACAAAATGCCCATAGAGTGTAATGCATTAGAATTATTTTGAGTGTCTTTGCAAAAGAAATATTCATGCTATATGCATGAAAGGTTGCCTGTATGTTAATCCATGGCCTAAATCTTCATTCCAAATTTTATTGAAATCCTTTCAACTGTTTTTGTGCAATTGATTCACAAACATCCAAACACTCAAATGTACACATTTATAATAGTAGGATAATAGTAGGATGAATTTTTATAATTAAAGAGTTCTGTTGTATAATTCATGAACTAATTATGCAAGGAAATGTTTTAACAAATAAATTACTTACACAATTCTTGTCATCAACAACTGGAAGATGGCGAAGACCTAAAGCTCTAAATAATTTAAATATTCGAGGCAATGAAGCTTTCTAAAAAAAAAAAAAAGTAAAAATTTATTAACTATTCAAACACTTGCACAAAAATAAAATTTAATTAAAGAAAATGCGTTGCTTACATGGGAAATGGTATAAGCAGAAGGATTTAAAAATGGCCGAAGATCTATAGTGAAATTTTTTTCAGCAGGAGAAATATGAATTTGCTGAAAACAAAACAAAAAAAATATTTAATGAGTATACCAAATAAATATTCTTGATTTTCAATACATACATGCCTTTAATATAAAATGTTCATACTCAATCACTGTGTTTACAGATGCAGTAATATTAGAGGTTTTTTATTGCTCTAATACTACCCTGACTTCCCTCTAGCTTTTTATTTTTCAATTTGTTGACCTCCTATTCTTATTTTAGATATATTACTTCTTATGCTCCCTTATATTATAAAATTTTCATAAACGCAAACTTTTACAGAAACTGCCTTTGAAATTTAAAGATGATAATAGAAACTATGATAAATAATAAAGTACTTGACTAATAGATATTTAGGTGAATTATTTGATATAAGGATTTAGTAAGTTTATCTGTGAGTTGTTTACTAAATAAAAGCTGAGTAGCTGAGTTGCTGTATCTATTTTTCATCTAAGATATTTAAAGGTTTACTGTAAGAGTCACAAAAACAGGTTTTTGAAAAAAAAAACAGGTTTTGCCAAAACTTTCAAGTTCAAATGCTTACTGCAACACATGAATCCATCCTTCCTTATTGATCGGTTATTGGCTGAGATCCTTTAAAAATTCACTAAATTTTTTTTAAACGTAAAATATCATTTTTAAAAGCTCAAGGTGTATACTTCTTTTGATTACATATAGAAGTAGATACAAAATATTAGTAGATCCCCCAAAAATCGCATTTCATACCTTTTAGTCCATCTTTGATAGAAAGTTTTTTTTTTAACTTTTTTTTCTAATATTTTTTTTTTAGTCTGAAATTTCTTCTTCTTTTTTTTTTTTGTGGGTATTTCTGTCCAGACTGCAAGACATCATGTGCACTGTGTTACTGTTTCTTTCAAGTTCATATTTTTGTCCTCATTTTGTATTCACAAGTAATACAAGAGAAGTAACAGAAAGCATCCATTGCCGTAGCCAGGGGGATCCCCCCCCCAAAAAAATAGTGAAAAAATTTTAGCGCTACATATCCCCTCCCTTTTTTTTTTTTTTTTTTTTTTTTTTTTTTTTTAAGGCTACGGCCGTGCAAAAAAGACATAATTTTTCAAATTACTGAGTCCGTGAGACATATTTTTTAAAACCAACATGTACTAGAAGAACCACATTTATGTATTTAGGCTGAATTTAAGTGTTTTCATGATTTTTTAATGTTACTGAAACAGGTTAAAAGAATTCAGAAAAGGATCCCAAATAATTAACTATTTGAGAACCCATAAATGTAAAGAATCAAGCTGTGAATTAATATGCATGCACAAAATGTAGCAAGATATGAAGATGTGTTTGAAAGAACTGATTTAAAATTATATATAACAGGAAACATCTAACGTATTGTTTTATTTTCTTTGTATACGTAAGTTTAGCATATGATTGAGATATGAATATCACTAACACATGTTTAAGTGTTACTCTACAATAGTTTCAAATAATTACTTGAATTGTTGGATGGCGTGGATAGGAATCTCTAAAATCTTTCAGTGCTAATTTTTGATCTTGCCACATCTGCTCAGCTGTTTCATTGAAAACCTAAAAGTAAATACAGAGTTTAATATGAATTAAATGCTTTAAATTGTAGGGGAAAATTTAACAGACAACAAAAATCTTAGTTGCTCATTAATATAAAAATATACCACCAAAATTATTCATGTTACATTATCATTTTAACATACTTGCTTAACCATTAAAAATAATAGTTTTAACTAATCAATATATTGAAAAGCTACAGATGTATAATGATTGAGATAAAGTTTACAACCATATTACTTAAATTACAATACAGATATTTTATTACTGTTATGACAACATCACTTAATTTAAAATCACCAAGTATTTGCCATCAAATATTGCCATTAATAGTACTGAGATGTTTTTTTTTACCTTGTGCTGAAGTAGAACTATTAACTGCCATCTCAGTATCATTCCCCGATATCTTCCAAATGTTTGTACATTATCATAAGAGTCCTGTAAAACATTGCTTTTAATAAAGGTATTTTTGAATACAGTATGCACCATAATTTTAATGTATATTTATTAATTACAACAATTTATTTTACATTGCATTTGAAGATACAGCATAACATAATCTAGGTGCATGAAGACACTTGCTTATAAAATACCCTACTTACAACAAATAAAAATTAAATAATGCCAAGATAAACACTTTTTCCAAAAGAAGAAAAATACAGAGAAATGTTAAAATAATTAAAACTTTGTAAAATAACACATATTTAAAAGGCAGTTATCATTCTGTTTACACATAAAAGGTATTTCACAAAGCTTTAATTATTTCATCTTCTAAATAAGTTTCTTTTGAGAATTTTTTATAACAGAAGAATGTTATCATATGCAAAATAATGAAGAAGCGCAATATAACTTACTTCAGTAATATCAACAACTGGAAATCCATTGTGCGATTCAGTTTTCAGCATATTTTCAATAAAACCAACTTTTTCTACTGATCTTACACACACAACTGGATAACTCATAACTTCACTAAAATAGATTAAAAATACATAGATTTTACTATAATTGTGTAACAAATAGTAATTTTTATAAAAGACATCTTGAAATATGTAATACATACATAGGTATTGCCATGACTTCACAAAGCTTAAGTTAAATGGCGCAACGACACCATGTAAACTAAGTAAAGAGACACAAGGAATGAATGAAGAAAACACTCTGTTAGACTTTAACAAATTACATTTATTTAAATTAACTTAATCATAACATTTTTTTTTTTTTTTGGTCTTGAATAACTAACCACGCCATTACATAAGAGTATAAGATCAACTTAACTTATCATTAATAGAGTTCTCTAGCCATTTTAACCATTATTTAAGTGCACTTTCATTTAGCCGACTGCTTAAAAAAAAAATTAAATAGAGAAAGAAAAAAAAGGAAGAAAAGAAAAAAAAGACTTATCGCCTTTAAGATGATATTGGGGGCCCCCATATTTTATCAGCCTTGTCAGGTCTCCAGCTTCATTTGTCATCTCCACCACATCATGCGTTCGGCGTCCTCTCAAAAATTCAGGTCCGGATCTCCAGTCAGCAGGAAGAGAGAGAGCAGGCTTGCTACCCCACGTTCGCTTTTCACTCCTCTGCCTCCTCACTTCAGTATTCATGCGACAATCAAGTTCGTTCATGAGCTTTATTCTTTTAGATCTTAGTACTTATTAAAATGAAGTAAAACTTATTTAGTTGGTGAAGTACAGTCGCATTAAAAGAAAATTTAATTATTTCGTTGGTTAATTGATATTTTTTTGAGGCATTTACATTTTTCTTACACGTGGTTGTGTTCCTCCGCCGATTTCGATGTCTGTATCGAATCTTGATTCAATCTATCGATTTATGTAAAATTGATGCAGGGAAAAAGGGGAATAAAAAAAACAGAAAATGCAGAATAAAAAAGTTAAAGACAGAGAAAATTTTAGCATAAAAAAAAAAAACACTTCTAAACCAAAACTTTAAAATTTAGCAAACACATTACAAAGCCAAAATATGATGTTTGTATCAAAAATTTATTTAAGAAAAAAAAATGTCGGCATAAAGAAAAGGAAAAGTCGGCTCGATTTAAAAATCACATATAAACATTTTTAACATTAATTATTTATCAAAAGTTGTAATCAAACCAATACCACATATCAAAAAGAAAAGTTTTGTTCATCCGATCTGGCAACTTGTTTTGTCGTTAGCGCGCAAAACAAATGAAAACAAACCACGAAATCGGAAAATTTGTGCCGTGAGAGAAATAATAAACAAACCCAAAAGATAAGTAGTACAACTTAAAAATTACACAAAATATTACTCTAAAATTTGTTTTTACTACTCATAGATCGCTAAAAAAAAAGTTATTTTCAAATCATTTTTCAAATCATAACAGTATCTTGAAAGACATCTTGACATACATACATACATGCGTACAAACTAAGAGCATTAATGATCTCAGCGGACTGAAAGTCTTTCCATATGCAAAAGGCCATGGGACTTTTGCATATGGAAATGTCACATTTTTAGTGTATGTACATATACATGTATATATAAAATAAGTAAGCATTATATAAATTTATTACCTAGCATAGACAGTGTAAGAGTATGGTGGTGGCTCCCAATCTAAAAATGGTACACTTGATAGCTGAATGTGAATGTCATACAAACCCTACAATTGATAACATTTTATTTCAGTTTACATTTCATTAAGTAACTACACAAATTAAAAATTGATTACATTGATTCTAACTGAAATTAATTAAGTGGAACAATAAAATAGATATGCTTCCATAGTACAGAAGTTCTTTAATCATTAAAATTTTTCTCTCACTCATTTTTACTTTCAAGATCGAATTGAAACCTTTTAAAGAACTGTTTGACGATTTAAAAAAATGCAAAGAAACAAAGAGCATATGCTAGTCAAGAACTTTCTCTGTTTCTTAAGGGGATGGTGTAGGGAGAAGAGGAGGTGGCAAAAACAAGTGATTTTTAAGACATGATAAAGCCTGCAAATGTTTAATAATGCAACCACCTTTGTATAATTACTTCTGCCTGTTCTATATCTAGATGTTTTGACAGTTTTGAGCAGGTAAGTAAAACAGCCATGTTTGCAGCAAAACAGAGGGTTATACTGTTAATTTTTATTAATATTTAAATAAATAATTGTTTTCACTCCGTTTTACTGACTGATAACATCAATGAGCATTCCACAAATATATTGTAATTTAATTTTACAGGAAATGGCTTCAGCCAGTCTTCTTCATAAAGACCAATTTTCCTTTCCTCACTAGGGACTAATTTTTAAGAGGAATTTGAGATATATGCTCACTTAATTGTATAAGGGATAAAGTTCTAAATCTCTTAATCAGAACAAGCACTACTTTTATTAGTTTTTAAAAAAATGTAAGAAAATATTTAAATGCACATACTTTGGATAGAAGTCTAAAATGAAATAATGCATAACCATTGAATTAAATAAACTAGAGAAAGTTAATTTTAATTATCATCAGTTTCAACATGACCAAAACTATTATTGATATAAAAGACAAAAAATAGCAAATACTCTGGGGTTCCAAAAAAAAAAAAAAAATCACTAAAAAAAATTCCCCTTTCCCATTTTTAAACAAAGTTTTTAAAAACCACTACAGATTTAAGAGGCTCCAAAGACACTCATGTATGTTAGATAAATTAACATATCATGTGAATATTAAATAATCTATTTCTAAGGAACTGCAACATTTTATTTATTTATTTATTTATTTTTGGTACAAATTCTTTATAGTCAATTTTGAGACTTTCTTTAGAGTCATAATAAGTAAGAAATACCACGCAATTATAAGGGAAAATATATAAATTTAAGAACAGGAAATACATTGTAAAATAGAGTTAAACCTCTATTAATAGACACTTAAAAACAAGAATAATATCAGTGGTAATAAAATACAACTTTTATTTATTTTATTTTTTAAAGTTGCTTTCAATGACTATTATTTTGTGAATAGTTCTAAATTTCCTTGAATTTCTGCAACCTCAAGCAAAGGGGGAAGAAAAACACAACAGCAAATAAATACAGCATTGTTTCTTACCTCATTGAAGAGATCGCCAACCCATTTAGCTGCCATGACCGTAACCATAATAGGTAAACCAAAAGTCACATTACCTATGGCTTCCATCAATATAACAGTCAAACTTATTGTCATTCTTGTTACACCACCCAGCATAGCAGCAGCTCCAACAAGTGCAAATTTTGAGTAACAGAAAATAGTCTGTAATTAAAAACCACAAAATATGAAAATCAAAAACTTGTATGATAAAAGAAAATAATTGTACCTAAGATTAAAGAATGCACTGCCTAAAAACTGACCACCAACTAATACAAAGGTAAAAGCCTTTTAAAAAGTTGATAATTTATAAAACATGTAAATTAAAAGTTTTTGTTAGTACACATACACATTGATAAACATAATATCCAAGTTGAATCTCTCTATTAATGAGGAACTTAATTTTTAACCCCTTCCATACCAGCATTTGCATATGAAGATTATATGCAAAACCAGCTTTTCAGGCATTTATTTCTCATAATACCAGCAATACATAAATATTTTTTTCTGAAATACAATTTTCAGTGGCAATGACAGAATAATGAATGAACATAAATCCATACATGGATCCACTGGTGTTTGAGGAGAATCAGACCATGGATCAATATGTGGATCTACTGGTATGGAAGGGGTTAAATCCTATGTTGGATTTTTATCTTGAATTAGAGATGATCACAAATATATATATATATATATATTAAATAAACAGTATTTTGCTTTTTTAGATATCTAAAAAGCTTAAAATTTGAGAAAATAAATGATGCCAAAATCTAGCAAGAACACCCCACTAATTGAACTTTAATCATCAATTAAGAATTTTAAGAGAAGTTTTGCATAACTTTAAATTGTAGTAGCACTATCAAAGAAAAATTACCATAGAAATACAAACTAGAATTTTGTTAAACTGTTTATGCATCCTTTTAATATAAAATACATTTATATACAACTTACAACATCTCCTCCAAAGTAAGATATAAGTGATAGAACTCCTGTCCCAAACAGCCTTCCCCATGCAGCTCCAATAATAAGAGTTGGAACAAAAAGGCCATTAGATATAGATAAACCATAGGTCCAGCATCCAAAACATGAATAAACAAAAAACAATGGTAGCAACATCAAATACACATGCCATACAGCTAGAAATAAACAACACAAATAATGAAATATCTTTTAAATTTAAGCATGGAAAATTAAGAAAAAACAATCATGTTCAAAGAACTTAATTGTCTAGCAAAATCAGTTACTAAATTTATTCATTAATATGACCAACAAATGTTTTAACTATAACGGCCAACTGCCCATGCCTTAAAATACTTTTTATTTAAGTTTTATTTATTAGTTAAGTTATTTATTTATCAGTTATTAGTTATTAAGTATATTTTATTTAAGTATTTATTTATTCAACAATCATCGTGTGTTAAAAATTGGAGCTAATTCAATTATTGCACTTATCTTCCAATGCAAATTGTTATACGTACTTTCAGGGTCATGTAACAAGCTTCTCAAAAGTCCTTCAGGCGTCTGTAACCATACAGACCAAAATGTTCGATATTCACCAACTTCACAATTCATCTATAAGGTTAAAAAAAAAAAAAAGTACCTATACAATAACTGTCATATAACACAAAATATTAATTTAACTGTCAATATATATATATATAAATATATATGTATATATATGCATACATTAACATAGTACATTTATTTGACATACAAAAAGTTTCCAGACTACTTTGCCAAGGTATAGTTCAAATCAGTGCAATATCAAATCCAAGTATTAAGCCAAAATAAAATTAATGTTATTTTACTACAGCAGAAATGCTAAGAAACTAAAATTAAAATTTATTTTAAAATTACATGCAACAGGTAATGTTTTAACTCTCATAAGTTAGTAGCTGTTCCCAGGGGGGTCACCTGTGAATAATCAAGATAGTCTTATATCAAACTGATTTGTGGGTGAAACTCCAGGGAACAGCTAGTTATGACTTTCGGTTTCACTAGCAAATCGACATATTCTGTTAGTTCACCATTGTATCCCCAATGATGATTTGATGGAATCACCTTCCAAAATGAACACTGATTTGCTTGGAGCAAATATACAGTGACTACAAATTATACAGTAAAACTTCTTTCAAAATTATTTTTTAATTAAAAAAACATCATGTGAACATGGAAACTATTGGCTACCTCAGGCATTAGTTTCCGTGTTCACATTAGGTTATACGAGAACTAACATCAACACACTACTGCTCGCAGATGACCGAGCTATTACGAGCAAAATGAGGACGACATTCAAAGTTCGACATATAGTCTCTGTAAAATTTACTAAGATTATGGATGGACAATCTTGATTTAAAAAAAAAAAAAAAAAGATTATGGTTTCAGAAGGTTTTCAGGGTTAAAAACCAATTCTTGCCAAAACTGTCATTGAGAATAAAGTCATAGAACAAATTTTATATTTAAAATCTGAGATGTGATCTCACTTAAGAATATGAGAAAGATATACAGGGGGGAAAAACAATTCCAATACATCTGTGGTACCCTGAGTAGGTTCCTCAGTAAGACAACCCAAAAAGAAATGCAGCAAGTTTCACAAAGCCATGGAAATACCTTGCCCGCTCCATAGCTTGAAGACATGGACTCTGAAGAACCAGGATAAAAGGATGCAAAATTACCAATAAGATCCAAAACATAGAAATCAGGACTGAAATAACAATATTTAAACAATACAATAAAATATAAGAATACCATACTAAATGGAAAGACCAACACATGGCAGACACAAGGTGTTCTAGGACTGAATTCCACTATACTCCAAAAGGCAGAAGTGACCATGGTTGACCATGAAAATGATGGTCAGACCAATGAAGCTGGAACGGACACCTTGCCTACTCCTTGAAATAGATGATGATGATATGCAATACTAAAATAATATAACAATATTAGTCCACTCATGTTATCCATGAGCACCTATATTAATTAAGTAGGGGTGGGAGGACAAGTAAAGGGTCCTGCCCCAGAAAGATACCATATTTTAGTCTTGAACCACTTCTATGTTATACCAATATGTAAATCATAACAGTAATATGGGGCATGCCCCTTCCCTGCCCATAGGTATGAGTGCCCATGAAACCACATTTTCATCTTTTTAGAACAACCTACAGACAAATTAACTAATGGAAAAGAACTTTTCTGTGCTAATAACTGGTAGTTCCTGTAATTAGCACATTCAAAGAAAAACTAATGTTAGTTTTTCAATAGATTAGTATATGTAATCTCAAAATTATCCACATTTAATGTAGCAAACACGGCTGTATTAGTTTTAACTTCATGACCTGTATATACTACAGCATGGTTAATCTGGCATAAAGAGTTATTCCTGGCACATCATTTTCAAATCATAAGGATGCAAGAGATATCTACATCACTTTAATGTTATAATTACCTTCCTTTGCATGAAATTTGGTACTTTGCAATAAGCTTGAAAAGTGTTAAAAAAAACAGAACAATTAATTTTTGGAATAATGAAAAGTTTAAAAGGTGTAAACCACCAATGAAACAAACAAAAACTAGAAAAAATTACACATATTACACTTTAAGTACAGTAAAAACTTTATTTGTGCACTAAAATAACTTTAATCATAATAGATACATTTTAGGAACAGATTTTTGCACATTTATAAGATCAACTTTTAATTCCTTCATCCTATAACATAAGTAATTAAATAAATAAGTAAATAAAATAAATGACATTTTGCATGGATGGAAAGTTTTACACATTATCTTATGTACAAATAAACAAAATTACATTTGTAAGATAATTAATGGATCCTCACCTCTACAGGAAACTCTATTTTAGAATTTTCATAGGGAGAGCAGTAATTGATAAAAGTAGTCATAAAAGAAAATGTTACAAAAGTTATGGCGACCATAGTGGCTTCAAATATTCGTGCAAAAGGGTGTTTAATGTACCTTAAAAAGGAAGTAAAATAAAAATATTTTAAACATAACATCAGATAGTAAAACTGCCTGAGCACTGGCAAACAATAAAAATAAATAACTTTTAATTCTTTAATAAGAGAATAAATAAAACTAAACTTAAATCAAACGCATTTAATTTATCCATATGCCAATATAATATACAGTGGACTCTCTCTATTCTGAACACTAAAGGGACCAGGGAAAAGTGTTCAGATTACGGGGGTGTTCACTATAGAGGGAGATTGAGAAATGTGGGTACGCAATGAAATTTTAGATTATATAGAATGCTTAGCCTGGTTAGCCACGCTAGCTACTGAGATGGAGGTGCTTAGTTTAGATTTGGCAGCTAGTGCAATGTCAAATAAAATTCTGTGGGACCATGTCATTTTTTAAATTTATTATTATTAAAAATGTTTTACAAAATATATAATAATACATAATTATATATAATACATAAATGGTTAATTACTTGAAAAAGTTAGTAATTTTAGTCTGTTTTTACAATGTATATGCTCGTGCAGCACTCTGTTCACAACACTTGCTCTGTTCGCAGACGATACGGCGATTATTTGCAGAGCTCACCACCCCACAGTACTCTCAAGATGCATTCAAGCACATATTGACACTCTCGAAACCTGGCTCGATACCTGGAAAATTAAACTAAACTCCGATAAATGCCAAGCAATTCACTTCTCAAGAAAACATAACCCTCGCCGCATATACGTAAACAACAATGCCGTCCCATGGAGTAACACTGCCACTTATCTGGGAATTACATTGGACAGGTCACTCACATGGAAACCACACATTACTAAAATTAGAAACCGCATGGCGGCTGCCGCCAAAAAGATTGCTCCTATACCTTATTCTAAAAAACTCAGCAAGCAAAACAAAACGCTAATTTACAAAACAATGATCAGGCCTATCGCTACTTACGCAGCCCCCGTATGGGCTTTTGCAGCTAAATCGCAAATGAAATCCCTGCAAGCTAAACAAAGTGCAATACTTAGAAAAATCCGTAAAGGAAACCACTTCCTAAGAAACACTACGATTCAAAATGACCTGGCCGTTGAGCCGATTAAGCACACAATCCACAGACTTGCCGTAAACTTTTACGATAATATATCCAGTATCAATAACGACATTCTTGCCGAATTTCCGGATTACGACTTTCGTGATCCATCTAACAGCAAAAGACCGAAGGCGGTTCTCACCAAATGCTCTCCATATCTTGACATATTTGATCCTCCACAATAACGTACTTCACACTGCGGCATTTAAAAAAAAAATAAAAAATAAATAAATAAATAAATTAAAAAAGAAAAAAAAAAACCCTTTCCCTACTAACATCCTTTTGGCCGGGCTGTTCATGCAGATCACTTCTTACTGTACTTGACTGATATTCATCTCAACCCGTCCTGTTTGGGGACTCATTACAAGACTGAAAATACCCGACTGAAAAGATCTTACATACTGGAGTTAAAGGCCTAGTGCCCAGGGCACTCCTACAAGAACCTATCATCAGTCAGTCAGTTATACTGCTTGAATGTAAGTGTTCTTTTTGTTTCATTAGTGTCTTGAGCTTCTTCTTCTTCGCTATCCTCTTCCTCTTCAAAGATGTTGTCACAAATCGGAAGGCTTCCATCGACTTCGAGATAAGAGTCAGGTTCAGTTTCAGTATGAAGCTCCTGAAGAATTGACCCCAAGTCATTCACAGCTTTTGATACTTGGTCCTCTATTCCTAAATGTTCATCCTCACACGGGAATCCTGCTTTATAAAAGCATCTCTTGATAGTGTGAGGGGTTACTTCATTCCAAGCCATTGATATCCAGTGGACAGCATCCATAACGTTGACTTTCTTTGTTAGTTCAGCTGCAGAATTTGCCTCCTCCATCACCAGGGACAGTTTCCTCAGAAAATGGATTCGGTAGTGAGCTTTAAAGGTCTTGATTACTCCTTGATCCAATGGTTGGATAACAGGAGTACAGTTCGGTGGTAGAAACTTCAGGCTCACATTGCTCAGTTGCATGTTTTTGTGTGATGCTGCATTATTCACAAGAAGAAGAATTTTTCTTCTTTCTCTCATCATTTCGTTGATGTCCTCCAACCACTGTGAGAAAATTGGGAATGACATCCAGGCTTTTCGATTTGATTTATAGTGAACAGGCAATGATGCGATATTCACATTTTTGAAGCATCTTGGTTTTTCACTTTTTCCGATTACCAGTGGTTTGAGCTTCTCTCCTGTGGAACTGGCACAGAGCATGATGGTAAGTCTTTCTTTCGACAATTTCCCCCACACACATTTCTCACTTCTTTCTGCTAAAGTTTTATTTGGAAGAGCTCTGAAGCCAGGCCGGTTTCGTCGGCATTAAAAATATCAGCTGCGTTGAAATCCTTTGTTAAGTCCGGAAGTTTAGTTTTCCACTCTTCCACAGTGTCCATATTTACGTCTGCAGCTTCGCCATTCATAATTTTAAATTCAATATTATGCTGACTTTTGAAGCGAGTCAACCATCCTTCTGATGCTTTGAATTCTTTGATATTTTCCTTTTCTGCAAAATCCTAAGCAATCTGTTTTAGGAAAGGTCCAGTGACTGGAAGATTCTTTGTTCTCATTTGTGTAAAAAACTTCCAGACGTGATTATTTATGCTCTCGTTTCCCGTTTTCTTTTAAAAAAATTCTACACTTTGAAGACGGTTCATTTGCTTCAAAAGCAGCTATAATTTCTTTCTCTTTCTTGCTGATTCCGTTGACTTGGCCTACAGAAATTCCAAACTCTGATGCAATTTTTCTTTGACTAACTTTCAACTTTAATTTTTTAACAACTTCGTATTTTTCCCGAAATTTCAGTTCTTTCCTTTTTTTCGTTTTAGCACTTATTTCCGACATATCTGCGTAACTACAGTGATTCTTATCCTGCAAGGACAGTGAAATGATGAAAACTTTATTCTTTTCTGAGCAAAAAGGAACAAAACCAAATAGATTATGCTACCTCACATCTCTACAAGCCATACGACACATGACTTCAAATACACGCCTAAATAAACACCTGCCTAAACACTTCCATTTCATTGGTCAAGATTACAGTTGCCTCAAAGGCCGGTAATTTCAGATCCATCCGCTGGTTTCTGGACTGTATCATATGAAAAAGCCGAAGGGGGAGAGGGGGTGCGAGCTCTGTGAATGAGGGAATACAAAAGAACTTGACCCAAAACTTGAAACGCTGTACACCCTGCAAAAAAAGTATTCGAGCAAGAGAGAAATTTCCTACCTTGGTTTCGTATATTTAAAATTATTTATCATAGAATATGAATTAGGCTATGTATAAATATGACTTTCCATATTTCTATCAAGTTGTGCATTTTTCAAAAACTCAATTATTATTCGAAAATCTAAAATAGGAAATTTCTCTCTTGCTCGAATACTTCTTTTGGAGAGTGTACCCTCCAGTCACGAGGGGATGAGCTTTTCTCTGAATTTCCATGCTAGGGGAATTCCTCGAATTCCAGTTGCCAACACATGTTCAGTTTACGGAGAGGTAAAGGTTGAATGAGGATCAAAAGTAGCGTTCATAATAGCGGGGTGTTCAGATTAGAGGATGTTCAGAATACAGAGAGTTAATCTAATGCTAAGTCTATGGAGCTTTGCCGGTACTGTCGTAATGTGTTCATATTACCGGGGTGTTCACATTAGAGAGTGTTCAGAGAGAGTCCACTGTATGTACCATACAGTGGGTGGCCAAACTATTGAACTCACTTGAAAAATTTCATCTTTCACGTGTTTTACAGGTTTAGTTTACTATTAAACTCATAACATTGTTTCAAATTTTATCTTTATAGGTTTATTAGGTGAGGACAGTACAAATTTAATAATAGAAAACCGACATATCTAGGGATAGTAGCACCCATGGCAAGCAGCACAGTTGTGCCCATCTCCCTCATGTGTGTGGGTGTATATATATAACGGGGTTTCTATATTGTGATTATTCTGTCCTAAACATTATTTTTTATTTTTTTCTTATTTACTAGATTAATCTTCTGTCATACAATAACTTATTATACATACTTTGTCAATAATAATAATCATTATATTTTTTAAACAATATGTTATATTTAATTTTGCTATACTATTTATTTTATTCAATCATTTTAATTTATTATTATTCAATATATATTTATTATATTAATATACCTGGATATTCTTAAAATTTAATAATATTACCTTTTAGTATTTGGCAACTCCTATGCTTTCTTCTTTCCACTTTTACACTTTTATTTAGTGGCAACACCATTTTTCACTTTTTACAATTCTTAGCATTGGCAACACATATCCATTGTTCAAATGAAATTTCCATGTGCTCAAGGTCTGGTATGTAAAATTATAATTCCTATTTCTAATTTTTGTTATCTTTTTGATTTCTTCTTTCCTTTATATAGTAGGGTAGGGCCCAGATGTGTGGAGTTAATATCTCTTCTGATATGCCACACAACCGAAACCCTACTATTTGGTTTGCTGTAAATTATAATCCACTGTTTGTGGCCCCTGACGATGGTGACAGTGGTTATCATTTCCGTTCCATTATATTATCACAATAATTCTTGCACTTTATTTGGCTTCAAAATCTGGTTTCTAATTCTTGCTAATAGCTGTTATATTTCTATGCGAGATATGTCTTATTTGTAGTATGATTTGTGTTTTACTTGTTAGTTATATTCTATTCTGTTTGTCATAGCTACAATTGCACGTTACAAATAAGATATCTTCTAAATAATTAATTATGGATGTTTGATTTGACTTTATATGCGATTTTTGCATTGCTAATAATTTTATATATATATATGTGTATATAATTCCTCAGTAATATTGACTAGAGTAAATAAATAAAATACTGCATATACATACTTTTCAAATATAAACTATAAAGTTTTACACAAATAAATATTAATTTTTAAAGTAGTTCGTGTTCGTAAAAATTCATGCAGATATAGGGGACTTTTTTTATTATAATCGAACTTTTCTTGCTTTTGCAGTTGCAAACTGATCTATAATACGTTCAAAAAATCAGTCTTTTCAGTTTCATCTCTCTCAATACTAAGAAATGCAAGACCATTCAGTCTTTCTTGTCCCATAGATGTTATTAAATATGTGAGAATCAGCTTCAACTTGCTGAAGGATCTCTGACAGCTAGCATTAGAAACTCGGACAGTTAGAGTTATTTGCATTGCTATATGCAAGTTACACCCTCGCAGATTACATACACAGGAAAACACCCTCATCCCCATATTGCACAATAAAATGCAGAAGGTCTTCAGGTCTTGATAACTTTGACATAGTTCAGCTTGACAATAACATTCTACAGTCTAAAATTTCTTCATACATCTGCTGTCCATCTAAATTAGAATTATAAATTTCACCCAGTTGCTTATACTTCTTCATCAGTCTACTTCTGTGAACACCATAACAGAAACCCTCAGTGTCAAGAAGAAATCCAAATTTAATGTCCATTTCATTCAATCGTTTGAACCTTTCATCCATTTCCACATAAAGGTGGTTAACTGCTCTTTTCATCACCCTTTCAATTTCCTCTCTGGCTGTTAATCCAACATCTCTTGCAGTTTCACCGGGCATTCACCTTTTGCTTCTTTGTCGTCTTTCGACTTTGATATCCCATTCTTTGCACAAATAAAGTCCCTCTTCTAGTGATTATTTCGTCAATGAATCTCTTTCATTTATAAAGTGATCTCAGCGAGCTTTCAAATCTAAGGCAGCATCATGAAAATTTATACTAGGATTTTGCAACCTTTTTTGAAAGCGGTCAATTTGCATAAGTATCTTGTTCCAAAATCCTAACAATGTTAAAAAATTTAAACTCAGCATATGGTTGTATAACTGCTGTGCATCACTTCTGGTTTCACAAGTCTATTTTTTGTTGGTTATCACTGAATCAAAGAGTCGTAATATATCATCAAAATATTTAAAGATTTGTTTTACAGCTTCTGTCCTTGCACTCCACCTCGTTTCAGATGAGGATTTTACAACAAGAACAGCATTCTTTAGTCTATTCCAATGTTGTGTTGAACACGAAAAAACACATAAAGAGCTTCAATGGTTTCAAAAAATGTCACCATAGCTGTATCTTGCTTTGCTGCATGAACACCTACCAAGTTTAAACAATGGTTGTTTATAAATGCAGGTTATTTTTGTTTACAATTCTCTTATGTAGTCCGTTTTTAGATCCGGCCATTACTGCAGCATTATCATAGTACTGCGATCGACAGTCTTCCAGTTTTAATTCGTCTTTAGCTAACTGGTATAAGACAAGCTGAAACGAGCTTTCGGTATCTTTCTCATTTAATTGGATAAATCCAAAAAAGTACTCTTTAATCGAACTGCTTTCTCCTCAAAATCAATCTCCATAAATCTTATTATTTCGGCCATCTGTTCACAATGTGCTTGATCAGGTACTGAGTGAAACATTTGACTGTAGTACTTAGATTTTTGTACATGTTTGATCAAATTCTGACAAACTTCGTTTGCTATTAAATGAATGAATTTATTCTGGATACCAGTAGAAAGATATGATGTGAACCCAGGGTGATTTTCTGCATGTTTAAGATGCTCTTTTATAAGTGGATCAAATGTTGCCAGCAGTTTCAACAACTTTAAGAAATTTCCTACATTTGTGTTATTATCTTCTTGGAGAAATTCTCCGTGTCTGCATAAAGCCAAATCTTGCATTGCAAGGAATTTTACACAGTGGAGAATTCTTCTTAAAATGTCACACCACTTTTGTTTTACGTTTTCAACTTGCGACAGCAATTCTGCATCAATAATACCTTTGGTTTTTGATAAGTTCATCTCAACTCTTTCAATTGAGTGAAGGACTGTTGAAGATTTCTTGCATTCTTGTGAGTGTTTAATCTTTCTGATGCTTTCCATTGAGTGTAGCTACAGCCACTTTCCTGCTCCAGCAAAGTTTGCTTATTTGAACTAGGAAACAAGAGGCAACAAAGGCGCTGCGTTTTGCTGCAGCATGCTGATAATGTGTTTTTTACTTTTTCTTAAAATGCAGGTGTATTATGCCATGCTTTAACAATATGTTCTGTCAAGTCTCTTGTTAGCAATTGTTTTATAGCAGCAAATTTAAACTTTTAAGGCCACCCATGAAATTTTTATCAGGTTAATGTCTAATGAGTTGCCAGGCCAGCCTGAAAGGGTTATTTTTTATCTTTTATGAATTTAATAATTTTTTTTACTTCATGAAATGGTGATAAATCTTGCCATCAAAGACATAATTGCCAACTGGAAACTATTCCTTCAGCTGCAGAAGCAGTGGAGTTTCCAAAACTCTCAGACACTGGTCTTGACACTACTTTCAAAGAAATATAGTCGACCATTCCCTTGTGAGCTAATTATGCCCCATATTATGATGGGCAGAGGATGTTTCACTTTTTACACTACACAGTTTTCATTATATTTTACATGAGTCCAAGCACAAACAGAGAATTGTCCTGAAGTATCTGAATAAGCAGAGTCGTAGGAAAAACAAGTCTAAAATATCAATAGTATTATGTTAGGTAAAGTATTTTCTATCATAATTGAGAAAGTTAATTCCATATAACAGCTTTAGCTTCTCCCAGTCCTCTACACTTTAATGTTTATCATTTAAAAAAGTTCTAGTCATTTAGCAAACAGTGTCTCGGCTAATTTAGGTTTTCTGAGAGTTCCGAGAACAATTGAAATTCAGTTGTTTCAAACTTCATCATAACTTTCTGTCAGATAATCTTATGCCACAGTCATCTAACAAGGCTTTTATAATTTTTTTAGGCTTTCTACGATCATCTATAACTAGAGGCCTAATTTCCCTCACAGTTCTAGAAGTTGTGGGACGTTTTCTCTTACATTTATCACTACATTTTGGTGATAATGACTTGTCCACATCTGGAACTTTCTTTATATGTTGAACTGTAGATTACAAAACGCTTGATAGTTCCACTATTTTACTTTGAGACTAATAGGTATGTTTGAAACAGGTTCCTTTCTCTGACTTTTTCTAAGAAAAAATGTCTGCATACTTTCCCATGGTTAAAATTTGCGATATTTGAGGACAGGATTATAAAATTACAGAAACAGACATAAAATAATAATAATAATAAATGTTTCATTTCTACTGTTAATAATTTAAAAATAAACAAACAATGAAACTCTCCTCAAATCAAAATGGATTTCTTCAATAGAAATATAATTTACAGCCTTTCATGGCTTTGTGTTGCACTCATTAAATGCGAAAAAATTGTCTCTCATTACAATGTTGCAATTTCCAAATTATTAACTTGTTTACATGTTACCAACTTACAAAATGTAGAAAAAAGTTCTTGGTAGCGAAAAAGGTTCAGAAAAGTGAATTAAAACTACAAGATTTTTTTGAAAAGTTTGAGTAAAATAAATTTACGTGATAAAAATCATTTGAGAACAATAATTTGGCACCCACTGTAAACACAACATGTAATAACAAGAAACGCTATACACTAATAAACTAATTACTACAATAGCCTAAAATTTGCATTTCGTGTACAAGACAACATTAATTTTATTTTATTTTTTACAGTTATTACTTACTATTAGTGTATTACAGAACTCGTGGTTATACTTTAATTCTTTGTTTTTATATTATAGCATGTAGTGATATACTTGATGCATACAGTCTGAGCTTGAAGTACCATGGTATTGATTATATCAGGTGTAGAACCATGCCCCACCCCCTCCTCCCTTCTACACACACACTTATTTAAAACCAACTGGCTGAACCTTCAGTAACTGCTGTTCTCTAATATTCATGAATATTGGAGAATCACTCCATTTATCGCATGTTTCTCCTGTGTGCATGTATGTTACAGTTGATGTGATAAATCTAAGGATTATAAGCACAATCCCCAATTTCCCTTGACCAATGTGATAATTGATTAAATGTTATCAAATTATCGTAATATACCATTAATCTGCCCCTCCTGGTTAAATGTCCCCTTCACTTTTGAAATAAATTGGAATTTTGAAAAATCCCAAGAGAGCACCCCTTCCCCCTTAAATAACCATATGCATGTTTGGCACATGCATATGGCACATGCATTAACGATATTTTATCTCTGAACTTTCGGCACCTTTAAAAGCAGACTTAATTTAAATGATGAACTGTTAGAGCTACTGTCAGATGATGAAATTAATGAAGAATTGTTCAGTAGGTTTTTACAAGTATTTTCTGAATTTACATGAAAATACAAATTTTGAAAGACCGGCAGTTGACATACCTCTCAAACACATTACGTATTTTTTCCTTTTATTATAAAGCAAGGGCCCCGCCTCCAATTTTTTTAATGACTTTTTGTTGCATTTGAAGTTTGAGTGGGAAGGCATTAACAGGATATAAAACTTCTTTTGCTTTCAAATCCTGTATCTGATCCCTCTATTTCTTTCTTTTTTTATACGATTTTTTGCTGCTTTTATTTGGGAGGGGGGTTAGTGGCTTAACTGTATATTACAGTAATTTTTTAAAGCTTATTAAAGAACTACTTGTGTAGCTTTTCTTTCTTTCCCTTATTTCTTAATAGGCCCACAGCAGTGGCTGCACCTAGACCCTGATTATGGCATAGTAGAGACCCAAGACTTTAGACATTTCTGACCCCTCTCTAAAAAACAGAGATAAATTAACAAAATTTATTAAGCTTCAAAAAATGTTTTTCATTCTTTCCACCCTCCTTCAGAACTTTATAAAGATAATTCATATTACACTACTAGAAATCTCACTATTTTCACTATTAAGAGATCTAATTTTTCAGTAAATCAACTTTCAATACATAGCATTGCATATAAAACTCAACATAAACTGTGATTTTACTCAAGCAAATTCATTACTGAAGATAAGACCCTAAAAATCTGCTGTCAGTAGTCATTTGAAAACTTAAAAATTCAGTGATCCAGCTACTGCTGTGATGGATATCTTTGAAAATTCACTACCAGCGATCTGTTGATAACCTAAAAATAAGAAGTTAATTTGATATATATTCATACATCTATTGCACTGACCAAATGATTGTGGCATAATCCCGAGATTTGTAACAGTTATTGTTAACTAAACAGGATGTCCCCAAAACACTGAATTAGGCTTTAATTTTTGAAACACTATTCATAACATTGAAATTATAACTTCAAGCCTTCACTCAAATGAAAAGACTCTGAGTTCAAATAAAACAATTCATTAAATATCACTAAAAACAATCGCACAGAGCACTTTGCACATAGTTACAAGAATATTTGTCGACAGAGTTCTCAAGGGAAAAAAACATAATTGCAACAGCAGATTAAACTATAGAACACAATGCAATTTTAAAAAATACAATTCTACGGGCTCTACCCAGAATCCTCACAGCGCATAAGTCACAGGATAATATACACAACAATCATCACAAAACATTAAAAAATCAGTGAGACTAGGAGGGGGGGAGGGAAAAGGTTACAAAAATGTCTTGTTTGGTTACACAATGCAATCAAATTAAGTTACACTATCAAAATTAATTAAATAAATAAACAGTCAATATGAGGGGGGAAAAAGATGGATCAAATAAAGAATTTAATTAAAACAAGAAAGTTTACTTTTATTCCTCTTCTATAAATTGAATTTTTGAAAATTCTCCAAAAGAAGTCTGAGGTAACAAATAATGCTAAAATGGTCAATTAAAAGTACCTACTAGTTAATGTTAGATTCTGAATACAACAGCTAATTAAATATTTTTTGGTCAAAATAAATATTATTTTGAAATTCTGCAAAATGAAACTTATCATACCTCATTCGGAAAACAGTAAGGCAATAGTTCATGTGATTATAAAATGCGCCAAGCAAACCACCTGAAAATAATTAAATTACATAAATTTTACTCTGGAAATAGATGATTATAAATATGTTTCTGGCATATAATCTATCACTGCACTATTAAAATCAACTTACTGTATTTGTTTATTACTAAAGCCATTAAAAATTATGATAAATGAAAGGACTTAAATAAATTTTAAAATTTCCGTATAGTGTGAATATGCAATTATAATCTTGAATAATAATAACAACAAAGAGATTATACTACATAAAACTAAAAATTTAAAAAATAACTTCATAAAAAATTTTTGTAAAGGAAGTACACATTTTGTTTCTAATTATTTCATGATTCATAGTTCTCTTTTTACTTTGTCTCATAATATTACCCAAATCCCCTAATGTGTTGTTGTTGTGGGATTATGGCCAATTATCTGCATGTGGGATATAGGATGATGGGTGGGGCCCACTATGGGGGTCTTTCTAAGGGGTCCTAACCATATTTATTCTAAGTTTCAGAGAAAAACACGGGAAAACTACGAATAGTTAGGTCAGTGGCTGTGACCTAGTTTTGAACCAGGTGCATTCCGTCACCCAGTTCAGGAGCTCTATGCACTTAGTCACTGGTTGAGGCCCCAGTCCCTAAAATCATCTCCGAAAAGGTTTTATAATAATGCAGGAAGAATGATCAACATTATACTACTCTGTGAGTGATATTAATTTTACACTATTTATTCAAAACAATATTTTGCTAAAAGAATATTTTAAACTTATAATAACAACTATACTTAAAAAATAATATAAAAAAGATATACCCACCAATTGCGCCCATCACAGCATACAGTGGTAATTCTGCTATGTTATAATTCAGATTCTAAAATAAAATTAAGGAAGCAAAACTTAGTCACATACCACTTGCACAGTTATACAATCATATCAGTAAATAAAACAATTTTTAAGAAACTAAGTTTATGGATGTTTTATTCGCTTATTTTTATGAAGCAATAATAGCCAAAAAGAACCATTTTTGTTTTCAGTAATCAGTGCTTGTGATAAAATACATGAAGTTGTCATTTTTTATTTAGTTTTTGATCAAAATTACTTATTTGTGAAATTACATAATAAACCTGCAATTATCCTCATATTAGGTGGCACAGCTATCACAGATAATTCACAAAATGAAGCCAAGTAAAGTACACAAATCACAAGACTTAAAAAAAAAAAAAAAAAAAAAAAAAAAAAAACTTTTATTTAAATCAGAAAGCCGATATATTGCCATTCATAATCATTTTTGGACTCTTTTACAGGGCTCTCTAAATAATTTTTACTAATTTATTTACAAAAGAAGAAATATAAAGTATATACTCTTTTGTAAAAAAGTATTTACAAAAGAGCATATAGTATATTTCTTCATATTTTAATCAAATAAAATTTAAAATTCTACACTTGGTACTTAAATTTATTTCAGTAATTGTTGGTTTATTACTAAACTAAAATTGTTATAATATGCAAATGGTTTTATTATACATACACAAACAATTTCCCTAACAGCACTCAAATAGTTACAAAAGAGTCGCTGTGCCATCAGAGGGTCACAGTTGTCACAGTACTGTCACAAACTAGTCAATCTGTGATTTGTGAGTGAACAACAAGACTGTGTGGACACTGCACGACTTCATTTGCGACCAGACACCAGGTGATGTCACTGTGAAGTCACCTTGTAACTTCATTGTGAAGCCACTTGTGACTGCTTTGTGACTTTAAAATGATGTCACAGTGGCCATTTGTCGTCACTTTGTAAACACAAACTTATTTTCAATAACATTTTTTCAGTAGTTCCATTTGTCAAACATTTAAGGAGTAAATACAAAAATGATAACAAGTAATTCAATAAAATCTCATGGCTATGAAGTAATGAAATTTAACTAAATTTATTAATTTTAAAAAAGAATTCTTGCATTTAAACAAAACTTTATTTAGAAAAACATATTATTATTATAAAGTTGAGAGTTTAACCACAATCTGCATTTGCCACAGATTTGCCACAGATGTATGTCTGGCTGATCTGTTTGCAGCCATCCCCAAAATAAGTAAACATGAAATATGGAGAAAAATTACGTATTTGTAGATAAATTTGAAACTTCACAGTCATATCTCCATGAATTCTTTAAAAGTTTCCCTTGGAAAATTCGGTGTTAAGGTATGGGTTTAAGATAAATTTCTTTTTTTCTAATGCATGCTTTTCCAATTGCATACTTTAAATTTGATTCCTGAATTTCTATTTTAATTTCAGTTACTTATTTACTTAATTTTTATATGCTAATACTTAATAGGGTTTGAAATTAATGGTGGTCCACAGGTGAGAGACCCAAAAATATATAATGGACCAACAAAAAACTAATTTTGATGTTTCATCAGACCAGTTATGTTTTATTAGGTTGTAACTAAAGTTTTCCGCCACTGCAAGTATTGTCTGCACAAACAGTTCGCGTTGGTGTCTTTGCCAATATTTTGTTAAAATATTTTTGTTATTTGAAAGAAAAATACTTGTTTTAGAGCACTGTGTTGTGAAATCTGTAAAACAATGTCGTTATGATTAAGTATAAGGTGTCTGAAATGGAACTATCACGCTACCAGATTGAACCATCATTTACTCTCAGTACTGTTGCAAAAAGTCAGCTACAGAATGGCACCGAATCATGTGTACAGCTTAAGGTACTACTGTTGTATCGTACGGCTCTGTGAAGATTTGGTACCGAAAGTTCAAAAACAAGGACTAGGACATTTAAGAAGCGGAGCGCTCTGGCCGGTCTACTGATGCTGATGAGGCTCGTCTACGAGAATTTGTGGAAAGAGATAAAATATTCATACACTCGAGAGCTAGCTAAAAGAATTAGACTTTAGTGCCATGTCCATTGGTCGCACTAGGCATCGATAAACTTGACATATAAGGTCAATCACTCAGTGCATGAGCTGACTCAAGCAAATCTGGCAGAAAACTTTCGTTACAACCTGATATTTGCATTTTTCTCTTGTAAACTTTCATCATTTAGACCTACAATAAATGCAATCTAATTTTACCAATACATGTCACATAATTCTAGCAAAGTGCCTTATATATAATTTGATTTATTTAATATTTTAATAGCAGGTATTTAACTTTTTGATTCAGCTCTTAGTGAAAATCAATTTATATTGCTTATGTAATTTCTTTTGTTAAGCAATTTTTTTAAAATCATAACCGGTGACAAATGTTACAGACCAGGGAAGTCTTGAAGTCACCAGTCTCTTGGACTAGCGAATAAATATTCTAATTTCTACCCCTGCTTTTAGGCGAAACAGTTTGATCTGTATTCAGAAACTAACTGATCTCTGCAACTCTGCGAGAGAAGAGGGAGATACAAGAGATAAGCGTTTGACTGGAATCCAGGCCCACAAAATTTTGTCACAGGGGACAGTATGCTATTAGGTTTAATTTAGTATGCAGTTATTTGAACATGCTTGTTTGTTTTCCACAAAATTTCAGACAGCTGATTGTTGATCATGTTAAAATTTCTTTTACTTATGATAATTATTTTTTTTAACATCATTTTGTAAAAAGATATGTATTATCCTGTTTTTCAAAATACAGTAGACTCCCTCTTAACCGGCCGAAGCTGCATTATAATGGGACAAAGGGTAAGCCAGTTAAAGCACAGAATGGAAAAGAAATACCATTTTATTGATGGCACACTATGCGTTGCACTATAATAAATGTGTTAATTTATTACTTAGGCTTTGCATATCATTAAGAAGAAAGTTTAAAATAAAATAAAAAGAATAATTTTTTTATCTGTTAGACTGGATGTTCGACAACTTACCGCATAGATTTCGCCCTTTTTAAAATTTCTTTTAAGCATCACATCGATGAAGGTAATTGATGCTTGTATTTAAAGAACGAAATAAGAAATGAATAATAACGAAATCTTCAACTTTATTTTACATCACTTCTTTATTTTATTAAAACTTATAATTATTGTTGTTGTATTTAAATTAATTATGGCCGGTTAAAGCAGAGAATTGGTTGAGAGGGAATCTACTGTACTGCATATATGGAATAAATTGCTGATATTTCACTCATGGATGTGATTTAAAATGGCTATAAAAAATCAAAAGGTGAATTAAAAAAATACTCACATCAAATTCACCAAAATTTATGAGACCAGGAAAAGACAATGCTCCTGGTTGTCCATGATAGGCAGAAAGAGCAAAATTAATAGTGAAGTATGATACCAGGGAGCAGAAAAACTGAAAATATATTAAAAGAAAAAAAGGTTAATATCCAAGAGAAGAGCAAGAATTTTAAGAATGAAGCTGCATTTATCCCCAGGAAAATGTATGCAATAAACCCCATCTTTAAAAAAATTAAAAGAGGATGAAAAATATTTCCATTAAAAGTATGTGCCTGTAAATTAATAATGATAAATTCAACAAACAAGAGATACAAGGAGCCAGTAAATAAGGTTTGACAACCTCCCTTCAATACATGAAACTAATATAATGTTACATATTTTAGAAAGTGATTCTATCAACCTTTCAAGTATATTAGGCAGGTTGGAGTGTTTAGGCTGATTAATTTTATTTTTTACCAACTATGCGAAAAATTCCCGAGCTGGGGATCGAACCCAGCTCCGGTTCGATCCCCTGAACCCAAAGCGGCAGTCCTGGGTTCGATCCCCAGCTCTGGAATTTTTTGCATAGTTGATAAAAAATAAAATTAATCAGCCTAAACACTCCAACCTGCCTAATAATATAACGTTTTTTAGAAGATTTTTCTTTTTTCTTCTTTTGGAAGGGGAAACAACTTAAAGCAGGGTTCATACACATTTTTCAAAATGAAATTTCGTGAGTTTTCCAGGTGATTTTTCAAAAATCTGCAGTTTATCGCAAAAAATAAACATACAATGAGCACTGAGTAACTACTTTTTATTTATATGCCCCACTCTAAGGTAATGAAATTATGATAGCATTATAGTAATCAAAATTATGCTCCCCCTCAATTATAACATAAACAGTGGATTACATTTATATCAAACATGGCTTCATATTCAATTTGCAGGGATGTGCCAGCTGAAATTAAGTTTTGGAGCAATTTGTTGAGCAAGAAAAAAGACATTTTTGGAGCAATTTGGCGCAAGAAAAACAGATTAGTGGAGCAATTTGGAGCAAGAAAAAGTCACTTTTGGAGCATAAGAATGTCAATTTTGAAATACAAAATTTATTTTTGGAGGGAAAGAGAAAAGTCATTAAAGAATGCCAATCAAAAAAATGAAAATTAAGGAGGTTCTTAAAAACGCTTAGCTTATAACAAAAACCAGTCTTTTTTTTTGGGGGGGGGAGTCAGAAGCTTATGAAATAAATAAAAAATTCAGTTATTTTATACATTGCTATACAAAATATCTATTTTAAATCAAAAATACAATATTTACTAAACTATATTAACCCATTTATACCTAGCATCCCTTTTTTGGGACAGCATTTTCGCTATCAGTCGAAAGCGTTATTTATTTTTCCTAGCCTTTATTCACGAGTATAGAACCTCAACTCCATATAATATTTTAACATGACCCAGTAGGATGTTGACATTTCAATATTTATACATAATGATTTTAAAAGAAATCATCTCTTGGTCAAGAAGTTGACATCGGAAATTTATCTATTATTGCTGGTATTAGCAAAAATCAAAGAAAGTCTCAAAAATATCTGGGCACAAATGGGTTAACTACCATCAGCAACTAATAAAAATTTGGTAACAAAAAATTAAAAATTTATATAAAATTAAATTTAAAACAGAGGTCAATTTTTACTCTTAAGGCATTGGAGGTTTAAACAAAGGGATGCCAAAGAAAAGATATTCATTTTTAAGATTAATAGACAAAGATTGAAATTAAATGCTTAGCATGTGTGATGACTTTTGTAAAAATTCAGGAGATTTACAAACGTTTAAACATATATGGAAAAATAAAAAATGAAGCAGTTTTGCTGAATTTGGAGCAAAAATGTCCCAAAACGATCTTTTTGTAGCAGATTGGCACATCAGGGTTGATTTGGCACAATTTGGAGCAATTGGAGCAGCTGGCACATCCCTGAATTTGACCTATAAAATATCAGGAATTATTTAAGAACTTTACAGGAGTAAAAAAGAATTTTCGGGACCACTTCACTAATCGATAGTTCCAAGATGAGTTTTTTGTACTATTGTCAGCACACAAGCCTATTGGTAATGTGATGGAAATATCACATGTATTCCTGTTTTGCATTTTCTTCCATAAGTATTAATTTTACCATGTGTGTACTCCTGGTTCGTCCCCCCTTTTCCTTTTTAAAATGTTTTCCCCAGCTAGCCAGTTTTTTTTGTGTGCTTCCAATATGGCGGCACGCTTGCACCACGTGTTCCTTCTTCAACAGTCACTGCGATTTTCGAACATCTCGCCAACTCTTCATAACGAGGATCATAAGCGCCACTGGCAATCCGGCCATCACCTCCGCGGCAAAATATTTCATCATTCCCCGGGATGACGTCAGGGGTTTTCTGCCCGCGCTTACCTTTGAACCAATCGCGGCACTTTCTCCTCCCGGCCTGTGACGTGTGGCCGGGGTTGCCGAGAAAATTGGCGATGGCGAGCCGGCTGGAAAGAGCAAGACTTCACTTCACCTTTTCGGCACCCCCTAAGTACGACGCGCTAAGGAAGCGCTCCCCAACACGAACAACGTGGCCTTTTTGCTGGAGGCGGCAGGAACAGTACCGTAGTAAATGTTTTATGACCAATAAGTCTCCGTTAGGCAAATAAGACACCCCCTCCTTATTAAATTACTTCGGTTTAAATTTTCAAAACTATAAAATGCTGCAAGCTCCACTTTTTCTGTAGTATTTGACCGTATTACATGGCGTGTGCACCATTTTACCTTTTTGAAATACATCATGTATAATCTATCTCCTTCTTGAATAAAACCCCATTAAATGTTCTTTCGCACTAATGTTAATGCACCGTGCATTCTACCAGTGAATAAAGTTTTCCTGTTAGTAAGTCTCTAGTTAAAGTGTTCGTCTTTTATGTGTGGTTCCCTTTTCTCTCACGGAAGATCTTCAAGCCCTGAACTACTGCTGGGGTAAGTCTTTGGTTTCCTTCTTTTCATATCTTTTGTGGTCACCGAATGTCGTATTTCTCGTAGGACTTTTTCACAACGCCATGTGCTGCGGCTAGCCTGATCATAGGTCAATTATAGCGTCTCCTTGGTCGCTCTTGCAACGCCCGAGTTTACGCTATAGGTAAAATATCCATATTCTTTAGAGAACAAAGTAAAACCCAGCAATCCTATCCGTAAGCAATGAAATATTTAACATTATAGAACACACATTCTACAGTATTCTAGCAAGCATTATCAATGAATAAAAAATATTACACAATCTAACTTTGGGCACAGTGCACAACACAAAGAATAGCCCCTTCATAACTCAACCAACCCTACTGAGGAATGGGAGCAACCAGAAATGCTCAAAACAGCAGAGACAAAATGAGAAGCAAGTGTGCCATTCGTGCTAAGCACTTGTAAGTGATAGATGATTCATCCTGTATACATCCATTTCTGATTGTGTTATGCATCATTGGGGAAGTAGTAGGCTATTGAATAGGGTGAAGACCGTAAAAATAATGAGAAGAGGGTAAATTTTCTTAAAATTCCAGGGTTGAAGCTGAATTTTCCAGGTTTTTAGAGGAAAATTACATTTTTCCATGAGATTTTCCTGAGTTTTAAGAGCTTATTTTCAATTCCCTGAGTCTTCCCAGCAAACACACACAGGTTCTCTGAACATCTATTAACGTTCAGAAAATGTCTTCTGAACGTTAATAGACGTTCAGAGAACCTGTGTGTGTTTGCTGGGTTCCCTCTTTTCCAGGTTTCCCTGAAGGCATATGAACGCTGCTAAAGGTAATACTTGAGATATTAATAGTTTATTTGATTGTGTTAAAGTTTTATATTTATTTCCCATAATTTTTCTTAACAAGTAAAGCAGAAACTTTTTTATTGTGTGCTATTTTTATGCTTTCATACTTCAAGTAGTTCATCATTTAGAAACTGCCAGTGTCAGATCTAGAGGAGGACAAACTTGGATCCCTGCCCACCCATCAAATTTAAGCTTAAGAACTTAGGGGGATGCTCCATTCTTTCTGGGAAAATGACCACCACACTGCTTTTCTATGGAGAAAACTAACTATGCAAATATTTAGAATGAATTATTAAACATTTTTCAACGATTCCTTTTCTCTTAGTCTGAAATCAAATGTTATCATGGTACAAAATTTTTCTAATTGAAATAGAACATTAATTCTTATACAATACAAAATTTCTCCAATGCAGAGAAAAGAACGTTAAAGCCACCATAATTAATGTTCTATTTGCATTAGAGAAATTTTGTACTGAAATAACATTAGATGAATGTCTTCAGAATGAAAGAGAAAAAGAATGGTTGAAAAACATTCAATAATCTATTCTAAAAACTCTGAATTCGTAAAGGCAACTTTTTGCATAGAAAAGCAGTGCAGTAATCATTTGACTGGTAAGAATAGAGAAGCCTCATAAAGGAGGATGAACAAGGGCAGAAGTTTTAAGTTTTTTCTTCAACTTGCAAAAATCCAAGATTTCCCACTGGAAAGTCACCAGCATTTAATACTTTGCATGATAAAATTTTTACTTTTCTCAGAAAAGAAAATAATACAGTGGAGCATCGTTTATACGACGTTAACATTTATACGCCGTTTTAGTGTGGTCCCAATTCATTCCTATTTGTTACAATGTAAAAAAAGATCGTTTATACGATGCTCAAAATCGGTTATACGTCGTTTTGCTCTAGCTTGAACATGTTTATTTTTCTTGTGTATTTTAAGAACACACGGATTTTTTTTTTTTTTTTTTTTTCGGCAATTGATTTGTGTTTTCAGGTGTTCCTAAAATTTTTTAATTCTAAGTAATGTACAGACAACTTTCGCGATATGGGAGGGGGAGGGGGGGGGGCAGGGGAAGGAAATTTCGTGTTGGTGAAACGGCAGGATCGTCTAAGACCTTGACATGCGTACGCAGAATGTAACAGAACAGATCGTACTTTTTTTATTTTTGCATTCTTCACTTTACAGACTGTTTCAGCCACAGCTCTTCCAACATGTCAGGAAAACACAAATCTATCTCATTAAAAGAAAAAATTGAAAATTTGAAAGAATTTGATATAAGTTCCCCAGGAAGATCAAAAGCTGATAGCTAAAGCGATGGGTATTCCGGTGTCTACTTTTAAGACGATTATTCACGATCGCTAAAAAATTGAAGAACAAGCGAAAGCCTGTGGATCTTCGGCATCAAAGAAAATGCAACTTCAAGAAGGTAAATTTCCTGAAATGGAAAAGGTTTTGCTCCAGCTTTTTAATCAGTGTCGTGCATTGAACATTTCAGTAAGTGGTCCAATGTTGATGGAAAAAGCTAAAGAAATCTCAAAGAAAATGAATCTGGCAGACTGTGGCTTTACAGCAGAATGGTTGCAGAAATTCAAAGCGTGCCACGGGATCACGTGTCAAGTTGTAAGTGGTGAATCAAGAGATGTTCCGGCTGATTCTGTCGCAGAATGGCACAAAATTCTCCCAGGCATAATATGTGAATACTAACCTAAAGGCATTTTTAATGCCAACGAGACAGGTCTATTTTATCATCTTATGCCGAATCAGACTTTAGCTTATAAAGGCGAAAAATGTAAAGGAGGAAAAAAAAGTAAAGATCGCCTTACTGTGCTCCTTTGTGTAAACAGTGATGGAAGTGAAAAGATCACTCCTTTGGTAATAGGAAAATCTAAAAATCCTAGATGTCTAAAGAACGTCAAAACGCTACCACTGGATTATGATTCCAATAAGAAGGCTTGGATGACGACCGAAATTTTTACTAGATGGCTGAAAAAACTTGACA
The DNA here is from genome assembly GCA_038373885.1 of Cheiracanthium punctorium. Classification (NCBI taxonomy): domain Eukaryota; kingdom Metazoa; phylum Arthropoda; class Arachnida; order Araneae; family Cheiracanthiidae; genus Cheiracanthium; species Cheiracanthium punctorium. Next base: position 92,036 of record JAWZYV010007843.1, read on the forward strand.
ATGATATAAAGAGGCAAAAATGAAAAATTTTGCTATTCATCGACCAATGTACAGCGCACCCACCGGATACTGGTTTTATGGAAAGTATAAAAGTTATCTTCTTTCCTGCAAACTGCACAAGTTGCTTCAGCCATGTGATTTGGGCCTGATTAAGAATTTAAAATGCATTATAGAAAACAGTTAGTTCAACTCACTATTCAGAGCATTGAAGAGCCTAATCCCAAGAAAATAAGTGTTCTCCATGCAATGAATACGATTTCGTTGGCTTGGTCTCAGGTAACAAAGACAACAATAAAAAATTGTTTCATAAAAGCGGGGTTTGCACCTAAAAAATCCAATAATAATGAGGGTGATGACGTAAGCGATGATGGTACAATAATAAATGAAGATTGGAATCTCCTCAGAGCAGAGACAACTTTTGATGAATACATGGATTGCAATGAAGATATAGTAACATTAGCGATATGCAGTGTTGATGAGCTTATTCAGAACTCCCAGAGTGACAGTGAGGATGAAGAGGAATGCCAAGAAGTTGTTTCTCCATCTTTCCTAGATGCCGTGAATTGCACTGAAACATTGAGAACTTATTTTGTTTGCCACAATACCGGTGACAAAACTTTTCAGGACCTGGACTCATTGCACAAATCATTAATTATAATTCAACGTCAGTCATCACGTCAAACAACCATATATAAATTTTTCTATTAACATAAGTAAAATTGTTAAATTTAAGAAAACAAATTTGGTACATAAAAAGAAAAAATAAAGGTATGTACATTTAAATGGCTTACTATACTTTTTTCCTTTTTATTATTTGTTTGTTTTGGTTTGTTTAATATATAAGTTTATCTAAATCAACACATTAAACATTAAAATTAATTTAAAAAATAGTTCCAGTTTTAAAAGTGAAGATCGATTATACGACGTTATCATTTATACGACGTTTTTCGATAGTCCCTTCGGCATCGTATAAACGATGTTCCACTGTACTTACAAAAGTCTCATCCTCAGTTTTAAATTACTGTAATTCAATCATATTAATTATTCAATATTAAGGATATAAATACAAAAGTTCAAAATCAACAAAATTATTCTGTTTCGACCAAATCACTCTCTTTTTTATATTTCTCCAAGTATTGCATTACAAATATAAAAAAAGAAACTTACAATTCTCACTGTCAATGATTGATTCCAAAAACTAGCACCCTCTTCTAAACTGAAAAGCACACCACCTAAAGAGTTGAAAAAAAATCCAGGCTATCACAAAACTTCCTAATTTTTTATTTCATATGATTCCATATTTGGATTATAGAAATTTTTTTTCATGAATGCAAATAAATTACATAACACCAATATTCTCTTAACGAAAAAAATCTGCATTTGATATGAAAATTATATACAAATTGATGGCATGACTGCTTTATAATAAAAATGAGTAAACAATTTTTTAAACATAATTAATATTTTTAATGATTCATTTAGCTGCTATTAATGTCTTTCCATTTTATAATTCATTATTTTATCACTTTAGGCTTAGTAAACTTGGCTCCAAGTTTTCCAAATCTAATTAAATATAATAGTTCACATATAAATTAAAAATTAGAAATCTTAAAATTTTTATAGTAAAAAAGTTTAACACAAGTTGAGGGCACAAAATATTTTTAATGCTAAAAGAATTTAGCATTAAACAATATCATATATATTACTCAATGTACTCTCAGAGGATTGCACTATTATTTTGTGTTAATTGATTTTGCTTGCTAAATGTTCTCATGTTGAATGTACTTCACTGTATCTTTATTTTTTAAAGTACCTAACATTCAGGTCTAAGAAATAAAATTCCTGATTTTTATTAAATTAATAGCAAATTTCAGAATAACTGTGCAGTATATCATTGAAAAGTATTGAAAAATGATATTGGAGCATCAAAATTATTTTAATTTTCTTTCTCGGCATATAGGTAGTATGCAGAATTTTTCATTGCTACTAGCAACAATTTTTTTTTATAATGCTGTATGGCAATCAACAGCAGCATATAAAGCATCAATTTTGAAATGGTCACAAAAGACTTTTCATGTAATGTAGGATAAAATGTTAACATATTTGTTTAATTTTTTTATTTTAAAACCGGTAAGAAAAATGCAGAAGCGCCATGTGAGATTTGTGGTGCATTTGTACAAATAAATACATTTTTGTTAAAAAGTGTTGTGCAACTGATTCATAAGGAATGATTTATTTTTCAGTACTTATGTATTATCCCGGCGGTCCACCAAGATGAGCAATTTTTTCCCAGGATAAATGTTGGACACATGAAATTATTGATGGTTTGGAATACGATTTGCAACAATTTGCCAGTACATTTGATGAAAAAATAGTTTGGTGGGAATGACTGCTGGGATAATACCTAAGTACCTATTTTTCTTTCTAATGGCTTGGTAGCAGCTGACTGTAGGTTTGACAACTATAAGGGTAAAAAATGTAGGTTATTTATTATGGTGGCATCTAGTAGGCAGGCCAATACTGCTTCTTGGGTGCTCTGCTAATTTTAATCCCATTCTGGATGAAAGACCTAGCACCAAGTGGAAAACCAGAGCGGAATAATTTGATTGGAAGTCATTCGAGCCATGACAGATTTTTTGTGCATCAGCTCTCTTCAGCATGCATGGTCCACAGCAAACTCAGTTGAGAGGGATGTTCACCTTCCCAAACACTGGCCAAAGACGGTGCTGCTTCACTTTTTGTGCTCTGGTAGGAACCAAGTTTGATCGAATGAGCCAATGCCAGACAAGATTTTTTTGATAACCCAATACAGTACAAGTTAAACACTGGCGCAACAGCCCACTGTGGAGACAAGGCCTGTGCTGTACTGTATATATAGTAAATAAAAATCCTACCAAAAAATCACCATATATCCATATATTTTTTTATTATAAAATTTTATTAAAGCAAATAAAAGAAACTGACCAACAGGAGCACCAAAAGCAGCAGCAACACCTGCGGCTGCTCCAGCTGAGACAAAGTCCCTTTTCTCATGATCCTCTCTGAATTCTTCAAAAATCTAAAAGAAACAAGACAAAATGGTTAGGTAATAATAGATATAATTGTAAAATTACTGCTAAAAACCATAAAAACTATAGTACTTTCAAGGCAGAGTCACCCTCTTGGAAATTAATGTGAAGGGGAGTGTGCAGAAGGAGCCAGTTTCGATCCCATGAAATCCACATGGTAGATTGAGGCATTTTCCAGTCAGGCCTAAATGTATCCATTTGGCCAGCCTTCAATTGCCAAGATATTGTGTGCGCAGAGGTAATCTCATGCCACCACATTACTCCCCCCTAGAGTATCAGATGGAGGCTGACGAGTAATGTTCCAATCATTATGGAATGTAATACTCTTTGTTGACTTGTGAGGTCGCTGCTGGTCATTGTGGACTTAGTATTATGCACCACATGATGTGGGCTTTGTTGCTGCTCATTGTGTATTTTGAAAGAGTGAGTTGAGTAAGAGATGGATGGGGTCAGTGATGGCACTATCTGCCGCTGAAGACGAGAAGGAGAATGCGTGTTTGTTGTCCAGGTCATCAATGAAGGGAGAGAGTGTGGTGGAAGCTGGATTTGATCCTGCGAAAACCGCATGGTAGATTGAAGCATTTTCCAGCCAGGCGAAAAGGTACTCATTTGAACGGTCTTAAATTACTGATATGTTGTGTGCACAAAGGCAATCTCGTGCCGCCTCAAACGTCTTGTCTGGAGAATGCACAAAAGCAATTCTCTGTGCTCTACTGATATCTAAAAAAAATAAGGAGGTTTCTGCTTTTATTTATTTATTAAGGTATTTAAATTATAAAATTACATTGAATTTAGATTTTAAATGGTAGATTTTTATTTCTTGAAGTGAAATATTTTCCCATGGAGCTTTTGAACAATCAGCTTTTACAGGGAAAAAAGGAATGTCATCCTCTTCGTAGCCGCTTCAAGTTCTGCCAATGCATTCTTTCTCTGCTAGTTACATAAAAACAAAAATAAGCATGGTTTGGTCCATTTAAATGATTGATTTATTTACCATTTAAAGAAGATGGAGATGAAGAAAAAGGTATATGAAATTGTGAACTTTAAAGATTATAGTACAATTACAACTGGAACTGCAGAGGCACTAGGGCCATGGTAGCTTGTTGAACTGGTAACCAGAAGGTTGCGGGTTTGATTCTGACATACCACTGAACATCACAATGTACGTATGGTGTATGCAGATGTTAAATCCATGGTTTCAAAAATCTTATCAGGAGTCGATAGCAATTTCTAAGAGGTGTCAATATTTACAAGTCTTCCCCTATCTGGTGAGCTATCTTTTCTTGGCAAACAAACATTATGAATGATATGTTGATAGTGAGACTAAAAAATTTCCAAAGCAAGTTTATGGCTGCAGCTCAAATTTTAAGAGTGGGAGCTGTTCCCCTCACTCTTTTGAATGAGTAACACTTCATTTGAAAATGTAATCCCTGAACCATTAGAATGCTTTAATATAAAATTATATATTATGGATAAGGAGAGAGGTAGAGGGGGAAAAAAATACTTACTTTGCAATTTTTTTTCAAACTTGTACTTTTCCCTTGGGAAATACCAGCAGCTATTACTGCACCACAGTGGATCATCGGACCTTCCTACAACATATGAAATAGAATTTTTAAATCTATACATACAGATAATCTGTACCAATCAATAGATATTTATGTATTTAAAAGATAGCACAGGACTTAACTACTCAATAGTTATACACAGGTAAAAAGCTATTATTATTTTTTTAGTGCAAAAAGTATTAAAATTTGTTGCTTAAAGCTTTTTATTCCATGAACAATTAAAATAATAATTAGAAATATTTTGAACTGCAAAATATTTTTAGTTTGTGTTCATTGTAATTATAAAAAATTTAGAAAATTCATTAACTTATAAATGTTTGCAGAGAGAATCAGGTTTTAGTCCAGGAATATAATTGATTAAAACACACATGGAAATGTGTGTTTTAATCTATAATATATATATTAATTTGTAACACAAATTTCATGATTATCATTTATTAAACACCATAAATTCTATATTACAAATATTATTTTGAATGATTAATTAAAAGCAATATCTTTATATCTGACAGTAGTGGTCATCAAATGGCAAACCACAATCTGTATCCAGACTGCAAGCAAGTTTATTAACTGTGAGTCACTGTTAAAGAGTGATAAAATTAAGTATTTTCAGAAAACAAGAATGATTCCTTTTCAAGTGACATTTAAAGGTACTAACAAACTAAATTTTTTTAAAAGCTTAGGAAATACCCAGAATATTTCTAATCTAAAATTAAAGAACAACCCTCACAGATCAGGATCATAATCTGTCACCTGTCAAGTTAATAGTATATGACCATAAAAAGCAATAACTTTTAATTAATGCCTTTCAGCAAAGAAAATAAACATTACAGGCAAATAAAACTACTCCTATCCTTTGAAATTTCCGACTTTTTCACCTTCAAAATTAAAATTCAATGGGTCATCTCTCCTCTTGTTAGTAGACAGTAACTTAAAAGGTAGAGATGGAACAAGAACCTTTATGAAATTTTTATTTAACAAATCCAATTATTCATTTCCAATTTAAAGAGAAAGGAAAAAGAATTCTCCTGTCTTTTAATTTCAAATTATTTAGAATTATATTCAGATTTTCTGGATTGCAAAAATTTAACAATGTTTTGAGATGGAGCCACAGGGAAAATAATTGATGGCCACTATCTTATGGCATTTTATAAGACATAATTTTTTGAAGTACATTTTATATACATACACACAAAGTTTTTTAAGAAGCATAAATAACACAACAGAAAAGTAGGTAATTTTAAAGAGTAAATTTTCATACTTTTCCACAAGCAAGTCCTCCAACCACTGATGTTACAACTCCAACAGCTTTTACTACAAGGGTCTTTAGTCTTACAACCTCAGGGATTTTAACTCCATTTAAATAGCATTTGACAACAGGAATACCACTCCCTGCAGCAACAGGCTAATTAAAGATGAAAAAGTATTAACAGCTGGGTGAGTTAACTGGTATTTAGGTTAATGTAATTCTTAAAATAACATCACATAAATACATCCCCCCCCTTAAAAAAAAGAAAAAGAGAAAAAGAAATGATTTACAAAAACTAATGTTTTTAAAACTGACAATACATCCTGACATCCACTATAATCATTCAAAATGCAAAAAGAGTTGATTTAACCCTTCAATGCCTGAAATTTTAAAATGTTTTTGGCTTTTATTTCTTAAGTAAATCATGGGAAAATACTTTTAAAAATCATAATTTGTTATAGGTATGGTTTTTGGCTAAAAAACAGCTTATTGCCAATCGCCAACATTGGGCTTTAGTTGAAAATAGTTTTCCTTAATAAAATTTTGTAATATCAAACACACATGAATTTTAAGAACTATGATAAGAGTTTCTACTAAGTACTTTAAAAATAATTAATTCTTATTACAAATACAAAAATTTATTACAAAACATTGCAAAAATCAATGTGGAATGCAAAATAGTTTTCTTTATGATACTTGACAGTATGATTACCAACTACTTAGTTAAGGAATTGTATGAAAATATCTGAAACAGTTATTATTTTCATTAAAACACAGTCTAACACCACATTTTTCATATTTTGTTATAGTATATCCTTTGCAGTTTGAGAATTTGCAGGGAATAATTTTGGAAAAATATTTTGTATGCAATAAAAAAGTAAACTACAAATATAAGTAGTTTCACCATATTTAAATCAAATATGTTCAGTCAATCTTAATTATTCCTCATAATCAAAACCAACTGCTCATTTCCTCCAGGCTTAATGAAACTTTATGCCTATTGTTGCCAATTAGCAATGCACACAAAAATCTGCTTACAGCAAATATTTTACAGTGGAATATCAAAAAACAGTAATAAAATGAGCTAAATACAGTAAAACTCACTTAAGATGCTCCTACTTAAAACGCTTTTTTCCTTCAGTCCCTGGACATTTCCCATGCTAGTCAATGTAAAATCCACCTGATAAGATGCTTTTGTTCTGCTCTGTGTCGTCAGTTAAGATGTTGTTCTCGGTTTTCTGGTGAAACTTTTATTTTTCCCCCCCGATTTGCAAGGAATCCCCCAGGTTAGTCATGGTAACCTAACGTCCTAACCCCCATTTGTAAATATTCATTCATCCAATGGCCCCCTCTTTAAGTCCCTCGCACTGACAAATTATAGTAGAGTCTCACTTATCTGACGAAAGGTGGCCGGCACAAGATCAGATATGCGAAAATGTCGGCTAATAGGGAAACGTCAAGAAAAAGCTCCTAAAGCATTAAGCTACATTATATCTTGGAGTATACATATGTTATATTACACATAACTATTCTGCGTCATAATCATGCTCTACAAATACATGAAAACAATGGAAAAAATGAACTTACAGCATAATCTTTTGTCTGAATTTACAAGTGCCATATGTTACACTTAAAGTTCAATCGTTGTGAGGATTTAAAGAATTTTTTTATGGTAGTCTGTTTTCCTGATGAGTACCGTTTCTTCACTGCCAAATCTTGATATCTTTGCAGCATCATTATGTAAATTCCTGTCGCTTCTTCTTGTTGCTCAATCAGGGCATAGCCAAGGGGGGGTTAGGGGGTCATAACCCCCCCTCCTCCCTGAGGAATTTTTTGCCATACAAAATGTATATTCTTCACTCCCTTATCACACACATGTATGCATATATGTGAGTTGCAGTAGTCGTAACCCCCCCCCATGAAAAATTTCTGGTTATGCCCCTGTGCTCAATGTATTGAATTGCAGTCTCTAGAGCCTTAAGAGCAATTCATTAATTACATAGGGGTACCAAGGGGAGTAAAAGCCATTCTTAAATAATATTTTATAAGTCAAAATGTGAGATTTCTAACAGTGATGGATATTTGAGAGCTAAGCATTGGAGAAAACAACTCTGAGATCTATTTTTTCTTACTTAAAGTACAATTTTATTCATCCATATTTTTATTTTGGAATTTATTATTGCACATTAAGTCTTCAAAATCTTTAATGTGCGAAATCATGAAACGTGGGAGAGATGTGCTGTGTCATACGATTCATCCTAGAACTGGTGGGAAAGATTCAGAGTGGCTAGATAAAGGTGAGGTACCAACGGACATGCCAGATGAAATGTTATCCATCGCTTCATCTGATGAGTTACCAATTGTCTCCGATTGGGCAGAATAGCTTGCCAACCCATTTAGTCTGGGCAGATATTGATGATCTGAACAGAACCAGTTTTTACTGTTACTTATTTTCTTTGAGATTATTTCAATTCTAGTCGTTTCCTATTTTGAGCAAAACATTATTCATTTGTAGTTTCTTTGACTGATATGTTTTCTCATTTTACGATTATTTAAAAACTTACTTATAATTATAATATAGATTTTCCAAAGACTAGGTAATTATTTGATAATAATATAATCATTAACTAAATCTAGTAATAACAAATATTTTACACTGTATGAATGATGATACACTGTAAAGAATAATATAATGGTATAGCCTAAATTATCTTGTAAAAAATAAAAATTTCTGATTTATGTCAAATTATAAGTTTTAGTGCAATTGATCTTTTTCTAAAACCAGATAAAATCTTATGTAAGAAGGGGGTGGAGGAGTTAGAGAAATCTTAAGTGCTCTTGCATGGAGGTAGAGGGGGGGAGGGTCAAAAATGGCCAAAATATCCTTATGTATTTAATGAATGGCCCCTTAACTCAATTTGTCAATCATGTCTTGTCCTTCATGAATTTCTTCTATCACGGTAGACAGCTGCTTCCAGAGGCAGTTCTTTTTAATTGTGTGACTAATTTTATTCAACATCGCTTCTCCTGAAGTCTGATAATACGGAATGTCGGATAACCGAGACTCCGCTGTACTCAGCATCTGGTTCGTAGCAAAATTTTTAATTGCTTACAGCACTATTGTCCATCTATTTCAGCAAATATAGAAATCTATCTCTCTCATGCTGCTATCAGGTCGTTACACCCATCTTTACTCAGGAATACAGAAAGACTGCAATGTTGACATTGTCCGGGTTTTCTACCCCTTGACCGCGAATGTCTCACGGAGCTAAAAATCCATTTCATTAAAATTTGCCCCACCTCTGGAAGGGGAGTAAAACCTACTCAGGGTCAGAGATAGGGATGATTTGGAATTTTGCGGGGCCAAAAGAGTTAAAGTTGCCTATAAGCGAGAACAAAGCTTTAAAAAGATTATAGCTATACCGCTTTGTAGACCAGTGGATTGTGCTTCACAACCCTATTTCATAATTTCTTCCTCTGATAAAGTAACCATTGTACTCTGTTTCTTCTACCGTTCTAAGACTTCCTCAAGGAGACAGGCAACATTTCTTGGAATTCTCATTTTGTAGACACGTTGCTTTGGGTGAATTATCGCTTTATCAAGCTTTATCGATTTCGGACAAGCTAAACATCTTTAAAAAGTACGATGAAGGATGTGCAGCTAAAAAAAAATAAAAGGATATTGCTATGAATTAGGCATACCCTCTTTCACTTTAAGGAACTGTGCTGAAAAACAGATCTGAAATTGAACAAAATGGATTAGTGGGAGGCAGTAAACGACTAAAAGTAAAACACGAAAAGTATGAGGAGTTGTAAAAAGTTTTATTGGCCTGGTTTCAACAAACTTGTAGTTTAAATTATCCACTGAATGGTAGTGTTGCCACAGAAAAGGCCAAGGAGATTGCGGCACATCTCAAATTCACTCAATTTTGTGAATCAACAAGTTGGCTTGATAGATTTCGGAGCAGGCATGGTATTGTTTGAAGGCAAATTTCAGGTGAGGCTGAATCTGTTATTGATGATGAGATTGTTTCATAGAAAGATAAGCCTTCTTTACTACAGGATTATGCTGCTGAAGATGTACTGACGAATTTGGACAATTTTATAAGCTCATGCCCAATAAATCTTTTGCTTTTAAAAATGAGGCGTGCCATGGTGGAAAGATGAGCAAAGAACGTCTACAGTTTTGGCATGTACGAATTCTACTGGCACTTATAAATTAAAATTGGTTGTCACTGTAAAAAAGTAGGTTTCTGCAATGTTCTAAAAATATTTGTACATTCCCATGTGATTACCTTTCCTAAAGACGTGCCTGGATGACAAGTGAACTTTTTGCAAACCTGGATTCCACAGTTGGATACAATTTTTGGTAAGCAAAAGAGAAAAATCATCCTCTTCATTGAAAACTGCCTGGCACACCTAAAAAACATGCCTGCCACCAACATAAAACTTTGAACCACCAAATGCAAATTTTAAGTTGCAACCTTTAGACCAAGGCATTATTAAAGTTGTAAAACAAAAATGCCTAAAAAATTAGTCCAGCGATACTTGAGGAATGTGGAGTGTGGCAGTTTAACTGAGGTCAATGTTTTTTATTCCATAAATTACATAAGTGCAGCTTGGGATGAAATTAAACCAGATGTAATAAAAAACTATTTTCGGAAAGCTGCATTTGATGTGTGAAACAATTCAGTGCAGGCTGACACATCACTTCCAGAAGATGATGACTTTCAATTATTGGAGAATTTTCCTGATTATGCAACGGTGGATGATCACTTCGTGGCCAGAAGCATTCGGACTTTGGAAGAAATAATCTCAGATGCCACGATTGAAAGGAATATGAAAGAGGACACCAACAAACATGAGGACGAAAAACTGGAACCTACAGTCACACCTACTGTTACTACTGGCTTGCATTATGTATTGTTTGCTTGTGTGTGATTACGGCAACGCTACGCTAGGGTGATCTGCCAAGGATAGGGGTGCCTTATATTTTTAATTTGTACAGTATTATTTATACATTATATGTATCTTATGTAGTTTCTAAATGAAGAGCAATACACACTATATTTTAAGCACTTTGATTGTTCTTTCCCAATTCATCTTAAGATGCTTTACTGTTTAAGACTCTCTTTCAAGCTGGTCCCTTGAAGAGCATTTTACTGTAATTTACTTTTCCACATAAATTTCATTTGATCACTGTGGAACAAAATAGGGTATTTGCATGCTTCCAAACAAAACAAAAAGCACATGTAGCTACAATTGAAAAATTATATCTATTTTTTTATTCTTAAACGGCACTAGTGCTGCAATTTATGTATTGAAAATTGATTTAATGATATTTTCAGTATGTATCTTATTGGCAAAATCAGGCATTAAAGCTTCACTATTATTCTAATAGTACTGTAGAAGGGCAAATTGGGTATGTTACAACAAGACAGCACACAGTTTTTAAGGGTTAAAATTATACATAATACAGCAAACTCAAATTATTAAATACTATCCGCCTCTAGCGACCAGTTGGTTTGCCATGTTAATAAATCTTGTTCGAAATGAATCCTGTTTCTCACCGGCGTCCTAGGCACTGAAATCTCTCAGATTCTGAATGGAATTTAAAATTAAGATGGTTACAAACAGGGGCAGCCCTAGGGTAAGTGGTGCCCCCTGCTAATTTAAAAAAAGACCCCCTTTTTATGCTCTACAAAGTTTTTGAGTTCGAAATGATGCCCATTCGAAGCTGGCGTCCCGATGTGATGCTTACCTTACTTATCGCATCGGGCTGGCCCTGGTTACAAAAATAAGATGGTTTAATGATAAAAACTTACAAAAAGGGACAAATTATTTTCATCCTATATTAATTCTGAAGAACTTTTGGATACATTGGCCATCATCAAAAAACGGAAAAGAAACAAAAATAATGGGGGGGGGGGGAGAAAAAAGGAAGAAAATCTGAAACTCTTTCAGATTTTAAATACGCACTAAAATGCTGGAACAGCTTTAGTATCGCCCACCCGCCATTCTTGGCACCTTTTGTTTTTTGCAAAACCTTTGCCAAGTAGCTGTGTTTTGTAAAAGGTTTACCTTTCAGACTCTTGACACAACTCCCGAGTTTCAGAATGGCAGACATCTTGTTTCCAGACACAAAAAATGTCAACAAAAAACATATTACACTTTCATGTATAGTTACAATGATATCATCCAAGAGCTCATAAAAAAGTAAATTCATTTCATTTGCTATAGCTTCTTAATTTTTATACTTTTCATTAATTTTAAAATTATCACTTTTTCCCCCCACAAAAGCATTTTTATAACATCAATACAAACAAAAAATGTCAGCAATCCCTAGTCAACACAAAACTCCCTAAAGCTTAAAATTAAAATTCTCCCAATTGATATCCATTATTATCTCAAAAAAGTTATTGCATAAATATATCCTATTGTAAAAGGCATATTAAAAAAACTTAAATTCGCAATGAACTACAGGTTTCCATCAATAAAAAGCAGCCATCTTGTTTCTAAACACAATATCGTTGAAAATAAAAACATATTTAAACAAAATTCCTTGCAAATTCATACATGAAATATCTATTTGCAACGCCTAACTTTCCCACTAACTTGAAAACTTAAACGTAAAATGCCTTATCAAAAAAACTTAGCTTTTAACTTCTCAATGCAAATTCCTGAAAAACTGATGTTTTAATTATTAAAAGCTGCTTATTCTATAAGTTTGCACGATCTGTCGACGGCTTTGTAAATAAAACCTCAATTGTATTCCTTTTTTTTTTTTTTGGATAAAAGATAGTTTTTTTGTATATTATAGGAACGGTGTTTTTTCGTGTGATAAAAAGTAACCTGTTTGTTAATCCAGGACTTCAACTGTCTTTATTCCAAATTTCATCCAAATCCGTTTCAGCGTGAAAGAGTAGCAAACATACATACAAACATTGACATTTATAATATTAGTATGATAATGACAAACACCACAAAATAAAATTCTTGCATTTATTTTCAATTTCTTGATAGAAAAAAAATGAAATAAAGCTATCATATTAAAAACTACTTACTGCTACAAACACAATTAATGCTGAGCCTATTAATACAGGCAAGCCTGAGAATAGCATCCAATACATATATGCAGAAATTAAACAATCGTAATTGGTACATTTATCAATATCTAGTTATGTTAAGGAGTAACGCTGAATAAAATATGTTTTGAAACCTCTGATGTACCCTAATTTCTTACAGATAAGATCCCATTACTGTATTTATGACACCATTAACAAAATAACCAGGCTTTTTAAAAAATCAGTGGATCATTGAAAATCTCCATCACAAACATGCAAACGGCATCATCAACAGCAAGATGCACGCATCCTTTGATGATGAGTAGAATGTCCTCCTCAGCATCGAGAGAAGTGGGAGAAAAGAATACAGTTTCAACTGATGATGGCCATGGAATTGGCCAAAATATCTTTTTGACAGTTTTCAAGAGTAAAGATTTTTTGTGTGTTTTAAATAACTAGTGCATCATTGTAGTTTTAAAATCCCACAGAAATATCAAATATTCACCAAATTTTCTATACTGTTTTAAATTCAAACAATTAAAAATAAAATAAAAATCTTTAATGATTTATTTCAAAGCAATTTTTTGATAAAATATAAATAACTAATATTGCTAGGTATTTCATATAAAATAGGTTTGAATATTTTACTTTAGATAATTAAAAAAAAAAAAAACTTATTTTATGTAAAGTGAAATTTTTAGTTTTATTTTAAAATATGACCCACAGATTTTAAATCTGAAATTATAATTAGAATAATTAAAGTAAAATGACATATAAATTCAAAATTTTAGAAACTGTTTTTATTTTAGATATGATTAATCATCATATCTATTTACACAGAAAAGAATACAGCAAATGAATTTTAATTAGTACTTGAGAAAATAAAAGAGATTAAGTGTACATAAATGTATGTGCATACATTAATTTAATAAGTGATATTTTAAACTAGAATTAACAGATAACTACAAATACTGTTTATATCAGATTTAGAATAGTTCAATTGCATAAATAAGTCATACACATAACATAAAAAAGGATACTTTTCTTTATAAAAGAAAACTTTAGATTTGAAATCATATCGATAGAAATTGTTATCAGAAATGCAATGAGTCCAACAAGAATGCCGATCATAAAAATAACAATCCATCGAAGAACTTTCACTGTTATGAAGGACTGCAAAAAATAAAATATGTTAAAGAAAGAAAAACCCATCATAAATTACTAAAATTTAGAAATTAAATAAGAATGCATTAGCTTGAAAAAATACTTTTAAAATAATAATCTATCATCTTACAGTAAAAAATGTGAAGCAGGATTTCCATTTCTTTTCTGTTTGTAGGCGCTGAAAAGTAAAAAACATCAATGGAAAAATAATTAAAGCATTAGTCTTACTATTACTCATGACACACAAGCAGTTAGGCTTAACTATTACTCATGCAAATATAATTATGTCAATTTATTTTATAGTAGTCTTATGAACATTTAAAAGTGTGATATTTGCAATTAAATTTGATTGAAAAGAAGTTTGCCATCAAATTTACTTATAAATATCACATTTTTAAATGTGTGTGTCAGTAGGCCAGCCCTGCATTTGACAACTATATTTCTTTTATCTTCAGAAAGCCCAAAGAACCGTTTCAAATGAGCTCTATTTCAACATTGTACTTTATATATATATATATATACACACTGTATTTTCCTGTACATAATCCACAGTGGCGTATTATCCACAAAGCCTGCTTGTTGAGTAAAAAGAAAAAAGCACTGCATAATCCGCAGCGCTGTATAATCGGCAGCAATTTTCACAGTGAGTAATCTAAAATATATACTGCCGATAGTATCACATAAAAAAAAAATGCACAATATGATAAAAATATAAATAATAAATTGTACTATAAAAACAAAACAACAACAGCAAAAAAATAATAATTATGAAAAACGTCTATTTAAACATGCAATTCAAAACATTTAAAATGAATACATGGATGCATTCAAAATGAAAAAGAAAATACTACTATCTTGAATAATCCTTAATTTATTAATAATAATCAAATGCCTTCAAACTCTGAGTCATCAGACTTGGAAATGAATAAATTAATGGTATCTTCACTTAACATAGTATTGTCAGAGTCACTAGATGAGTCTTCATTGTCAGAGTCATTTTCATCAACAATATTGCATTTTCAAAATGCATTTTTTATAGTAGTTTCCAAGACATCATTCCACACTTTCAAAACCCAGAGACATTTTCATACGATGCAGACTTCAATTTTCCTGTTTTCGTAAAATTCTTTTCTCCATCGGTCCCATAATTTCCTAACTTTCGATTTAAAAGATCTGTTAACTCCAACGTCTAAAGGTTGTAATATTTTGGTCAGTCCTCCAGGTATTATTGCGATTTTTGCAGATGCAGACTTCAGGGCATTTTTAACATTCTCTCTGAGATGTGCTTTCATTGACTCCATAATTAGAAAAGCTTTAGGATAAAAAAATGAACTGTTTCGTTTTCGACAGATGCTCTGTAGCCATGGCATCATGATTTCTTCACTCATCCAGCCTTTCTCCTTAACACGAATTTCAATATAAACAGCATTGCTTTCTAAACTTTATTTGTAAGCTTTTCTGATGGAGAATGTTTTTCATCAGATTATCTGCATAGTGTATAATACGCAGAACGAAATTAGAAACTTTTTTAGCACATAATCTGCAGATTATATACAGAAAAATAAGGTATATATATATATGTGTGTGTGTTACCAGAAAATTCTGATTTTTAAACTATGTAATCTTTATTAAGTGGTTACAAATTTATTTCTCGGCATATTGTGATTTTTAAAAAAAATCATGATTATCTGGAATGAAGATTTCATCTGCTACTAAAAAAATCTGAAAAGTTTTGATAATTAGCAATTTTTTCATTTAAAAAAATCTAAATATCTTTTTCTTCCTTTATCTCGAAGCATATGGTGAATGCAAGATGGAGCATATGCAATATGTTTTAATAAGACGCAGACACCTGACAAGAATGTGATGTCATGCTGTATCTGGTTGAACGACTATTTTCCCCTCTGCCAACTGGCAAACTTGCGGTTTACAGTGTGAGTATTTCAACATTATAGTGGAAACACTCAGAGGGATTTAAATACAGGCACAGATGATTCAGTGACCATTTTCATCAAGTCATTATTCGATTCTTCTTTATTTGCGGGCTAGAAATTGCATTATGATTTATTTAATTACTAAACAACAGAGTTTAAAATAGTTTTATAAGTAGCTATCATTCATGTTATTTTATTTTCATTAGAATAATAAAAATTAATTTTGTTAGTCAAAGAATTCAGTATCATTTTTGGTTAGTGGATTAAATAATATCTTACTAGCTACATCACATGCAGTGTTTAAAGACTTGCAACCATCTATAGAATGTTTTTAAAATTCATTCACTTTAAGCATTAGAGGTTGTGAAAATAAGTCATGAGACTAGATTAGCAAACAGCAGCAGACAACTTTTTTTCACTAAGTTATGCTTTAATGGCCCCAGGTTACATAGTTGAGTTAAGCCCATATCACACCTTCCCGATCTTAGCAACACTTTCTTTCAACTTTTTTTCACGGCAGTTGGGTGAAAAGCCAGGTGCAATATGTATGTTCAACATCCGCGACTTTTCATAGCTGGTCCAGGAAAAATTGAGAATTTCATTCAACTTGTCTAATTTCAATCACAGGCAAGCAAATGGTGACAATACAGATTTGCTCATTTTTCTTTCCAGTCAAACCAGTTGAGTGACATAGTCAAACAAGTTGAACAAGTAGATGACTAAATTGAAGATTGAACATAGGAAAAGGTGTGATATAGGCTTTAAGTTATAACTCATAGGCAAATGTAAGTTTGTGACTTCATTGAACAATGCACAGGAAAGCAGATTCAAACAGAACATTGTACTGATCAGTTAGCAGATACAATCTGACATCAGCAATAAGTGCATATAAAAGAATAATTGTTTTTTATGAAACAAATTTTAAAAAAGCAATGACATTAAAACCAAAGTTATTATATAGTAAAAGAATGTGGATCTAAAATGCTTAATGATTAAATTAGCTATCTTAAAAAACATATATTGCGCAGAAGCACTTTTCAGTCCTGTCTGTGATCATAGTCTTATCACTTGTACTGTTTTCCAGTTCTCCCTGATTCATCCTTCCACTCAAGCACCGTATGGTGCCAACTCAAAAAAAATCAAATCTAAAGAACAACATAGAAATGTTGCAATTGTGTTTTGCTTATTTAACCCTGGTTCATTTTTATTAAATAATTTTGAAAATCGATAAGCTTATTAGGCAAGTTGGAGTGTATAGTCTGGAGTGTATAGCTCTGGAATTTTTCGCATAGTTCGTAAAAAATAAAATTTGGTTGATGGAATCACTTTCTAAAAATGTATCGATTAGCTTATTAAGATGAATTACTTAACCTTTTACTAAGGCCATCATGAACATAAGTGGTTAGTACTTTAGCATTGTGTAATAGCTAGCTAAGTTAACAATTATCTAGAAGAGTATAAGAAATAAAATAACGCGAACCTGTAAAAGAAAATTTTGTTCTTCATCTTAAAGAGAAGATTAAATTTTGAACATCCGAAAATAAAACTTGATAGACAGAGAGATTGACTCCAATAACCAAGCGATTAAATCAGCTCCAATAGAATTTATTCATTATCATTATATCTTAGATTAACGAAGGTAAATCTCAATAACAGAAAATACATTTTTAACCATCAAATACTTATCACAATACAGCATTATTTCATGGAATTAAATTAAAGTGAAACACTTAAAACTCTTAATATTAGGGAGCTGAAAATTTTTCTTTTCATTTAAAAAAAAAAAAAAAAAAAAAAAAAAAAAGGGGAAATACCGTTAATTGTAAAAAAATTATTCTGAGTGGACAGAAAATAAAATATAAAATAAAATAAATACTTAAAACTTACATAACCGGATCCAGTGAAATATAAAAAAAAAACTTAAGAAAGAAAGAAAGACATAGTATTTGTTCGTCTCATAGTGAGACGTTAAAAGAAACGGAGAGAGAAAAAAGCAGCAAGATACTGGCATGGTGTCTTGCCGCTCCAAACTTTCCAATTCAAGACCACTCCAAACTTTTTTTCCGCGGCTCGTTCGCTCGCCACATCACACCCACCTCCGATGCACAAAGTAGTTTGTGCAGTAAAATTTTTATTTTTTTATGTTTCACCTCTCATTTTGCATAAATGATCTTATTTCTAAGCATGAGGTGAAACTAAGCCATCGTATCGTCACCCTTCATGACGAAGTACTGAACAATCATTATTGTAATTAATTCAGGTGTCCGTATTCTTGAGCTGTTGTTTTTGTCTACCTCATGATGACACAGCTCTCTGGAATGTTGATTACTTTTCCATGTGTGCCCTGCACCACGATGTACCAGCCTTTATGCACTGGGGGGTGTAAACAAGATGGCGAAGCATCTTCTTGAAGAATCTTGGGATGTTTTTTGGAAAAAGGAACATAGGGAGAGATACTTAGGAAAATAAAACAGTACAGAATTTACTAAGCAAAATTACTTAATTTTGTATTAAAAAAAAACTAGAAACTCCTATTTTTCTTACAAAATTTCCATTGTAGAATATTTTAGTTTATAAAAATAAAATTTAGCATTCCTTCAAAAATTTTACACATATAAAAAAAAAAAACAGTCCACTCAGAGAAAAAAAAAAGGGGGGGGGGGAAATGTCCACTCAGAAGGGTTATAACAGATCACTATTTGATACATGTCATAAATTGAAGATTCCCTTAAAATTTGATTGAACAAAATAAAATTATTCTTTCAGTTTTTAATCTTACATAAATATTGAACCAAATTACTGTTAATATTTGTCTCTTAGGAGAGTGCTTACGCACATTTAGTACCATAAACAGTTAATTATTTCTATTAAGGGAAGAGCATAGCATATAATTTATTTTCTGACAAAATTAAAAATGGCTTTAATTAATTAAAACTTATCCACAACTACTGAAAACAGCTTCATGCCCTTAGGCTCAATAATCAACACAACAGAAAAAATAGCATCAAAATAAAAGTTGTGGTTTTTATTGTAAAGTAATAGAAATAATTTCAGCTCATGAAGCTGTTAATGAGGTAGCGCATGCTTTAATTGACGACAGATAGCACTACATGATTGCTGAGTGGGAACAAAGAATCAGGGAGGAATGGAAGACAGTACAAGTAATGACTATGGTAACAGATGGTGAGCAAAAAGTATTTCCACACAATATTTTAAACACTAGGGTTTTTAAGGTAGCTGATTTTACCAAAGTTATCAAATCATTTTAAGCATGAAATAATACTAATATATTATATTAACCAGAAAGTAATAATGTCATTTTTTTACTTTAAATTCAGACAAATACATTTTCAATGAGTCTTCAATTAGAAATAAGCTGTGCCTAAGCAATGGATTCCTGTGTGTTACATTTTAAAGCAAGAATTCCACAGATAACTTTTTTTCTTTCAAGAAAGAAACTTCAATTATTAGTATAAGCATAACATTTTGTTCATTTTCTAGATCAAAAGTCAGTTTATTTTTTAACATTTTTAGTTAAGAAAATTTAATAAATTATCGTGTAACATTTAAAAAAAAAAAAAAAAATTCTGATAATGCTATTAATTTTCTTGAATAAGTCCTGCAATTGAATTTTAAATATACTATATTAAAGTCTTCTTAAATTAGATACATTTTTAATGCCTTTTTCTTCTTGACTATTAAAGTATTTCTCTACTGTTCAAGTATTAAAAAACGTTTGAATCAGTCTTAAAATTTTTCTACATTAAGATGAAGCTCTCATAAAGCATACCTTTGATCGCTTAGCCTGTTCTTCCACAAATAACATACTTTCACATATATCATAGTCAAGACTCTGAAACAAATGAAGCACTTATTAATAACTGTTAATGCACATCATATGATAAGATTTTATTAACAATCCAAAATAAACTAATTTCAGTGGTTTTATGATACAGAATAGATATAAAATTTTTAATTCAGTCTGCCATCAGTCCTAAAAATGCATGTATGACCGAAGCTTCACTAGAAAGTATGAGTTTGAGTTTGTTTGAGCATGTTTCTAAATGCCTAAAGTATAAATCTAATGCTTCTCTAGAAATACGAGGAAGGGGGGAGGGATCCTCAAGTTTAAAGTGCACCAAATAAGTATTTAGCATGCTTTATCGATAGTATTTTAAACCACATCAATGAGGAATTTTTAATAAAAATATTTGACATCCATTCCAATTAGTTTTACAGTATTTTTGAATTAGCTTGGTTTAACAAGCATTTACTGTATATTTAATAAATATTAAAATTATTAAATTTTTTAGAATAATTGTATGATCTGGAATCTTGTTAAATTAATTTAACAAGATTGCTTATAATATAAACTAAATATAATAATAAATATGATAGTAAATACATCATAATTTGTTCATCTAGACAAATTTGAAAAAAATTATTAGTCCTAAAAAAGAAACCATTGTCTATAAGTTCAGGGAGGGACCACTAAAACTTATACACTCTGATTTTCCTGATTTGTAAATAATTTCGCCAAGTAGATTTGTACATGAAATACTTCTCTATGTGTTTAATTGTTAAGTAAAAGTTTCAAGAGTTAAAAATGGCATAATGTAGTTATTCTTGTACCCCTCAGTAATCAGATGATGATACACACAGGTACAATTCGTTTGTGTAAAATTATACTGGTGCTTTAAGATTAAGGTCTATTTTGTTGCACACACATGGTCAGGTTTCCTAGATTGCTCCGGTGGATCAAAAAACAATAATATATAGATACTATTTAATATTGTACAATAATTTTAAAATAAGTCTTCCACTTCTCTTGATACAACAAATATTATACACTTCTGCCACTTTATGTTCTTATCTTATTCCCTTTTCAAGAAGACCAATTTTGAGGACACAGTAAATTAAATTACTAAGAAAACAGGAAAAACTTTTCAGCTGATGTAACTTCAATTATTTTATGATTTTTGAAGAATCATACAAATATACATAAACAAGCTATTCAAAGATTCATTAAATGAAGAAAATAAATTTGAATTAAAACGTACTCACTTCATATTTTTGGGACAGAAGATTAGACATACCCACAGAAATTTTACGATTAACAGAAGCAGAACTATCCAAGAAGACATTCTGGCTTTCTTGAAAGGAGTCATAATCATCAGCATTCTAAACATCCAACAATAAATCAAACTTTTAGATGAAAGTAATGGAAAAATAGTTAAGTAAATAATAATTAATTTTGATAATTAAAACAAATTATATACAAAATTACTTTATCAAATTATAAGATGCAAATCTGATAATAGTTTATCATTTATTGGGGCTAATTTGCTCTATTTGGGTGGGAGAAAATTAAACAAAAATAGTCAGTAAACCAATACATAGAAAGATTATGACTTTTTCTTTTTTTTTTTTCTGATACGGAGTAAATTAAACTCATTGATAGCTATTAGATACGCCAAGTCTTGATTTAAATACCCACCATTACCAGGAGCACGTTTTTGTGATGGGAAAAAAAAAAAGTCAACAGGCATAATCTTCAAATGTGAGGTTCACAGAATACCCTACAAAAAAAATTTGGACATCTGAAAATAATACTAATATAAATAAAATTTGGACTGTGATTCTTAAAGTTGAACGTCTTTGCTACTACTATATGAAGCTTTATGGGCCACTTTTCTTTGGATTAAAAAAAAAAAAAAAAAAAAATGAGATACTCATGCCACAATTTGGGTGGTGGAGACAGAAAGTCCTTTTCAAGTTGTGGGGGTTGCCGATGGGATGGAACTTTACTCCACCTCAATCATGACATAAGAGTACCTGAATGAACATCTCCCACAGCATTGGATAGGTTGAATTTATTCGATGATTAAGCTATCAATGAGATTGAGATGATCCCTCTTGAGATGAGATTGAGATGATGAGTCTTCTGATGCAATTCTAACTTAGTTTTAAAGAGCTTTGTCAGAACAGAATCTTTGTCCCACTTTTGATCACACATGTATTTACTGCTGTTGCATGTTGATTCAAGTGCAAAAGGCTATGGACTATCAAATAGCTATCTGCTGTGTCATAAAGGACGATCATGTTTAATCTTAATATAGTTAAAAAAAAATTTTTTTTTAAGCCTTTGATATGTTATCTTAATTTTGGTATGTAAAGTATTTTAATGTCACATCAGGGGGCCCTGAAAATTATTATTATTATTTTGAGGGTACATTGTTGTTGTGGATATATTGTATGCCCCAAAAACACTGACTTTTATTTCTTAAACATAGATCATAGACAAATATAATAAACTACAAAGTTACTGAAAAAACACTCAAAATACTGGTGTTAAACGATAAAGTAATTAAAAAACTTTGTTGTAAAACACACACATAAGAAGTAAAAGGAAAGAGGATACGCGTTTTGTTCAAAAATTGTTTTGAACTTCTTCAGTCCAAGCCCTTCGACGTAAAGAACACAGAGAACTGAAAAGAGTTTTTTTTTTTTTTTTTCTCTTTTCAGTTCCCTGTGTTCTTTACGTCGAAGGGCTTGGACTGAAGAAGTTCAAAACAATTTTTGAACGAAACGTGTATCCTCTTTCCTTTTACTTCTTATGTGTGTTTTTTACAAAGTTTTTTAATTACTTAAACTACAAAGTTATTAAAGGAAAAGAATTTTATGGTATCAGTTAAAATTTTCAAGAGATTTAATCCAAATAAATACAAAATTTTAATTTATAGGGTCCTTACACCAAAAAAAAAAAAAAAATCCCAGTTAGTAAAATGTGACCCAGACATTAATCGGGGAAGTTATTAAGTTTGAGCATTTTATCCTAAAAAATATTGGAGATATGAAAGCAAATATATGCTGAGATAAACCTTTTTACATCATCAATATTTGTTAGGGAGGTAGGGAACAGGAAAAGAAGACAGTTTCACATAGGAAAGAATGGTTGCAAACAACATCATGACTTAGACATCATACATCATGCTTTTCATCAACCCCAAACTGGAGCTAAATCCAGTGGCTGTGATGGTCAACAAACCAGTCCACTACCACGAATCTATTGAGTGCCAACATTTCACAAATGTTGTATGTGATTACCTGACCAGAAAATTTGGAGCTCAAAGGATTGGTTGCAGTGTACCAGTTTGTTGGCCACCATCGCCACTGGATTTATCCAGAATCGACGTCTTTTTTTGGGGATTGATGAAAAATATTATGTACAATACCCCTGGGACTATATTCCGTATACGGTGCTGTTTACATTTTGATGTTTTGTTTACAAATTGATTTGGCGTTGGCTCTGGCGCCGTCATGGGCGATGCTCAGCTGGAGTGAAGTACCCTGCCGGTGATTGTTTAGACTAGTAACCAAAGAGAAACACGGGGTGTTTTGAAGTATGGGATTTTCATTCAGTGCTAATTGAATGACTATAGTTGTTTGTTTGTGGCTGGTGATAGAGTGGATTAAGTTAATGTTTGATTTTCCTTGTGGTTTTGATTCTGTTTTACGGACTCTTTATTGTAGGTTAGTAAGCGTATCGGGGAATTTCGTCGTCAGTATTTATGTGTGGAATATGGAGTTTTTTTATGTTTTGAAAGGAAAAGGAGCGTTCTTTTGTGTGTGTTTGATAGAAATATGGTGTGAATATAGAGCTAAATAAAAGAAAGCATGCTGGTGTTACGCTATAAGCCGGTGGGTGTTGGCGGACATTTCTGAGCGGTTATTTAAAAAAAAATAAAGTGCTCTTTTTTAACGAATCTTTGCAATGTTTAAGGTTTTTAATGTGAATTTTAAATTGATATTCGATGTGTTTTATGTTTTCGTAAGTGCTATTTATGTGCTATTCTAATCATACTGACTTTATAAGAGGTGTACAACTAGGTTGTTTAATCCACTGATGTTTTTTTGAGTTGAAAACGGGCCAGTGTTTGCCCAGTTTACATTAGCTGTACAACTAGGTTGCTTATTTCACTATTGTTTTTTTAGTTAAAAACGGTCCACTGGTTGCGTAGTTTACATAGCTGTACAACTAGGTTGCTGAATCCACTGAGGTTTTTTTAGTTAAAGACGGTCCACTGGTTGCATAGTTTACATAGCTGTACAACTAGGTTGCTGAATCCACTGAGGTTTTTTTAGTTAAAAACGGACCACTGGTTGCCTAGTTTAGATAGCTGTACAACTAGGTTACTGAATCCACTGAGGTTTTTTTAGTTAAAAGCGGTCCACTGGTTGCTCATTTTTAGTGGAATATATGTGCAATTTTAATGTGCTGATCGTGGAAAATGGTTGGCGACAGTCGCTGGAGCTTGGCGGTCGCCAAGCTCCAGCGACTGTCGCCATGTTTACATGGGGTACGCACCGGCTTGTATGATTTTACCTACGCCTGTTACCAGAAGTTTATTTTAACTCAGCTATCAAACAGTGCGTAAGTGGGAGTTGTGGACACAAGCACCTCTTACACCACTATGTATTTGTGTGCGACAATGCTTTCCTACATGAAATAGTCTTCTTTTCCTATTCCCTACTTCCCTATCAAACATTGATGATTAATTTTGAATCACCCTGTTTATATAAATAGTGTGCCTGCTAAAGTCACCCCAATAATTTCTGAACGGTAAGAGCTGAAGTCACAGAAGTGGGGTCTAGGTATTATAAATTTGCTGTGCACTATGCAAAAAAACTGCTTAAAGCAGCACCTGGTGGCTAAATTTGGAATTAGCAATCTTATCTCACAAATGGTATGAGATACGGGGTAAAAATCAGTTACAAAGTTGTTCAGTATCACTGACTTACTAAGAAAATATATCTTGAGCCCATTAATGTTAAAATTTGAAGCCATAAAATATAAGGCGTAAAAATGTATTTACTGACACTTTTGACAACATGTCACCAGCCATATTGTACAACACATATGGGTAACCTCTGGCCCATTGCGACACTTGATCTGGCTTGTGGAACATATCAAAACGCCACAGCCAATATGAACCATTCAAAATCTCGCATAGATCCAAATTACATGGTCTGCAACCAAGGGCGTAGCCAGGATTTTCATTATGGGGGGGGGGGGCAGGACATGGAGTCTAACCGGAGAATGCCCGGTTTGTCATAATCAGACCCTATGACTAGCTCATTTTAGGGGGGCAGCTGCCCCACCCTGCCCCTCGCTGGCTACGCCTATGTCTGCAACTTTGCTAACATCCTGAAGTTTGGCCTGCGACTTCGTCCACATTCTCAAGTCTAGCCCGCAACTTTTCAAAGGTTGCCCATACCTGCCGTGTCACAGAATTTTCTGCATTAGTCTGCAACGCAGATTTAAAAATACAAAAATAATCTGTACGGTAATCTTGGTTGAAAAATTAAAGCTCATACAAAAGATTAAGAAATATTTTGGTGAAATAATGGTTATTTATTGAAAATATGCAGAAATTTTAAATTGTTGGTACAAAAGTTAGCATAATTGCTTGCAACGAACAAAACAATAATTATTCAGAAAAAGGATGGAGAAAGATTGTCAATTAGATCACTGGATGCAATCATCGATATCATGCTTTAACAAAAAATATTTTATTTATTACAAGTATGTAGTAATTTTAATTGTTGATATAAAAGCTAATGCTATGGCATGTAACGAATGAAAATAACGAAAAAATGACTATACAAAAAAAAAAAAAAAAAAATGAAAAAAGATTGCATATGAAATTACTGATGCGAATGGTGATATCGATTCACCTAAAATGAGTAAACTCCATGCAAAAGATGAATAATTGGGCTTTGCACAAATCTGAAATTCAGGTGCAGTTTGCATCTGGTTGCTTCAGGTGTAGTTTGCAAGCATGCTCCGTTGCGGCATGCGGAAGGAGCTTTACATACGAGTACAGTCTGTGGACATCGTGCACAGGGCATCATCATGGAATATTGGCATTAGAGAGGGGAGATATGAACTCAGAAATAGTCTGCAGACCTTCTCAAAAATCTGCGACAGGCATCAAGCAGTTTCTGTGACCAAGCATACCTGTTGTACAACTTCCAGCAGAAATTGCAGACCAGCCTCCAGATGTGTATTGTTGCTGACAGAAAACACTTTTACATGAAGGATAAATAAAATTAATGTCAGCTAGTGCAATTTTTGAAAATTCGACCAGATAAATGCCAAAAAAAAAAAGCATTTTATGCCTTCCATCTATAGTAGTATTAGTGACTGAATTAAGGAGCATAAATGCCAATTAAAGAGTTTCTTCTTACTAAATTGATGATGTGGAACAACTTTGTAATTGACTTTTTTCCAGCATCTCAAATTGTTTTTAAAGGTAAGAATTTTAGCTTCGAATTCTGCTGCTAGATGGCAATAAGTGGTGAGTGATTTCCTTGCACAGCACGTGGGAACTTTCCTAAACTTAGACTAAATTTTTACGACTATTGCTCCTGCGATTGAAAAGTTATAAGGGTGGCAACAGACTTTTGCAGGCATACTGTATGTCTATACAAAAAAGAGAGAGAAAGAGAAGAAATGTATATATAGGACAAAGGAGCACTGTAGTATAGCAGGTACTTCGTTTCACTGCCACGCTATAGGTTCTCCAAGGCAAGTAAATGGATATATATGCAATACATTTTAATTTATTTGGGATTTAGCTTCCATTTCTTGAAAAATTTGGCTTTTATGAGTAATATATCGCTCTCCATTGTTGGTAAGTTTCTTCTGAAGTGAAAAAAATACTGACCAGAAACGCTATTATTCTTTTAAAAATTCACTTATAAATTGCAAATTTGAAAGATGCAATAAATGCTTGAAAATTTCTTATAGATAGCCTTAAGAAAATGTAATTAGACATTTATAAACATTTAATTTAGATATATTAAATTAATAATTCACACTTTTTTTTTTAGCAGAGATCACTTATTTGACTAAGGCTTTTCAATTATTGGAAAACTAAATAACAATAATAATATCCAAAAAGCAGAAAATTAAGTTAATTTTAATTTTATCAGCATTTGTTGTTAATGAAACTTCGATACCAGAAATTGGATTTGTGGATAATTTACCTATCATAGGATGAAACATTTTAAAATAAAAGCGTACGCTTTTATTTGCATCCATTTTATTAAGTAAACAATTTACAATGATTTCTATACTAAGCAATTCATAAAATCCTCATTTTCCTTACTACAATGTGACATGGTAAAAGATTATGAAAGTTTTAAAATCAGCATTATGACATGCATATTCGAATAATTACAGATTCATTTATTTAACATGTTGGACAGTAAAAATCTTTAAAACAGTGCATTTTTATAAGAAAATCAAAATTTCAATAATATTTTTTTTCTTCTAAAAATGCACTGTTTTAGGGTTGGCATGGTTCAAACCAAATAAATGGTTTTTTCTCAAAAAAAAAAAAACCTAATTGGTTTTATTTTTTAAGAATAATTTAAAATTACGAATGCTACAGATAGAATAAATTACGATATATTTAAAAATTATCATTATAAGTACCAACAATAATCTTTTATATCAATCTAATAGATACTTGGTACAGCTTTAGTATGGTCCCTTTGGCGCGATTTATTTTTGGCGACGTTCTTGGCGCGATAACGGCGCCAATATGGTAACCCCTCCGGCGGATGCTCTGGAGCGGAGGAGCTGGACATGGCAACCCTAGGTGCATGACGTCATTCATCCGTGACGTCGCGGTTTCGCTCCAGCGAATAGGGAGCGTTTGTTCCTTTATTAAACTTTTGGAGACCCCTTTGCCAGTATTTCGCGCGGGAGCTTCGAGTTGCGGAACCGCCATTACGCTTTATGGTTTTATTTTAATGGCTTTATTTTAGATTAAATTTTATTATTTAATTATTACTGAAATTTAAAATGGATATTCAGGTTCATACTGACTGTTTATATACAGTTTTGTATGAATAAACATTCTTTTGATAGTACGTTTCAGGTTAATATTTTCGTTCCGATTGTTTATTTGTTAAGGGTAGAAGCAACAAATAATTACGTTATTAATATTTGATACAGTGAAATAATTTTAGATATTTTGATTTTATTATTTCCATATTGTAATAACTTAGGGATTTTAATCAAGGTATGTGATAAGCATTGTTTGTTTTTATTTGTTATTATTACCTTTGTTTATTTGTTAATGGTAGGAGCAACAAATAATTCTGTTATTAATATAATATTTGATATTTTGATTTTATTATTTCAATATTGAAACAATTTAGCGATTTCAATTAAGGTATGAGATAAGCATTGTTCGTTATGATTTGAATTAGTTCTTTATTTTGCTTACGTAGTCTTTTGTCAGAATGCTAAAATGTATTTTAATTTTTTTGTCTTTTTTATTTGTTATTTTTGTGAGGTATTGCCTTTAGAATATTATTTGTTTGCATTGTTTAATTTAATCTACTCAAAAGAGAAAGGGGGGGGTTGAGGGGGGGCACAGCCCCCCTCACACAAAAGAAAAGTTATTAAATTTTATTAAACCGAATCTATATGTACATGTAAGCTTGTTATCTGTTTAATTTTTTTTTCATAAAAATATTTAAAAGCCATTAAAATAAATCCTAGCAAAATTAACGGCTACGATCAACTATCTCGGAACCAGCGCCATCCGATCCGCCATATTGTTTAAAATAGGCATCGGCAAGGCAAACTTGGGTTGGCGACAAGATTTTGTCGCCAAATCAAAAAATCGCCAAAAAGGGACCATACTAAAGCTGTTCCAGATACTTTAATGTTTTATGATTATCAAAAATTATTAAACAAACATAAATTATAGGCTGAATTTTTAATTTCTTTCTGAAACAGAGGTTTTGTGTTTTAAAAACTTATAAATATCATTTTGAACAACTTATCACCATTATTACTGGTGAATCCAAAAGCAATATTCCACAAAAAAGTAGTAAACAATTGCTACTGTATTACATTATATACTACAATTGTTTATTTATTTTGTTTTAATATTTTCAGAAGTAATATTAATTGTTATTTGAACATTTTACAAATAATTTTGTTATAAATACGTATTCTTGTAATTATACAAGGATTTTTGAACCCCCCCCCCAAAAAAAAAATCGGTTTAACCGAAAAATCCCGGTTTTTTAATAGTTTTTTTTTTCCAAGCCTGCCCAAATACTTTTAACAGATAACAGAATGTTTAAGTAAATATTTTGTATAAAGAGCTGATCTTAATAAAATATTCATTTGATCGCCTCATTAAGAATCATGAATAAAAATTTGACTAAATGAAGAAACTCGAAACAAAGTTAAGTTGTCCTAAACCTAAATTTTCATTTTTAACATTATTTTTCAAATTATTATTAGAACTATAAAAATGACTAGTTCAATTTCAGACCGACTGACACTTGTGTAAAGAAGTGTTATGTTTATCCTAAAATGTTACATGATAAAACATTCATAATGACTTCATAAAAGGTAATATCTATCTAGGTTTAGCACTATTTGAAAACTATATAGATTCCAGAAAAAGCTTACAACAGTTTAACAATAAGGTATCATTCACAGGTTATTCCTCTATATATATTTCTAGAGAAAAGAAAATAGCAAATCATTTATAATATATGATGACAACACAACTATACTAAATTAAACCGAAAAGTGTTTAAAAAAATAAGATATTTCTGAAAATTTATTCGCCGAGCTTGCATACATTTAAAAGTGTATTTACCGTGCATTTTTATTTTCGAATATAGATAAAACATTTAAAAACTCTGGGAACTTAAAAGACATACTTCTGTTGATAATATTAGTCCTGAATCAGCAGAGGGTTGAATTAAAGGAGTTCTTTCATTAGATGGATAATACAACAGACCTGACTTAGGTCTTCCCCGGACGTTCTTACTCATTGTTAAAATAATTAGCTACAAAAACGAATCATCACAAATCATTTGTAACACACTCATAATCATTTAAGAAAAACGTCCATTACATCTGTTTATGGCAGACGTCATGTGACAATCACCAATCACATCACATGGATTTGTGTTTACTAAAATATTTCATAAAACTTTTGGCAACACAATAAAACCATGGAATAAAAAGAGGCCCTCGACGTCATAGAGACTAGCATCTCTGCGATTGGTCTCCCTTACCGATATTCAACATTAGTGCCAACAGTGCCAACTAGAGCCCTAGGAGCCTAACGGGCAGATTCAGATGTAACGTCTTAAATATAAGATCCGACCGGGCGGATCTTCTCAAACTTCCGACCCGAGCTTATCTACCTATTCAGATGTAACACTTAAGACGGGCGGATCTCATGACGTCAGGGTCTTAACTTTGGACGTCAGTCAGGCGATGTTCAGTAGAGTGTTCGGAATGTAAATGATTTCGACCAATGAGAGTGGCTAATGGACGTGTTTACATGTGACGTCACACGAAACAACATGGGAAAGGAAATAAACAAACATTGATATACTGTGTTGTTGAATATATTTTAGCATGAGAATGGATCCAGTGTTCATTTTAAGAAATAAGATTGAGAGATTGACTTCAGGAATTAGTTTTTTTTTAATTTTTGAATTGTATCAAGCTTATTAAGGATTATGGGATTAACATACTGTTTGTATCTGTACATAACAAGTCTTGAATTTTAGGGGGGAATTGCCCCCCCCTTGCCTGTTACACCTGTGCATTTTACATTTTCAAAGCCTCGATTTGAAAAAGTTTGTGTCCTAATGTTTCGTAATAGCTTCTTTTTAAAGCTAAAAGAATGCTCATGTTGTTCTGCTTTTAATTAACATTACTTCATGAACATTCTTTTGGATATATTCTCTGCACTGCTTTGCTCTGCTAAATTCTTAGGTGGCAAAATTCATAAAAGTATGTGGTAAGTAGTAATGAAGCATGAAAGTAGCATATTTTCATGATTCTAAAAGTAAACTTAAAGTACTAGTATACAATTATTTTTTAATATAGGTAACATGTTTATTCAAACTATTTTTTTTCCCCATGGTTTAAGCTTTCTTTGACATGCATGAGATTTATCTATTACCATTTCAGTATATATTAATTTCTAATCTAAATAATTGCTCTCCCCTTTTGTTGAGGGGCCCCGGGCTGTTGCCCCTTTGCCTGTGATAATTGGGCTCTGACTTTAAATAGAACTCTATATTAATAAATTGTTTACGTTAGTACACCAAATCTTTTCTCCATAAAAAAATGTTGAGACTCTATTACATCTATAATTTTCTTATTACCTTTCACTATACCAAAATTTTTACCGATAAATTTTGCTAATGTCATATTATAAATTAGCAGGTGTTTATAACTGTCTTACTTTCTGTGGTTACATTCTAACATAGAATGCCTCACCATGGCATAATAGTTATGTCACTAAAAATTAGTACGCCTCCGCTTATGACAGATCTCCGGTTTTGGGGCCCGTTTACATGCACACAAATGTGGAGTAAATGCCAGAAACTTTTGCTGCTTTCTACCCCACTTCCCCTACATAGGGAAAAAAAATTGGGGTAGAAAGATAGTTAAAATATGCCTGGCGAAGATTGTAAAATAGTGTTAGTAGGCAATTTTAATATAGATTTCAATTCCAAGTATGTGTTTTATGGAACAAAAAAGACAAACACTGCACGCTCATGGATTAGGATGCCAATTCTAAATAGTATTTAAAATGGTGAAGTATAGTTGGAATACGCCTGGCGAAGATTGTAAAACAGTTTCAGTAGGCAATTTTAATATAGATTTCGATTCCAAAGCTGTGTTTTATGGTACAAGAAAGATATGATTCCCATTTTAATGGCCCCCTTCTCGCCAACCTAAAA
Organism: Cheiracanthium punctorium; assembly: GCA_038373885.1. Lineage (NCBI taxonomy): Eukaryota > Metazoa > Arthropoda > Arachnida > Araneae > Cheiracanthiidae > Cheiracanthium > Cheiracanthium punctorium. Next base: position 123,896 of record JAWZYV010007843.1, read on the forward strand.
AATTGTCGCACTTTGGGGAGCCTTGCAGTCATGGATCTCTAGAAGTTATGCTCAAGTTTCAACGTTCCCAAAAGAATTAGATGAAAACTAAAGTGAACAAATATTAGCGATAAACACACTAATTAACACTAGAACTGCGGTGTTTCAGATATACCTAAAACCGCGGGCTGGGTCAAATTGACCCGACTTGCAGAATTCACGTTGCAATGCAACAATAATGTTGTATTTCAACGGTAATGATATTAGTTCAATCTTAACATTCGATTAAGTTTCTCTCTATTCTAAAAAAAAGTAAAGGCCGCTGTCAAAGCTTGTCAGATTATCTCCTCCTAAACCGTGGGGATTTGAGTTTCGACTAAGGTGCCCACAGATTCGAAAAATTCCGAGAAACATGCTAAGCTGATTTAAATTTCGAAAATTGAATTATTTTAGAAGATATTAATAAAAAACTGAAAAAATAAACCGAATGGTTGCCAGATTTGGCATAAAATCCTTCATTCCGTTGCAACAAAGCGTTTCCAAGTATCTAGAATCGCGTGAAATTTACAAACATGAGTTAGAATAATGCCCATTTTACGCCAAAATGAAAACTATATGAAATAAGTAACTCAAAATGTGTTACACAAAGTTGACAATTTTCAAATAGTAAGTTCGCTTAGACAACAGGAGTTTAGAATTTGCAATTATTCATTTTTCCAAAACAGAATACCTAATATCTTGAAAATGAAAAATAATTAAAATGCAGATTATTTTAAAGCCGGTTCTCGTCCAGCTGAATTATTTGCTACCAGTAGAAATACACTGCTGGCCATCGTAAATGCAACACCCTGAAGGAAGCATGCAAATAATATGAAATTTACAACATGCATTAGCTGAGGTGAGATATGCAAATGATTAGAATTTCAGCGCAGACGCACATCAAGCGCGCCTGTGGCGCCACCTCAAAGCGCTATTTAAGGCTTGGAGATTTCGACGGTTTCAAGTACAGCAATTGTGTTTTTCTTGCTTTTTTTAAAAAAAAACGATAAATTATGCCTCGTAGGAAACAACGATCATCTTTTGATCAAGTATCCGAGTTTGACAGAGGAAGGATAGTGGCATACCGAGATTGTGGGTTATCTTTCAGGGAAATCGGTCGTCGTATTGGACGAAACCAAACAACTGTGATGCGGATATGTGATCGTTGGGTGCAGGAGGGTACGACGGACAGACGTGATCGACCGCATCGACCTCAGTGCACCACGTCACGTGATGACAGGCAGATTGTACGCATGGCAGTGACGGACCGCTCAGTCACATCACGAACCATATCACAGCAGATTCAGTCTGTAACGCATCATCCAGTGTCTGCGCGTACCATTCGACGTCGTTTACAGCAGAATGGTCTGTCCGCAAGACGTCCGTTGCTTTGTCTACCTCTGACGCGGAACCACAGACGTCTCCGCCGCCAATGGTGCGATGAAAGAAGGATGTGGACGACAGAATGGAATGAAATTCTCTTTACTGACGAGTCACGCTTCTGTATGCAACACCACGACGGTCGGATTCGAGTCTGGAGACACCGTGGAGAGAGGATGCTGAACAGCTGCATTATGCACCGTCACACTGGTCCTGCACCGGGTATTATGGTATGGGGCGGTATCGGATATCTCTCTCGCACTCCTCTAGTACGCATTGCCGGTACTTTAACCAGCCAGCGCTACATCTCCGAGGTGTTGGAGCCAGTTGTCCTTTCTTACCTTCAGGGCTTGCCAACAGCCATATTTCAGCAGGATAATGCACGGCCACACGTGGCACGCATTGTCCAAGGGTTCTTCGTCAGTCACCAGATTGAATTGCTTCCCTGGCCGGCGCGCTCTCCGGATCTTTCGCCGATAGAAAACATGTGGTCCATGGTTGCTCAACGACTGACCCAGAGTTCATCCCCAGCTGTCACACCAGATCAACTTTGGCAACGTGTGGAAGCTGCTTGGTCTGCTGTACCCCAAGAACACATTCAAAGTCTCTTTGAATCAATGCCGAGGCGTGTGGCAGCTGTGATCTCCAACAACGGCGGCTACTCTGGGTACTGATTTTGGCAGGAACCACGCTTCATAGAATGCTGTAAATTTAATCATTTGTTACTTGGTCAACATGTTATCTACACAATAAATTTTGTTGTGATATCTCTTGTTTTTCTTGGTGTTGCAATTTGGGTGGCCAGCAGTGTATTTGGCGTCGTTAACTATGCCATTATAGCAGTTATAGTACACTTTGGATATTTGCTAGCGCGACAAGATGGTATAATTCATGGTGTTAAGTACGCCAATCTGCAAATGATTATGTAAATGAAAATATGGATAACGGTTTTCCGGTAACCTTAAATGAACAGTAAATATAGGTAGTGAGCATGTGTAAATAGCCAAATAATGAAAAGTCGCCATTGGTGGCAGGCTATTTTATCTGTTCCGTAGCTTTTATTAACTTTACATGTACGCAAGTCACCAAATAATGAAAAATCGCCATGGGTGGCAAATTCGCAAGGTGTCCAATAGGTTTTACATTATTAAAAATACAGCTGAAACATATGTTCTGATTTTATTATGCTTTAGCTCCTAATTAATATAACTTTTGAATGGTAACAAACAAACATTTACAAACATGAGTTAGAATTACGCCAATTTTACGCTAAAATAAAAACTTTCTTCTATATTAATAAAACAATGTGTAAACTGTTAGTTAGTTTGTTTGAATGTGTCTCGCATCAAGGACGTACCCAGGGGGGTGGTCCAAGGGGTCCGGACCCACTCCGAAATTTGAGTTTTTGTTCACAAAATAATAATGATGAAGTCTTTTTGTGAAAAAATCTGCCTTTTTCACTGTTTAGACCCCCTCCGAAATTTTTGGACCCTCCCCGAAATTTTTTCCTGGGTACGTCCCTGTCTGGCGTAGCTCGCAGACGGGTGATCGTAGACATACCACATTTTGTACGGACATTTTCCATGACAGTTCCCGACACACCTCGAAGCCATTTTTTCAAAATTCGAATTATTTTAGGAGATATCGATAAAAACGTATCGCAAAATGCTAATTTTTGCTTTCCGCCATTTCGTAATTGTAACCCCACAGTGTAAAAAGCGACGTTTAAGGTTATCTAGGTTTCCACATTCGGCAAGTTTATTACATGATTCAGACTCCTGAAGTTAAAATAAAAGAATAACGATTTTTCTTTGTCTAGATTATTTGTAAGGCTGTTTTTAAATTAAAATATCGTGTGCATGGGAAATCAGAGCAGGAATGAAATGTTTTATACTCAAAAGAAAAATATTTAGAAATTTTCTGAGACTAAAATGTGCAACTTTTTAATTTGGCGAAAAATTAAACGGTTTTGTGCGATTTTGAGGAGATGATTCTAATGCTTGGTGCAATTTATCGTCTGCTGAATACACCTGAGAATAAGTTTTTGAAATTTTCATTCAGTTGAAATTGTGCATTTTTCTGTGCAGCTTTTCTCCATCTATTAATGACTATGTTATTTTATCACTCCCCCCCCCCCTTTATTGAAAATTGTATTCAAAATGTCCCAAAAATGCGACATAAAAGTATGCCACATAATTTTTCATGTATTTAAATACTATTAGTTCACAACAGCTTTAATCTATTGTTACAATATTTCGTAAGCTGTAGAATAGGCATGTGTCAATCGCCAAATAATGAAAAGTCGCCATGGGTGGCAAGCTATCCTATCTGTTCCGTAGCTTTTATTAACTTTACATGTACACAAGTCGCCAAATATTGAAAAATCGCCATGGGTGACAAATTTGCAAGGTGTCCAATAGGTTTTACAATATAAAAAATACAGCTGAAACAGATGTTCTGATTTTATTACACTTTATCTCCTAATTAATATAACTTTTGAATGGCAACATTAAATATCATTGTGTTTCTGAGGAGTGCAAATAATTTTTCCAGCGATTATAAGCAGAGTCTGCACTCCAGGTGGAGTATAGCTCAGGACCCGTACACGTACAACACGGATTCCCATAACAAAATATCTTCCATGTTATGAGGGGGAGGGGGGTCTACTGTAGTGTGAAGTTTAAATTTTTATGTACCAATGAAGATGCAAAAGAACCAAGCAATGTGTAGCTCAGTAACATTCTATCGGATCCAATCTTCGGGTTTTGTCTGTTGAAATTATGTCTTTTTTACAAATAAGCCTGATTAGGGGCCGAATTCCTCATACGAAAAGCGAGCGTAGCGTGTCTGGGGGCTTTGGCCCCTAGTAATATTACATTAAAAGTAGAAAAATATTGTTGCTATAATTCTTATTAGAACTGCGTCGCTTGAGATAGGTATACCTAAAACAACGGTATGGGTCAAACTGACCCAACTTGTAAAATTCACGTTGCAATGAAAATAACATAATGGTATGATATTATACCATTTATTATATCATTACTGTTCATTTTAGGAATGATAATGATATTTATTTAATTTGAACCTCGGATTCCAGACTCATGGGAAGTTTTGGGTCAAAATGTCCCATTCCGCGATATCAGGTATACATATTAAAAACAAAAAACTGATAAAAGTTACGAACTTAATTTTTTTACAGATGATTAAAAATATAAAGTTAGGAAAAGACACGATTTTTTTTAAAAATCCGTTCGTAACTTTCTGAAAAAAACAGAATCAAATCTGGTTTGGGGTCAAAATGACCTATCCCACTGTTCTAGTGTTAAGGAATTTGAGGACACCTAATTATTAAAACTACATTAATTGGCAACCCAAAATTAATAAATAAGTAATGGAATTCTGTACTTACATGTTGTTCCACATCGCCATTTTGATTCTAAATTAAGGTTCCCACATAAACATAAAAAATCTTCATAAACCTTTTTTGTGAGCCAAAAAAGTGCACACACAAATGCTGCTGGTTTTAAATTTACAGCTAATAATTGCTCAAGTTTCAACATTCCCAAAAGAATTAGATGAAAACTAAAGTGAACAAATATTAGCGATAAACACACCAATTAAGGAATTTGAGGACACCTAATTATTAAAACTACATTAATTGGTAACCCAAAATTAATAAATAAGTAATGGAATTCTGTACTTACATGTTGTTCCACATCCCCATTTTGATTCTGAATTAAGGTTGCCACATAAATGTAAAAAGTCTTCGTAAACCTGTTTTGTGAGCCAAAAACGTGCACACACAAATGCTGCTGGTTTTAAATTTACAGCTACACTGTGCAGGCACTCATTAGGCATTAAGAAAGAAAATTATTGATTAAACAAAAATGTTAATCAGAAAAAAACATTTTTAAACATAAAATATATATTAATAATCCAATGACATTAGCAAGCGAAGAAAGATAATTATGTATTTTCACCTCCATGTACTTTCAAACAAAATTCTGACTATGTAGATACAGTTGTACATCATCACCTAGATGCATCGAAAGCCTCAATTAAAAAATAATTATTATTCAAAAAAGTTACCCCCACTAATTTAATTTCCAAGCTATTATTAATTTATTCAATATAGTAGAAAAAGTACATAATACAGGCATAAATTTGATTATCTATAACCCTTGGTATAGTCGAGATCAGGCGAGGTTAATATGTACCTGTCACAACTTATTTCTGTCCGGATTTAAAATACTGAGTTGCCAAGCATGTATTTAAGGCATCCAGTGTTTGAATGAATCCTTCAAGAATTTTTATAATCAAACTTTATCTTTCAAAAATTCAGGAGCGTAGAAACTCAATAAGCTTGGGGTGGGGTGGAGGAAGGCTCAGTATGTTACGATCGGTTCCAGATTACCCTATAAGTTGCATAAATATTTCGGTCATACACTGTACACCAGATTTAAATACTTTATCCAGAAAACCCAGTCTATTATTTACATTTACGAAATAAATATGTAGATTACAAACAAGTACAAATCATTTATAAAAACATCTACATATTTAGACAGAATTAAGTATCAGAACTTCATTTTAATTAGAATATGTAATTGTAAACAAGAGTATAAAATGAAATTTACACTGATTTTAGCATGTTTAACGAAGTAAATAATACATTTTAGAAAAATAATGTGTGCAGATATTATTAGTGATGAAAACTTACTTGTTTTCTAGATCGTTTATGAAATATTTATTCAAAACGCAAAGCTTTATTGTCCAAATACTGTTTACAGAGCTTACACAACGTTAAAAACAACACTCGGCGCCATATTTAAGTCCGGCGTAAACTGATTTAAGCTAGCTCCCGAGCTGGCTTAAATCTACGACCCGCTCGCGCTCGTCTTTGGACTTAAATGTTACATCTGAATACGACTTACGCCAGTGTCTTAAAGTTACGCCCGATTTCGGGCGTAAGTGTTACATCTGAATCTGCCCGTTAGTGCCAACATTCAAAAAATATATTAAACATTAAACGAAGGCGAACATATTTCTAAACAGTATTTTGGGGACAAATACCGTATTTTCCGGTAATAACGCCGCGGCGTTAAACAATATTTTTCTTTTTCGGAAACAAAAATGCGGCCAATAACTGGGTGCGGCTTGTAAGTAGTTCCAAAGTTACAGCTGATCATTTAACCCCCCCCCCCCTCCCAAAAAAAAAACCTTAAATCTGGTTAAGGAACAAAATAATCCATGATCTTTTTCCGTTCCTATTAAAGTCTCGCATGGCGAAAACCCATCACATGTGTTTACGTATAGTAACATTTTTCAGGAACAAAAAACAGTACTTTGATCGGGCATCGCATCCAATCGCATCAAGTAACTCTGTATTCCATATCAGGAATAACTCCTCCCATTTTCCCCCTCCAATATTCGCCAGCGCTAAACCTTACCTATAGGCGTCTAATTATACTCTATGTTCCAAATCTTTTTCAGCATTACAAAATATGCATATTCGCGTTTGGCAAAACTCAACTTAATTTTACTTCACGTTCTTCGTTCGATTTTATTCATTTTATTAGTGTTCTTGCTCCGATACTGATTATTTTCCGTTATGTTTTCGAACAATTCTAAGCGGCGAAGTTATACAGCAAAGTTTAAATTAAACGCTATCGACATTAACAAAAGTGAACGGCAATAGACAAGTAGCACGAGAGCTGAATGTGGATGAAAAAACGTGTAAGAGAGTGGCGAAAGCAGGAAGAAATACTGTTGAAAATGCCGAGAGAGAAACGAGCTCAACGTCGCGGACCGAAAGCACAGTGGCCAGATTTGGAAAAAGAGCTTTGTGACTGGATTGAGAATCAAAGGGAAAATGGTCGATCTTTATCAACTGTTTTAATAAGAATAAAAGCGAAGCAGATGGCGGCAGAGAATGGTCTTGCCGATTTTAGAGGTGGACCATCATGGTGCAACCGATTTTTTAAAAGAAATAATCTGACCATGAGAGCCCGGACATGTGTTGGCTAGAAATTGCCCGAAGACTGGGAAGAGAAGAAAACTTCGTTTTTAAAGTTTCTGAAAGAAGAGATTAAAAACTATGCGCTGAAGCCATCGGAGAAAGGGAATATGGATGAGGTCCCCATATCGTTCGACATGCCTGCACCTCGGTCAGCAGATTTTCTTGGTGTGAAGTCTGTCCCTATCGTTACAACAGGGAATGAGAAAAACAGTTTTACCGAGGTGCTTTCATGTTTATCCTCAGGTCATAAATTGCCTCCGATTGTTATTTTAAAGAGGAAAACAATTCCTAAAGAAAATTTCCCTAAGGGAATAGTAGTGCTCGCTAATTAAAAAGGCTGGATGAACCAGGACGTTATGCAGGAATGGGCAGAAAAATATTGGAGAAAAAGACCGAATTTCATTTTTCAAAAAAATTGTCTACTGATCATGGACTCGATGAAAACGTTTCAAACGAGACGAAAAAATTTCTAGGATCAGAGAAAACAAGACTGGCAATAGTACCTGGTGGGTTGACTAAAATATTGCAACCTCTGGATTTGTGTATAAATCGGGCATTTAAAGCTCGCATGCGTCATCACTGGGAATCATGGATGTCGGCAGAAAATCATACGTTTTCGAAAGGAGGCCGGATCCGTAAAGCAACTTATACCGAAGTTTGCGAGTGGATTTTGGACTCCTGGAATAAAATTCCGAATGGTATTGTAGAGAGAGCCTTTCAAAAAGCCGAAATTATCGATTTTTCACAAAATAGCTCTAATGGGATTCCTGCAATTTCTAGTGTGTCTTCCGATGATGAAAACGGTTCAGATGTTGATGAACTTTTGCCATCTGAACACTTAAAAATGTTGCAGAGTGACACTGAGGACGAGGATTTTGACGGATTTTCTGAAGTAGAAAATAGTCTGTTGTGTATATATATATATATGTGTGTGTGTGTGTGTGTGCATATGTATATTCTAAAAATAGATAAATAAATTGTACTAATAATGACGTATCGACAAATATCGTAAATTTATATATTACATGGTAAGTTAGTTTAATTACAATTGTTTAATTTTATGTGTACTACTTTATAGTATTACCTAAAATAACACATCTAAACTTGATAAGTTTGATTCTATAATACTTTTTAAAAAGTGCGGCGTTATTCTCGGTGCGGCGTTAAACTAGTTCTTTAAATAGAAATAATTATGTATTTGCGGCGTTATACACGGTGCGGCGTTATTACCGGAAAATACGGTACTTGCCTCATTTTGTGATAATTTTTCAAGAAACTTTTTACACCCTTTAAAAAAAGTGTTCGAGTGGAAGAAAAATTTCGTACTTCAATTTCGTATTTACAGGCAGATTCAGATGTAACACTTACGCCCGAAATCGGGCGTAACTTTAAGACACTGGCGTAAGTCGTATTCACATGTAACATTTAAGGCCAAAGACGAGCGCGAGCAGGTCGTAGATTTAAGCCAGATCGGGAGCTAGCTTAAAGGTGGATTCATATCTGCCGCGCCGCACCGCAACCATGCCTTACTGTTTCGCCGTTTTGGACCGTTGGCTGTCCGCGCGGCGAGCTTGCGGTGCCGCAAGTAAATACACCAATGCTCTTCTGTAATTGGCTGTAGCTGTAAAAGCTCTTCTGTAATTGGCTGTAGCTTTGCGGTCGCTGCGGAATATCTGTTCTCGCCAGATAATGTGCAAACCCTGGGCGCCGTGTTGCTCCGCCACGTGACGTCATTGCGGCGTCTTAGCGGTGCGGTACGGCCAGTATGAATCCGGCTTAAATCAGTTTCGCCGGACTTAAATATGGCGCCCAGTGTTGTTTTTAACGTTGTGTAAGCTCTGTAAACAGTATTTGGACAATAAAGCTTTGCGTTTTGAATAAATATTTTATAAACGATCTAGAAAACAAGTAAGTTTTCATCACTAATAATATCTGAACACATTATTTTTCTAAAATGTATTGTTTACTTCGTTAAACATGCTAAAATCAGTGTAAATTTCATTTTATACTCTTGTTTACAATTACATATAGAGCATTTCGACGTGACGTATCTCTGACGTCAGCTGAGTGACAGCTTCGCGCATCGTTCTGCGCATGCTATTTCTTTACTTAAATGTATTATTTAGCAATCTCAGTAATCCGTAGAAACTACGTGTAATCTGATTGGGTTTCCGGATTACGAAGGCAGCCCCACTGTGAAGAATGTAAACAAACTGCAGAATAGCAAGCAACAGGCGTTTCAGTTTAGACAGCAATCCACGACTGTGCACGAAAGAATGTAGATTATTTATTTAGAAATATGGAAGAAATTTTAAATCTGTTAGCAACTAATTAAACTCTAATTGCAAAACAAATATTGTTTCTAGTTTAGGATTGTGATATTTTTTCATGATTTTTAAATATATGGATAATTTGTCTCCAATGTAATTTGCAGCTATGACTATGACTAGATAGGTTTATCCTTAGATTGACATGAATTTTAGTGCATGCTTTCTATGGATAACATTTTCTGGTGTGGTTTCTGTTATTAAATGTGCACATAAAATGCATTAGAATAAATCAATTAAATACATGAAAGAATTGGTTTGTTAATTATTTTTTAAAAACATATTTTGATTAAAAAGTTAATTTATACATTGTTTACAGAACTACTTTTGTACCAGTGGTTGGTTTATTAAAAAAATAATAAATAAATAAAACAGGAAGTTTCTTATGTTGAAACTGGCATGTGATGTGTTAATGTATGATTACTTATTGTTGCTTATGCTAAAAAAAAAAAAAAAAAACTATAGAATCTACTTTTTTAAAATCACTAAACTTGGCTACCAGCCTTTTTATTCTTTTGCAGTATTCTAAATTAGGTATGGAGTGGAACTTTAATAGAAAAAACACATTTATTCAAGATATTTAACTGACACCCTCTTTTATCTCACCTTCTTATCTCAATTCTTTCTGTTGTTTCTTTGACTTCGTGAAATCAAGGCTATACTGTTGTTGTTCTCGTGTCCATGGACAGATTAAATGGTTAAACTGTACTTCGTTAAAATAAATCCTTATTCTTTTACCTAAAACTATTTCCACTCTGTTCTGCGTGCAGCTGATATTAGGATTAGAAATTATTATGAAGATTTTTTGGTACTTACGTATTATCCCGGTGGTCATTTCCAACAAAGTAGGCATTTTTTCATCAAATGTGCTGGAAACTATTGCCAATCGTATTCGAAACCATTAATAATTTCATGTGATCGGCATTTATCTTGGCGAGAAATTGCTTGTCTTGTTTGAGTGCCGGGATAATATGCCAGTAGCAATTTTTCTATGAATACTGTTCTTATCTGCTGTTTAGATTCAAGAACCTAAATCATTTTATGCAGCCAAATATTGTCAAATATGATGCTTTTTTTTTTCTTTCAATTTTTTTGTAAATAACTTCTAAAGTAATTTAAATTGGCTGACTGACATCTGATTTTTTTAATATCTATCGCTTGCATGTAGTCTGGTTCCTGTGTAAATTATGTGAAAACATATTTTCAAGTAACACTAATTTACAATGTTGAAAAAAAATTCTCTTACATACAATCATCATGGAAGAATATAACTGTAAAAATCTATATACTACTCCTTTTATTAGGATTTTTTTTTTTTTTTTAATATCAAATCATTGAACTAATAAATCTGATATGTGACAGCTTCGCGCATCGTTCTGCGCATGCTATTTCTTTACTTAAATGTATTATTTAGCAATCTCAGTAATCCGTAGAAACTACGTGTAATCTGAGGAGGTTCATTGGGTTTCCGGATTACGAACGCAGCCCCACTGTGAAGAATGTAAACAAACTGCAGAATAGCAAGCAACAGGCGTTTCAGTTTAGACAGCAATCCACGACTGTGCACGAAAGAATGTACATTATTTATTTAGAAATATGGAAGAAATTTTAAAGCTGTTAGCAACTAATTAAACTCTAATTGCAAAACAAATATTGTTTCTAGTTTAGGATTGTGATATTTTTTCATGATTTTTAACTATATGGATAATTTGTCTCCAATGTAGTTTGAAGCTATGACTAGATAGGTTTATCCTTAGATTGACATGAATTTTAGTGCATGCTTTCTATGGATAACATTTTCTGGTGTGGTTTCTGTTATTAAATGTGCACATAAAATGCATTAGAATAAATCAATTAAATACATGAAAGAATTGGTTTGTTAATTATTTTTTAAAAACATATTTTGATTAAAAAGTTAATTTATACATTGTTTACAGAACTACTTTTGTACCAGTGGTTGGTTTATTAAAAAAATAATAAATAAATAAAACAGGAAGTTTCTTATGTTGAAACTGGCATGTGATGTGTTAATGTATGATTACTTATTGTTGCTTATGCTAAAAAAAAAAAAAAAAAAAAAAAAAAACTATAGAATCTACTTTTTTAAAATCACTAAACTTGGCTACCAGCCTTTTTATTCTTTTGCAGTATTCTAAATTAGGTATGGAGTGGAACTTTAATAGAAAAAACACATTTATTCAAGATATTTAACTGACACCCTCTTTTATCTCACCTTCTTATCTCAATTCTTTCTGTTGTTTCTTTGACTTCGTGAAATCAAGGCTATACTGTTGTTGTTCTCGTGTCCATGGACAGATTAAATGGTTAAACTGTACTTCGTTAAAATAAATCCTTATTCTTTTACCTAAAACTATTTCCACTCTGTTCTGCGTGCAGCTGATATTAGGATTAGAAATTATTATGAAGATTTTTTGGTACTTACGTATTATCCCGGTGGTCATTTCCAACAAAGTAGGCATTTTTTCATCAAATGTGCTGGAAACTATTGCCAATCGTATTCGAAACCATTAATAATTTCATGTGATCGGCATTTATCTTGGCGAGAAATTGCTTGTCTTGTTTGAGTGCCGGGATAATATGCCAGTAGCAATTTTTCTATGAATACTGTTCTTATCTGCTGTTTAGATTCAAGAACCTAAATCATTTTATGCAGCCAAATATTGTCAAATATGATGCTTTTTTTTTCTTTCAATTTTTTTGTAAATAACTTCTAAAGTAATTTAAATTGGCTGACTGACATCTGATTTTTTTAATATCTATCGCTTGCATGTAGTCTGGTTCCTGTGTAAATTATGTGAAAACATATTTTCAAGTAACACTAATTTACAATGTTGAAAAAAAATTCTCTTACATACAATCATCATGGAAGAATATAACTGTAAAAATCTATATACTACTCCTTTTATTAGGATTTTTTTTTTTTTTTTAATATCAAATCATTGAACTAATAAATCTGATATGGACACCACATGACTTCCTTGTACCTCTATTAAACCAGAAATATTTTCGGGGCACTTCATCTAAACTTATTTCATTTGAAAGAGACAAAATACTGCAATTCTAAAGTTTACCGCCACGCTGAGTTCAATTTTAAAGATTTGTTTCACTTAATTGGACAATATTTTGACAAAAGCCAATAAGCTTGCGATAGCGAGATTTCAGTCACAGCTGAAACAGTTATTCATCACAGCTTTTTAATGAAATGAAGGTATCTATAGACTCTTAATATATTTTAAGTCTTTTGGGTGACCCTGTAAATAAATTACTCAGTCCACAGCAATCAAAAGCACAGTTAGATGTTACAATAGTTCTAAATACAAAATTTCAACATTCTACGGTTAAAAGTTTTAGAGTCATGCAAAATGCATAATTATTTTCTGTGTTAAATTAGCGATATTTTGGAAAAACTCAACACGGTGGATGACAAATAGAGAGATTCTGTGCATGGACCAAACAATGAACGACTCCAGACATAATATATTGAAGACGGGGGGGGGGGGGGAATAAGGGATCACAACACACACACACACACCCTGAAATTTTTGCAATACAAAATGTATATTCTTCACTCGCTCACCACACACATGTATACATATATGTGAGTTACAATAGTAACCCCCCCCCCCATGAAAAATTTCTGGCTACGCCACTATTTGAAGATGGCTATAGACATTAATGTATTGGAATTCTGGTAGTTGCATATTATCCTGATAGACATTCGTGCAAAATTATTTTTTCGGAAAATGGGCGGGCAAACTGTAGCCAATTGTATTCGGAACCATCATGATTTCATGCAACCTGGATTTATCAAAGCGAAAAATCGCTCGTCTTGGCAGACTGCCAGGATACATGCACGTACCAAAATTCTTTTGGGTGGTCCTGTAAATAAACTCTCCAGTAGATTGGAATAAAAAATCTAGGTGTACAACTAGATGTTACAATAATCTTATATATAAAATCTCAGCAATCTACGACTAATAGTTTTTGAGATATGCAAATTAAATATATACATATATACACCAAAAGTAGCCAAGCTTGGGGACTTTTAATGCAGTTTTTGAGGGAGGTGGCTGAATGTCACCGAACCATTATCCAACCATATGGTAAGATGTTATTCTGCTTGAAATGAATGAATGTTTCTAAACTATAAATGCTGTTCCGAATACTGCCATTGGCTGTAATTTGTTGGAATTTTTCTGAGTGCTCCTGTAGAACTGTAAATGATAAAGATACCATTTTTTATGGCAAGATTCATTTTGTAATCCTTAACAACATATATCACTTTTGATTCATTTGAAATAACTTTAAATATCTCTAAATGACACTTTAATGAATTTCTGCCCATAAAGCATAATGTATGGATGTAGATGTTACAACAATCCTAAATATAAAATTTCAACATTGTACGACTCATAGTTTTTAAGATATGTGAATTACCTATATACACATGTACGTACAGGCGCCAGAAAACACTGATCAAAATGGTCTTGCCGTCAGTCAGAATGGGTTGTACATGAATTTATATGAACACGCATACATGTGTACAATGAGATGTCAAGCAAAAACTCAGTAAATTTAGAGGTAGTCAAAATCTGGATACCGAATTCTTTTTGTGATCACATTATTTCTTTGTACGTCATACAAGGAAGTAAAAATATTAGTGTTTATAAATTGTATAGACACACACACACGTACAGTGCCCCTAGAAAGTGATAACATGCTTTAATTCTTTATCTATTAAAGATAATTAGGCAGTGTGAATTGAATAAATGTTTAAAATAAGGTTTAAAAAAAAAGACGGTTAAGAGAAAATTCCTCTTGTTAATTTTCACAGAGTTACACTTTTCTAAATTTCTTAGAACTACCTTACAAAAAAATTCCTAGAAAATAAAATGTACCCCATGCACAAATGAGGTGATGCACAAAATTTCAGCCTTTCATCATATAACGTCTTAAGGAATATCTATAAACAAAGGTGACTGGGGTCTATAATTTGAATGTAAAATATTCTTTCATAATATCTGTATGACCCTTAAAATGTGATTTTTTTCCTTTCAAGAGCTACTGAAAATTGGTAGTCAGTACTCATTATCTTCATACCTTTGACACTTTTCAGGATATAATTCTCAAATTTTGTACATCACCTCATCAGAATATGGAGCACATTTTACTGATTGGGGATATTTTTGTATGCGGGTTATATACAAAAAGTGTAACTTTTTGGAAATTAATGAAAGAAATTTTTCAATGAGAAAACATTTAATTGCTCCAGGGCTTAATTTCTAGCAAAAAAAAAGGTGCCGGAGCCTTAATATTCTTATGTTAATACTCAGTAGCGAACTGCAAATCCCTGCAATATGGGGTTGGTAGCACATTTAATTAAAATAACGATAATTTAAAGATTTTCCCATATAATAATTATTTCACAGAACAGTGATATAAAATTAAATAGTCGGAAATGAGCAGGAAGAAATATAAACATTATACAGAAAACACCCAAATTCTGGTGGTCTCAGGAATCTCAAATCTGGTCGAGGTGAAGCGAATATGATTTGTCTTGTCTGCTAAAATCAGTTTGTGCTTGAAAAGGGGAAAATTTATGAATTAATGTACTAGTGTTGGGCTTCGGAGCAAAGTATTCATGAGCTTTGCTGGGTTTTGCCTAATATGTAAAAATTCACCCAGAAAAAAGAAATGCAGGGTCAGAGTTCCAGCTTTTGATTTCTGTTCTAATTTGAAACAAAATTCAAAAATGTAATTGTAGAATTGTTTAGTACAGTTTTATGAGCTAACATTACGAAACAGAAATGTTTTCCATCTTATAATAAAAAGGCAGAAGCTTAGCTTTATGTAACATAATGGAATTATAAATTTACATTTTGCACTCATGTTTACTGTCAATTTAAATAATTATGCAACTAAGTAAAGATTACATTAATTGGTCTACGTCTTTAATTTAGTTGATTTATTGGATTATTTTTTTAATTCATATTCATACGTATTAGATTAATTACATGTACAAATATGTTATGCGATGCATATGTTACACTTTTTTTATTAATGGGATAACTGGTCTTATTTTACAGGCATTTACATATTTAAAAGAACACTATGATAAATAATAACAAACAGTACATATTATTTTTTATAAAAGAAAAAAAACAATCTGAATATATCGTAATAGGAATTTAAATAAACACTTCTTTAATATAAATATTAATGGAATTTGATGTTTTTTGGGGCATACAGCATATCCGATGAATTATAATTCAAAAACAAAACTTTATTCTTGCATAAATCTCACAACGTAAGAAAATTTCGCATGCACAACAATGATATTTGTAAACAAACAGTAATCCGAATAACCTGCCGAATCTTAAAACAAGCGTTGTGTTCATTCCCGTACATAATGTTGTCTTTCCGAACGCAGTACCAGCGGAAAAAGTCGCTTGAAATATTATATGTTAAGCTTTTTAAAATATTAAACGCCACCTGGGACACAAAAGTCGAAGGTCTGATTAACAAATTCCATCCATTACAATAATCCAAAAAATTAAATTTAATACTTTTTTTGAATGTTGAAAATCGGGTTTTTCCCATTGAAATACATTACGAGAACCCCAAGCTGTCACGCAAGACGGCGACCGATCGCAGAGAGGAGCCCTCCGTCGAAATGCTCTATTCTAATTAAAATGAAGTTATGATACTTAATTCTGTCTAAATATGTAGATGTTTTTATAAATGATTTGTACTTGTTTGTAATCTACATATTATTTCGTAAATGTAAATAATAGACTGGGGTTTTCTGGATAAAGAATTTAAATCCGGTGTACAGTGTCTGACCGAAATATTTATGCAACTTATAGGCTAATCTGGAACCGATCGTAACGTACTGAGCCTTCCTCCACCCCACCCCCCCAAACTTATTGAGTTTCTACGCTCTTGAATTTTTGAAAGATAAAGTTTGATTATAAAAACTCGTGAAGGATTCATTCAAACACTGGATGCCTTAAATACATGTTTGGTAACTCAATATTTTAAATCCGGACAGAAATAAGTTGTGACAGGTGCATATTAACCTCGCCTGACTTCGACTATACCAAGGGTTATAGATAAACAAATTTATGCCTGTACTATTTACTTTTTCTACTATATTGAATAAATTAATAATTGCTTGGAAATTAAATTAGTGGGGGTAACTTTTTTGAATAATAATTATTTTTTAATTGAGGCTTTCGATGCATCTAGGTGATGATGTACAACTGTATCTACATAGTCAGAATTTTGTTTGAAAGTACATGGAGGTAAAATACATAATTATCTTTCTTCGCTTGCTAATGTCATTGGATTATTAATATATATTTTATGTTTAAAAATGTTTTTTTCTGATTAACATTTTTGTTTAATCAATAATTTTCTTTCTTAATGCCTAATGAGTGCCTGCACAGTGTAGCTGTAAATATAAAACCAGCAGCATTTGTGCGTGTACTTTTTTGGCCCACAAAATAGGTTTACGAAGATTTTTTATATTTATGTGGGAACCTTAATTTAGAATCAAAATGGCGATGTGGAACAACATGTAAGTACAGAATTCCATTACTTATTTATTAATTTTGGGTTGCCAATTAATGTAGTTTTAATAATTAGGTGTCCTCAAATTCCTTAATACTAGAACTGTGGGATGGGTCATTTTGACCCAAAACCAGATTTGATTCTGTTTTTTTCAGAAAGTTACGAACGGATTTTTAAAAAAAATCCTGACTTTTCCTAACTTTATATTATTAATCATCTGTAAAAAAATTAAGTTCGTAACTTTTATCAGTTTTTTGTTTTTAATATGTATACCTGATATCGCGGAATGGGATATTTTGACCCAAAACTTCCCATGAGTCTGGAATCCGAGGTTCAAATTAAATAGATATCATTATCATTCCTAAAATGAACAGTAATGATATAATAAATGGTATAATATCATACCATTATGTTATTTTCATTGCAACGTGAATTTTACAAGTTGGGTCAGTTTGACCCATACCGTTGTTTTAAGTATACCTATCTCAAGCGACGCGGTTCTAATAAGAATTATAGCAACAATATTTTTGTACTTTTAATGTAATATTACCAGGGGCCAAAGCCCCCAGACTCGCTACGCTCGCTTTTCGAATGAGGCATTCGGCCCCTAATCAGGCTTATTTGTAAAAAAGACATAATTTCAACAGATAAAACCCGAAGATTGGATCAGATAGAATGTTACTGAGCTACACATTGCTTGGTTCTTGCATCTTCATTGGTACATAAAAATTTAAGCTTCACACTACAGTAGACACCCCCTCCCCCCTCATAACACGGAAGATATTTTTGTTATGGGAATCCGTGTTTGTACGGGTCCCGGAGCTATACTACACCTGGAGTGCAGACTCTGCTTATAATCGCTGGAAAAAATTATTTTGCACTCCTCAGAAAACACAATGATATTTAATGTTTGCCATTCAAAAGTTATATTAATTAGGAGATAAAGCTTAATAAAAATCAGAAACATCTGTTTTCAGCTGTATTTTTTAATAATGTAAAAACCTATTGGACCACCTTGCGAATTTTGCGACCCATGGTGATTTTTTCAATATTTGGCGACTTGCGTACATGTAAAGTTAATAAAAGCTACGGAAACAGATAGGATAGCTTGCCACCCATGGCGGACTTTTTCATTATTTGGGCGATTGACACATGCCTATTCTACAGCTTACGAAATATTGTAACAATAGATTAAAGCTGTTTGTGAACTAATAGTATTTAAATGTATGAAAAAATTATGTGGCATACTTTTATGTCGCATTTTTAGGGACACATTTTTTCATACAATTTTCAATAAAGGGGGGGGAGTGATAAAAATGACATAGTCATTAATAGATGGAGAAAAGCTGCACAGAAAAAATGCACAATTTCAACTGAATGAAAATTTCAAAAACTTATTCTCAGGTGTATTCAGCAGACGATAAATTGCGCCAAGCATTAGAATCATCTCCTCAAAATCGCACAAAACCGTTTCATTTTTCGCCAAATTAAAAAAGTTGCACATTTTAGTCTCAGAAAATTTCTAAATATTTTTTCTTTTGAGTATAAAACATTTTCATTCCTGCTCTGATTTTCCCATGCACACGATATTTTAATTTAAAAACAGCCTTACAAATAATCTAGACAAAAAAAAAAATCGTTATTCTTATATTTTTTACTTCAGGAGTCTGAATCATGTAATAAACTTGCCGAATGTGGAAACCTAGATAACCTTAAACGTCCGCTTTTTTACACTGTGGAGTTTACAATTACGAAATGGCGGAAAGCAAAAAATTAGCCTTTTGCGATACGTTTTTTTATCGATATTTCCTAAAATAATTCGAATTTTGAAAAAATCGCTTCGAGGTGTGTCGGGAATTGTCCATGGAAAATGTCCGTACAAAATGTGGTAGGTCTACTATCACCCGTCTGCAAGCTACGCCAGACAGGGACGTACCCAGGAAAAAAATTTCGGGGAGGGTCCAAAAAATTTCGGAGGGAGTCCTAAACGGTGAAAAAGGCAGATTTTTTTCACAAAAAGACTTCATCATTATTATTTTGTTAACAAAAAACTCAAATTTCGGAGGGGGTCCTAAACGGTGAAAAAAGGCAGATTTTTTTCACAAAAAGACTTCATCATTATTATTTTGTTAACAAAAACTCAAATTTCGGAGGGGGTCCGGACCCCTTGGACCACCCCCCTGGGTACGTCCCTTGACACGAGACACATTCAAACAAACTAACTAACAGTTTTACACATTGTTTTTATTAATATAGAAGAAAGTTTTTTATTTTGGCGTAAAATGGGCGTAATTCTAACTCATGTTTGTAAATGTTTGTTTGTTACCATTCAAAAGTAATATTAATTAGGAGCTAAAGCTTAATAAAATCAGAACATATGTTTTCAGCTGTATTTTTAATAATGTAAAACATATTGGACACCTTGCGAATTTGCGACCCATGGCGATTTTTCATTATTTGGCGACTTCCGTACATGTAAAGTTAATAAAAGCTACGGAACAGATAAAATAGCCTGCCACCAATGGCGACTTTTTCATTATTTGGCGATTTACACATGCTCACAACCTATATTAACTGTTCATTTAAGGTTACCGGAAAACCGTTATCCATATTTTCATTTACATAATCGTTTGCAGATTGGCGAAATTAACACCATGAATTATACCATCTTGTCGCGATGCATAGTTAACGCCGCCAAATATTTCTACTGTTAGCAAATAATTCAGCTGGACGAGAACCGGCTTTAAAATAATCTGCATTTTAATTATTTTTCATTTTCAAGATATTAGTTATTCTGTTTTGGAAAAATGAATAATTGCTATTTCTAAACTCCTGTTGTCTAAGCGAACTTACTATTTGAAAATTGTCAACTTTGTATAACACATTTTTGAGTTACTTATTTCATATAGTTTTTTATTTTGGCGTAAAATGGGCGTAATTCTAACTCATGTTTGTAAATTTCACGCGATTCTAGATACTTGGAAACGCTTTGTTGCAAAGGAATGAATGATTTTATGCCAAATCTGACAGCCATTCGGTTTATTTTTTCAGTTTTTTATTAATATCTTCTAAAATAATTCGATTTTCGAAATTTAAATCAGCTTAGCAGGTTCCTCGGAATTTTTCGAATCTGTGGGCACCTTAGTCGAAACTCAAATCCCCACGGTTTAGGAGGAGATAAGCTGACAAGCTTTGACAGCGGCCTTTACTTTTTTTTAGAATAGAGAGAAACTTAATACGAATGTTAAGATTGAACTAATATCATTACCGTAGAAATACAACATTATTGTTGCATTGCAACGTGAATTCTGCAAGTCGGGTCAATTTGACCCAGCCCGCGGTTTTAGGTATATCTGAAACACCGCAGTTCTAGTGTTAATTAGTGTGTTTATCGCTAATATTTGTTCACTTTAGTTTTCATCTAATTCTTTTGGGAACGTTGAAACTTGAGCATAACTTCTAGAGATCCATGATTGCAAGTCTCCCCAAAGTGCGACGATTTTTTAGGTTGGCGAGAAGGGGGCCATTAAAATGGGAATCATCTCTTTCTTGTACCATAAAACACAGCTTTGGAATCGAAATCTATATTAAAATCGCCTACTGAAACTGTTTTACAATCTTCGCCAGGCGTATTCCAACTATACTTCACCATTTTAAATACTATTTGGAATGGGCATCCTAATCCATGAGCGTGCAGTATTTGTCTTTTTTGTTTCATAAAACACATACTTGGAATTGAAATCTATATTAAAATTGCCTACTAACACTATTTTACAATCTTCGCCAGGCATATTTTAACTATCTTTCTACCCCAATTTTTTTTCCCTATGTAGGGGAAGTGGGGTAGAAAGCAGCAAAAGTTCTGGCATTTACTCTACATTTGTGTGCATGTAAACGGGCCCCAAAACCGGAGATCTGTCTTAAGCGGAGGCGTACTAATTTTTAGTGACATAACTATTATGCCATGGTGAGGCATTCTATGTTAGAATGTAACCACAGAAAGTAAGACAGTTATTAACACCTTCTAATTTATAATATGACATTAGAAAAATTTATTGGTAAAAATTTTGGTATAGTGAAAGGTAATAAGAAAATTATAGATGTAATAGAGTCTCAACATTTTTTTATGGAGAAAAGATTTGGTGTACTAACGTAAACAATTTATTAATATAGAGTTCTTTTTAAAGTCAGAGCCCAATTATCACAGGCAAAGGGGCAACAGCCCGGGGCCCCTCAACAAAAGGGGAGAGCAATTATTTAGATTAGAAATTAATATATACTGAAATGGTAATAGAAAAAAAACTGAATTTCTCCTGTATATATATCTGTTACACATTAATGGTAGGAACATATACACTGTGTGAAATATAAATCTCATGCATGTCAAAGGAAGCTTAAACCATGGGAAAAAAATAGTTTGAATAAACATGTTACCTATATTAAAAAATAATTGTATACAGTACTTTAAGTTTACTTTTAGAATCATGAAAATATGCTACTTTCATGCTTCATTACTACTTACCACATACTTTTATGAATTTTGCCAGCGAAGAATTTAGCAGAGCAGAGCAGTGCAGAGAATATATCCAAAAGAATGTTCATGAAGTAATGTTAATTAAAAGCAGAATAACATGAGCATTCTTTTAGCTTTAAAAAGAAGCTATTACGAAACATTAGGACACAAACTTTTTCAAATCGAGGCTTTGAAAACCTAAAATGCACAGGTGTAACAGGCAAGGGGGGGGGCAATTGCCCCCTAAAATTCAAGACTTGTGATGTACAGATACAAACAGTATGTTAATCCCATAATCCTTAATAAGCTTGATACAATTCGAAAATTAAAAAAAACTAATCCCTGAAGTCAGTCTCTCAATCTTATTTCTTAAAATGAACACTGGATCCATTCTCATGCTAAAATATTATCAACAACACAGTATATCAATGCTTGTTTATTTCCTTTCCCATGTTGTTTCGTGTGACGTCACATGTAAACACGTCCATTAGCCATTCTGATTGGTCGAAATCATTCACATTCCGGAACACTCTACTGAACATCGCCTGACTGACGTCCAAAGTTAAGACCCTGACGTCATGAGATCCGCCCGTCTTAAGTGTTACATCTGAATAGGGAAATAAGCTCGGGTCGGAAGTTTGAGAAGATCCGCCCGGTCGGATCTTATATTTAAGACGTTACATCTGAATCTGCCCGTTAAAGCTTAGCTTGGTTCTTCGTGAAAAGTGATTAATCATTAACAAAATTAATCAAAATGGAAAATTTCGAATTCAAATGGAAAATTTCGCTCATAGTCGAATACTTTATTGAATCTCTGTACACGCTACACACCACTACACACACAATGACGTCAAACGTTTTCAGAGATCTAATTTCATTGTTTCTCTGAGTAGAAGGCGCTTTTAGTTGTTTTATTTTTCTTATTTCTTCAGTTTCTTCTAAGGCGACCATATTTCTAAACAGTATTTTGGGGACAAATCAAGCATTGTCCTCGAATCTAAGGAAAACTTGGGGACACTGGAAAATATTTTTGGGGACTTATTCGAGGACACAACACCATGCATAGTGCATACCCATACTTTAAATCTTGACTGACTTTGATACTTAAAAATGAACTCTAATAGCTCTTTATATCAGTTGTGTATTCTTATTTCTAATAAATTAATGGAAGTATTTAATTCATTTATAAATATTTATTTAAACCAGAAATATGAAAGGAATATCATGTTGAAATATTGCAATTTATTCAAAATTTAACTCTTGGAATAGTATTTGTATTTTTCAGAAGACATTGCATTTTACATTGGATCATTTTGTGATAATTTTTCATGAAACTTTGTATACCCTCTAAAAAAAGTATTCGAGTGCAAGAAAATTTTCATACGTCAATTTCATCTTTAAAGCTTGGTTCTTCATGAAAAGTGATTAACCCATTCGTGCCTGGATATTTTTGCGACTTTCTTCGATTTTTGCTAACACCAGCAGTAATTGATAAATTTCTGATGTCAACTTTTTGAACAAGGTATGATTTAATTTAAAATCATTATGTATAAAAATTGAAATGTTAACATTCTACTTGGCCATATTAAAATATTTTGTGGAATTGAGGTTCAATACTCGCGAAAAAAGGCTAAGGAAAATAAATAACGTTTTCGACTGATAGCGAAAATGCCGTCCCAAAAAAAGGACGCTAGGCATAAATGGGTTAATCATTAACAAAACTGAAATGGGAAAATAGGCTCATAGTCGGATACTTTATTGAATGTCTGTACACGCTACACACACAATGACAACAAACGTTTTCAGAGATCGAATTTCATCGTTTCTCTGAGTAGAAGACGCTTTTAGTTGTTTTATTATTTTTTCTTTCAGTTTTTCTCTGAAAGAAATAAACTAAACGGAAACTTTCAGGGAAAAAAGTACAAATCTTTAAATTTGGGGACAAAATGAAAAAAGATCTACCTTTGGGCACTGTCCTCGAAATTCGAGGACGTATGGTCACCTTAGTTTCTTCTGAAAGAAATGAACTAGACGGAAATTTTCAGGGGAAAAAGTACAAATCTTTAAATTTGGGGACTTTTCAGGCCCCAAGAAGTCAAGGTCCCTAGTAGCAATAACCCATCGGTTGATGAGAAGCCGGTGAGTTTAATCTGAGGAGAAAGAACAATGGCCGATCACGGCTTTTCATCCAAAAAAAAAAGGGAAATTTCATCGGCAACTGTTTCAAAATGTCCGCTCGGGGCCGTAAAGACTATCATCGTTTCCTGATGCTTCCGATGAAATAACGAAAAGAAACGGATGAGAAACCGATAAACTGTTTAAAATATATTTGTTAATAAAAAGTAAACGACTGGCAGCAAAATTTTCATAAAATGTCCGTTCCGTTATGTTTTCGTTTTTTGGATGCTAACTTTCCGTTTTTCTGAAAAAAAAAAAGGGAAAAGAATTCTTCCTCCACCGGGACCGAACCCTGAGCGTACGGAGTCACGAGGCCCGTTTACATGTGAAAATGGAAAATCCCGAGTTAAAGCGGAGTACAGGGGAAAACCCGCAATGCATCATGGGAAAGCGGGGTTGACTCTGCATTAACCCTCCTTTCGACCAGGAATCTTTCTACCCCGCATTTTTCCCCTAAGTAGGGGAAGCGGGGTAGAAAGCAGTGTAAGTCCCGGGATTTACTCGAATTTTTGCACATGTAAACGGGCCCACAGACTAGCGCTCTACCCCAAGGCCATCCAGACTTACCGTGTACCAGCCAAAGATTGAAGTGGCGGTTATTTTAGTCTGAGATTGGGATTTGGGGTGAAATTTTGACAAAGTACTGTTCAGCCATTATTAATAATTAAATTCTTCGATTGGAAAGAAATTAATTTCACTTTTTGCCAATGTATGTAAGTAACAACAACATTCAAAATTAATAATTAAAAAAAAATATTGCAAATTGCATAGGAATTTTAGTGTGATTTTAACTTTCATATTTCATGGATAACTTTTAAAAATCAACTGATTTCTCTTCTTGCTGTTTACATTAAGGAGGTTTCAAAAGAGTTGCTGATTTTAAGTTTCCGCTATTCTTATAATGCAGCTGACGCTCATATAGGTTTTCTTTTCTTTTTTTTTTAACACTTTTTTTAATTATTTGAACATTACAAACGATTTTATATAATCAACACTTACATTTTTTTTCGTAAATATTTCTTTTCAAAGTTAAATTTTGTGGGAGGGGACAGGGGGGGAAACCAACCCCTTGCCCGTCTCAACCACAATATAAGAAGTTTGAAGTAAATTATGCGATGAATTCAAGAATTGTTCAAAATTTCATTTAGATTATGCAAAGGCACATCTAAATTGCGCAAATATTTATAGGAGTTTGGGTAAAATGTAAACCACTGGGACACCTGTAAGGCCCGATGACTATAGAGTTGCAGGTTCAGATAAAAAATTGTTTGTCGGTTTCCAGAGGAGTAGCCAGAAGTTTTTCAGGGGGGGGGGGTTACGACTACTGAAACTCACTTATATGTATACGTGTATGTGATGAGGGTGTGAAGAATGTCAATTTTGTATAGCAAAAAATTCATCATGGGGCGGGTGTTTATGACCCCAATCCCTTGGCTACGCCCCTGTGGGTTTCCCATCGGCGAAATTGCTCGTCTAGATCACCTCTATGCATGAATAAAAATTCATCTATTGCAGAAAGTCATCTTGCCGATGAGTCGGTGAGTTAACGATAAGTGGATGAACGCCCATGCAGAAAACGAGCAGTCATTGCTACTAGGGGTATTTTTGAGGACAAAGTAAAAAAATCTATATTGGGAATTGTCATCGAATTTCAAAGACGTATGGTCACCTTATATTAAACTAGCTGCGCCCGTTCTTCGTACGGATTGAATAAAATGTTTTTCTTACTCATGTTAGTGAAATTAGTTACATTTTTACGAAATTTCAAAATATGTAGACATAAGCTATTGCTAACAGATACTTACTTGAAATGTTAGCGTTACTGCAAAATGATAAAACAAAATTTATGTCAGGGTTATTTGAGATCAAACAGAACGTAAACAGTGTCTTGCAGACAAATCTGTTTTCTTTGAAAAGGCTTCTGCAGGATAGTTTCGTTTTTTTTTTTTTTTTTTCGTTTAGTTTAAAGTGACGAGATTTTTTAACATATAATCGGGGACATGTCCCGGGGCCTTCGCAATTAGTAACGGGCCTGCGCGTGTATTTTGATGAGCCATCCAAAGAGGCCTACGGATGCTCGAGTATTCACGTATACACCAGGCATTTCTTAAGCTTCCAGGTGCTTTCAAACGTTATTTACTGTAGTTTTAAGTAGTAATTGTGTTACTAATTCAAGTACGAACTCATGATTAATTTGTTTGCTATGATACATATTTACATAAAAAAAATAGATGCATATAATTTGAAGGAAAAACAAAGTAGCGCTTACTCTCATGATTCACGATTGCTTATTTTAGTTTCACAAGTGGATATTTAATATACTTTAAAATAACTAAATACACAAATGAGAAAGACATTTTTATAATGAATATTTCATGAACGTAGTCGTATTTCCTACGTAAAAAAAACATTTCAAGTTTAATCTTTAACAAATGATGTATTAAAGCGCATTTCAGTGTTTTCGGGATATCCTGTATATTGGAGAAAATTGATAAAATACGCTCTATAGCGCGATCCCTGAATTAATTATTCTTTAATAAAGACATTTCATGTAGTATATATTATTATTTTGTCGCTTTCTCAATCGAACTTATAAATTGAGCAAGCATAATGAACGCTTGTACAAAATATTAACTACATTTGAAGTTTCTGTATAAACGGGCAAAAATCAATAATTTATAATTTACTGTATTTCTGCACTGTACCAGATGTAAGTCTTAATCACATAATCAAGGCATATATAACTGATAAATAACATTTTCAACTGGCAAAATTAAATTGTCTAAACAGTATCACAACGTCATGCTTATTTACAAGAATAAAAACTACTCAAGTAATACGATTTCTGATTAAAATAATTTATGTATAAATAACACATGAGTAATTATTCACTAAACATGATTTACATACATATTTTTAGAATTTCTAAATACATTATAAGCGTTCACTTACCTTTACATTCAGAGCAAAATGTTCGAATTTTAGGATAAATTTTCATGAAAGAAAATGGCGCAAGATTTACAAAACGATTACCTACATCTAAAGTTCTTTAGTACGACAAAAGTATAAAAAAATTGTTTTAAAATAATAAAATAATATAGCATTTATAATACTTAGAATAATAAAATAGAATATTGTGACTGGGGAAAACAGGCCTCAATCATAAACTCATTTTTAGCGATGGCAACTCAGAAGCAGGCCCGTTGCTTAGCGATGGCCCCGCATGTCCCCGATTTTGAAACAAAACTGGGGACATTTATAATTAATGAAATGATTAACAGTAATTTAATTAAAAAATAATGCAGTAAATAAAAATTGTCCCCAATGGACGATATCAATATGACGTCATTTTTCCACCAACACGTGACCTTTCGGCTGAATTGATGAGTGGCCCTGTAATCTGATTGGCTGAAGTGTATATTTTCCATCCACACGTTGCTGAAATAGCCTCGTCTCAGTATAAGTTTTAATATGTTAGCACTTTTTAATGGGAATCTTTGGAGAGATATCTTTTTGCAGTCATGTACAGATTCCAGAGAGTTATTGAAACATTCGTAGGCAGCACAATACAGAGGTATAATTATTATTTTTTTGATTTTGCGCTTATTACCAGGAGTCCAGCACATAAGCCTATGGAGAAATGGTTGTTTGTTTTCCACCGTCACGTGACTTTTATAGCCTCGAACCCAAGGAGGCGATATCCTCCATTCCTGTTTTACATTTTGGGGACAATTTGAAAAACGCCCAGAAATTGGGGACTGTCTCCGAAAAATGGGGACGTTTGGTCACCTTAGTTTAGTTCTAATATAAAATATAACATCACATGGTGTGGACCACTGCTTTATTTTGTCTTCTAATTCCTAAAGCTTGAGCGACGTGTAATCTCAGCTGAGCCCAGTTTACCCATTTAAGGGCCCGGGACTGTAATAATAGCTGATCCCCCTCCCCCCCCACACACACATTGGGCCCGTTTACATGCACACAAATGCGGAGTAACAGCCGGAACTTTCGCTGCTTTCTACCCCGCTTCCCCTACATAAGGAAAAAAATGCGGGGTAGAAAGATTCCTAGTCGAAAGGAGGGTTAACCCACTTATGCCTAGTGTCCCTTTTATGGGACGGAATTTTCGCTATCAGTCGAAAACGTTATTTATTTTTCCTAGCCTTTATTCACGAGTATGGAACCTCAACTCTACAAAATATTTTAACATGACCAGTAGAATGTCGACCATGAAGCTCTAAGGAGAGTCATCGGGAATGGGCGATCACCGGCAGGAGGCGCAGCGCACTGCTTCAATAGGGATTTAGCGTTGTTTTGATTGCGAACGAGCTATATTTTTTTAATAAAATAAATTATTTTGATAGAATATGGGTCGAGCGAGTCACTGCTTTGCACCTGGATGTGACAGTGGATATCCAGAAGCCAGAAAAAGAAATGTATCGCTCGGGAAGAAAAATCCAACGTTATTTAAAGCTCCAAACAGCATCAATACAGCATCGCCATAATATTTCTTTAATATGGCCCCTTATAAGTGTATAACATAAAAAGTAACACTATGTAAATAGAAAACCTTTTGTACATGTTAGTAGTAGTATAATGTTAATATGAACACTTTGAAATACGGCCCAATAATCAAATTAAAACAGCAGTATAATACTTTGAAATTGTCCATTTTTAAAAAAATAATAACAGTTTTATGAATAATATTTTTCTGTTTATTAATTTAATTAGGATGGGGGAGGGGATTTTATAATATATAAGAGATACACAAATTAATAGATATTTTTGGCATAAGTCTGCAAAACTTATACAAAAACAAATATTTTCAATTCAAAGTCTGTTTTTTTTTTTAAATACAAAAATTTTCAAAATTAAAGAAATATTATATTTTTTCTGATATGTGAAAGCTTGCAAAAGAGTCAATCACTGAATATGCGTGTATTTATTGAATTAATATTTTTTTTCCTTTATGCTTTTTTATGAAATTTTTTGTAGTACTGAAAAATGATACTGATACTGAAAAGACATTGATTTTTATGTAATTTTTTGTGGTACTCAGGTCCTTATTATCGCACGGGCAAATCGGGACTTTGCCCAGGGCCCCCCAATTTCAAATCTTGTTCTGAAACATCCTTCTTTATATCAAAATTTTATGAAAAATAAAACAAATTTCATAGATGCCCCCCCCCCCCCAAATTCATCAATTCCTGGGGCCCTTGTTGGTTATAATCAGGCACTGGTGGTGCTGAAAAACGCGTTAAATGTTTTTCCCTTTCCATATTTGTTTTTGTTTTTTGGTTTAACTAACCAACTTTAAGACTAAAGACAAAAAATAATAATAAATAAAATATAATGTGGAAGAGCAGGTATATAAGAGGAATTTATAGCCTGAAAGAAGGCAGGGAATATTTTTTAATTTTTAGCGAATTGCTACCAAAAATATTTGTCAAAAACTGATCTATTATATCGTTCGCATGCAGTTTTAAAGAGAATTTATTTAAATTATTAATTAATTTATTAAATTATCAAACTGATGTTACATCGTTGTAACTAAGTAATATAGAAACAAAATTATTATATATGCATATTAATTATCATATTTATTTATTCAAATGTTAGTATATACTTCATGAAATTTCAGCATAAATGAATATATCCCAATTAGAGAAGCATTAACTCGGAAAGCGCGCGCGCGCTATGTTGTTTTTCGCTACCGTCAATAGATGGCGCAATCAATGGTAGCCGCAGTTTCGTCGGCAATTCTCATACTGCGTAGTTGGTCCAAGTTGGATAACAAGTCGATGTTTCTCCTCCCGAGCTTCATGATGTCGACATTTCAATTTTTATACATAATGATTTTAAAAGAAATCATCCCTTGTTCAAGAAGTTGACATCAGAAATTTATCTATTATTGCTGGTTTTAGCAAAAATCGAAGAAAGTCGCAAAAATATCTGGGCACAAATGGGTTAGTGCAGAGATGACCTCGCTTTCCCATGATGCATTGCGAGTTTTCCCCTATACTCTGCTTTTACCCAGGACTTTCCATTTTCCCATGTAAACGGGCCTATTTTTCTTTTTCTTTAATATGAATGTTCGTCATTGGATAAAATTTTACTATGGTCGTATTAGAATAAGATTCTCATTACAATTTAAATGAACTCTGAAAAAATTAATTAAAAAATTAATTAAAACTCTTGCAAAAAAATTAATGAAAACAAAATAGATTAGCAGCAAAGGAATCTAACTCTACCAACCAAAGAAAAAGTTGCTGCATAAAAAACTTTAATGAATATATTTTACAAAAAAAAAAAAAAAAAAAAAATTAAATTGGCTTCTTCCTAGCCTTTGCCGCGCTGAAACTTTCAATTACATCTTTAAAATCCAGGTTGCTTGTTAAATCGTGCTCTGAGCACAGCAAAGCCAAACATTGCAGCTTATTCTGCTGCATTTTTGTTCTTCGAAGAGATAGAACTCTCTCTAATTTGGAGTTTGCTCTCTCGGCTTCGCAATTTGATATCGGTAGAGTTAAATAAATACGTAATGAAATAATATATTTGAAAAAATCTCATTTAACTCGTTTTTAAACATATGATATAAATATCTATGATTTTTTTTTTTCTAAGCAACAGCTTAACAAATAGTGTGAAAACTGAATGATTTCAGATTTTGTGGCTTCAAAATCTACTTCTCCTTCATAAACTTCAAGAAAATTATTAACTGATTTTTCATTTATTTGTTAGAGACCTAATTTAGTAATGAAATTGAAAATGTTGCCTACCGAGTTATGTGCATCCATTCGTTTTATCATTTCTGAATTTAATCTATCGACTATCATAAATAAAGTTTCAACTTTAAGTTTTTCAAATCCTTGAAGAGTTACTTGGCTAGTTGTTTCGGATTCGAGAGTACCGTCGGTTAATTTTTTTCTTCTCAGGTTTTCATCCTTAGGTGAAGTCGCTACATGTGGAGATAGTACTGAAGAACAGCTATAAATAAAGCAAGACCTGGTTTTTGAAGATAAATGCTAACTTCATTCATAGCAGTTAAAATGTCGTGCCACAAAGTTAGCATAAAGGCTGCTTCGGAAGCCACCATTTTGCTGCGCAAAGGCAATGTCTCATTACATGTATCTGCCTTTTCATTGTTATTTTCTGAAATTTGAAGCAAAATGTTTAAAATTTGCTCATAATTCACTATCACTGACTTGCAAGATTTAGAGCAAGACAAATTAAGCTCGCTGAGCATGAAGTCGGGCAACGAGCGGTCCTGCGAGCCATTAGGGAGTTTTTGCGATACGTTTCTTCCAACGTTAACGCTAACGCTATCAGCTATACGGAGCACTTTGACCAATCAGGTTTTGGAATTTATTCGTGGGCATGCGCTGTACTGTCCAATGGCATTTAACGTTAGCGTTACCGTGGGAAGAAACGTAGCGCAAAAACTCCCTATTAACATTAAAGTCTCCGACCATCATGATTGGTATAGTGCAGGGGTTCCCAAACTTTTTTTCCCCGCGGCACCCTTGTCAGGCTAAAAGAATTTCGCGGCACCCTTGTCAGGCTAAAAACTTTCGCAGCAGATTTCCTTAAAGCAATATGAATATGAATGTTAGAATGAAGCAGTTTGGATGCATTTTACGTTATTTTTTGTTTGTTCGTTTATAGGGCTAACTATCAAGAAAGCACTCTCTTGGGAAAGGGATATAGAATTTTGACAATACCACCATTTCAGGGAGTTCCTATAAAAGAGAGGCTATAGGACAGTCTTGAACTTGACTGAAATATTTTTGTTTGAGCCCACTTAGTGATCAGCTTGGCACACTTTCTTGGGGATACCGGTTCAGAGGAAATTATTTGATTATACTCCACCAAAACACTTTTCTTGATTATCTCCACGGCACCCCTGACATATGCTCGTGGCACCCAGTTTAGGAACCTCTGGTATAGTGAGATCAGGCTCGTATTCGAGTAATGATCTTAATGATGTTTTTAGAACACTGTAAAATCACTTATTTTCGTGAGGCTTTCGCGATTTTCGCGAGCGCGTCGTAAGACGCAGCTCGTGACTGTCTCGCTTATCCCCTTTTAAGTTATTTTACTTGAATTTGGCTCCTCCAGAAGTTGCTGTTCGAATCACCGACCTAGGCTTGAGCCACCCTTGTAGATTCGGCACTGGTATCATCCGATATGACTGAAACGACTTACAGGAGAATGGATGTTTATAAAAGAACGCCCAAATGGCTGTAACTATGATTGAGGAAGATGTATGTTAAACTGCATCTTGTTATGTCAAAGAAAACGATGTAAAGACATATAATGAAGATGAAACCGAAGCTGAAAACGTTGTTGAGAATCTCCCAGCTGCTACTGAAACGAGAGAAGCTTTCCTTATCTTCCCATATAGCGTTCAGATGTCGCAACATGTATGCATACTGCTCATAGTGTGACTCTGACTTCATGTGATATGCCCTTTACGATGCGTTCGTCGTCCAAGTTTGGGACAGTTTCTGCGGTATCACACGGTGACTGTGTTTGATGTCACATGGTGACCTACATGGACGTCACTTAATGAGAATTTGCTTTAAGACGTTACTTTAGAACGCAACATATTTGTGACATTGCGACTAAATATCAATTACCCTACGACGTCACGTGTTTCTTACAAAGGGACGTTACAGAAAGAGTTCCGTTTACATTACATTTGTGATATCAATGTGACGAAATGTAACGTCAACACACACAACGACACTGTTAACATGATTGCTGCATGGGTTCGGGCTCAGGGTACCACACAGAGGCCTATAGTCCAGTGCTGGGGACTATCGCAAAAGTACAGATATGAAAATTTTATGAGCACTTTTTGACATAAAAAAGGACTGACAACTTTTTTAGCTGACATATTTTCGCTATTTGATAAAAATAGTGTTTGAATAAATCATTGTCTTTAAAATTTGTTAATGCAAAAATATCTATGTTGCTTAGGAATAAAATTGAATTTTCGTGTTTCTTAATGCTTTACGTTTATTGTTGTCAAGGGGCATCTTTTCGAAAATGATCACATTAAGTGGCACCTACTGTAATTAGGATCGTGTGCAGTTTTTGTGGCCCGGTACACAACCGAATTTTCGCGGCTCCTAGCTTATATTAGCTCATTTGCTAAGTCAGAACACTGAAATCTCTTTTTACTTTTCGAATATGCACGATGTAAAGAAAGCATTGTAATCATTAAAAATTTCTACTTTGCGTTTTTGATGTATTTACACGTTTTGAGGTCTGAATTCATTAATGCTATTTTTACGGTGATGCATGAATGCATTTGTGCGCTTGAGTGAACATGATAGCTCGTAAGCGGCGCATTCAGTTGAGCTCAAATTCGATATATATGCTATAGACCACCCTCCTACGACCAGTAATGATTTTGATGAGCATAGGACTAACAGTTTTTTTACAAGGCTGCAAAAAAGAATTGTTTTACATTATGGCCTATGGTTATACCCATCTAGCAATTTTGCTCGGGCCATCATCGGCAGGGTACGTGGCCGATGGCACTCCGAGCAAAATTGCTAGTATGGTATATATATGGTAAGTTTTTTGAAAGTGCGTTATTGTCTAAATGGTGCGTTCGATTGAGCTTAAATTTTCTATATAGATCATAGAATATTGTTACGAATTTTCGGGGCAACCCGCTGCTCTGGGGCTTAAAATGGTTTAAAATTCGTATTCTACGCTTCAAATAGATAAATTTTGCTTTTTGTTGCATCAAAATCGGCCAATTAGAACCGGAGATACGGAGGTTTCAGTTTCCCTAATCTTTTTCTATGGGTTTCTAGAAAACTCGAGAAATATTGTTCCTAGGGCTTAGATCTCTTCACTTTTGGGGACTTATTTTTGGCGATATTCCGCCAAAAGTCGCCAAGCGTGGCGACATTTGGGTCATTTGGCGCGATTTTCCCTATGGGGCCTGTAAAGCTGCTTTAGATGCATTAAAAACACCTAATAACCTAACATTTCTCTCTATGACGTAATCAATATTCTCGCTTTATCTAGAATCTTCGTGAAATAGGCTTTTCTGGAGGCTTCTTGTACCTCCTGCGTCGGCTATAAATAGAAGTGCCTTTAAAGCCCCAGTTCAGTGCGAGTTGAAAGTTCAGTGTGTGAGCTAGCACCCGCAGAATGTTGATTAAGCTGTGTGTGAATACGCTTGCTTTGTGAATTGAAGCTGTGCTTTGGCTTGCTTTTCTAAGTGGTTTTTAAAGTGCTGTGTGCAAATTCTTCATTGCTGTGTCTTAAGGGATTGTGTACGATATCTCTTGAATATTTTCACTGACTTTTTGCCTGTGAAAGTGACTTATTTTGTGTGAGAAATACAGCATTTGTGAGAGCTTCCAATCTAAGCGGACTGTCAAAAGCACATTGCTGTTTAATTGTGCTTGTGAATTTTGTACAGCTGATTGTTCTACGAAGTTCTAGAAGCAATAAAGTTGTATTCCATCCTGACCAGTGGACTTTTACTAGAAATTTCTATACCAACTGGACTTTAGAACGACGAACCCGGAAACAAGCAGAGTAGTTCTGCAACAATATCCTAGCACGACAAGAATTGATTTTGGGCGTCTATAAAACTTATGACTTTTTTTACAGGGCTACAAAAATGAATCCTTTTATATTATGACCAAAGTATATTAGGTACGTATATTACAGCGTCAAATAACCTGTATAAATTTTGCTGTGCATAGGACTTACAGTTTTTACAGGACAACATTATCTCTGTTCTTTACATTATAGGACTATGGATGGAAATTCTTGAAAGTGCACTAGCGTCTAAATGGAGCATTCGATTGAGCGCAAATTGGGTATGAATATTATAGGTCGAAGTTGCATGACGTGTATCGATTTCAGTGTGTGTAGAAATGACAGACAGTATGTTCACAGGGTTAAAAAAAAACAACAAACAATTATTATACATTACGGCCTATGGACGCAAATCATTTGCAAAGTATGCTAGTGTCTAAATGACGTATTCGAATATGTTCAAACTGCATGTGCATATTATATGCCACCGTCACATAACTTTCATAGATTTTGGCGAGTGTTGGCTTACATTGTTTTACAGGAATACAAAAAAGTATTCTTATAACATTACAGCTTATTTACTCAAATTATTTGAGACTCTGTGCACTAGCATCTGAACACTGCATCCAATTGGTATTTATTAAAACACTTGGTAAAGTGTTCGCGGAAAGTTGAATGGAGTCACTCCAGATATTATAACTTATCCTCTAAACTGAATGAAACAAAGGTACAATCTATTTTTTCAAACCTTCATAGACTTTGTTACTTTGTAAAACTTCAATGTATATAAATTAATAAATGGAAGTTTACTTCTTTAGCACAGTAGATTATTTGCATAGTTTTGTAATATATTTTCTTTCATAAATTCGTCTGCACGTCGGTTAAAAAAGAAAAAAGAAGCAAAAACTGACTTAAAAAAAATAAACTTCAGAATGAATAGTACGTACAGATTTCGTTTACTAAAATAAAAAAAGAAGAACAAAAACGTATTTCAGTGGGAGAAATCCGATTTTTAACATGAAGAAACGCAAAATTGAAGCGTGCTAATAAAAATTATTAATATTAAATCCAAGCATGATAATAATAAATTAAATTTGTTACGCAAATCTCGAAGTTACTTTTTCCGAAAATATATCATATCTTGAAATGATTAGTGATAGTTAAAATTGATATTTTACAGAGGCAGGTTTAGAAAATAAATTATGGGGAAGGGCAAGTCGGTATTTCTAATCAGACCGAATAGGCGGTATCCAAGGGTGACATTTGGGTTAACAACAGCATTTTCTTTTTTTTTCTTTTTTAATCGCTGCCGGAGTGAAGATAATTTTGATGCAAGCCTTTGCTCCTCCCCCCTTCCCCTGTCTATATTAAAAAATGAATGTATTCATTTCGTCGAGATTGGTCACTTCCGGTGCCATAAGTCACTTGTCAGGGCGAATGACTATTATACCGCCCCGTAATATTAGTATAACATGAACATGAATAGTATGTCTTCAAAAATTTACCTCCAGAGAATATTAAACCACTTCGAAAAAAAAATTAAAATATTCTACAGCTGTGGCCTTTCCAATTAAAGTCAATATCTTTTGCTATGCTACATTTTTAAACTAACCATGCACTAATAGTCTGCATAAAGCATGGATTTATAAAAGTAAGCGGATGCTTGCTGTGGAGGCCGATTTTTAATTTTGTCTATTGGGCGGCATGGACCCAGAACCTTATTATAGCATGGGCAAATCGGGACTTTGCCCAGGGCCCCCAGTATCAAATGCTGTTCTAAAATATTCTTTTTTTATATCACAGTTTTATGAAAAATAAAAAAATTTCATAGATGGGGGCCAACAAATTCATCAATGCCCGGGTCCCCTGTTGATCATAATTAGGCTCTGCATGGACCTAAATGCGACCCCGTGTTGGGCCGCTAGAAATGAAACATGAAATAAATGGTTTTGAAAATAAAACCTTTGTTATGCCGTGAAATAAGGTATGAAATATTGGATTCATTGTTATGAAGACCCATCAGTAATTTGTTCTTAACTCATAAAAGGCATTTAAAATGTTTTAATTAAGTGTAAAATAAAAGTATTAATGCGTTGTGGTTTTTACCAAAATACTGATGGGCGATCCGAAAGAAATAAAACATGAAATAAATGGATTTAAAAATAAACATAACAAAACATTTATTTAACGTAAAAATCAATATTTACATTTACATTTATAAAAAAATCTAAACTGGTCTCGAAATTGGCTTAATTTAGAACAATTAAATTCTTATTTTTATTTACTAGAATACTATAACTACTTTAGCAGTTATTAACAATATTATTAACGATTAAAAACACGTCACTCAAAGGTAAGTGATGGCAATTGGATTTACCTGTAATCCGGTGCAGAGCAGAGATGATCATTTTTTCAGTTTTTATTTTGAAAACATATATATATATATATCCACACTAATGATAATCACACAAGTAAAATTCCGAAAATCTTAAAACGACGAAAATCTTAAAGCGAAAATTTGCACCACTAAGAGAATCTTAAAAAAAAAAAACAAACAAACAACAAAAAAAAAAAAAACCGATGAAATCTGCTCTCTCTGTCTGAGCAATCCAGTTTTGCTCAATCCTTTGTTCCCCATTTTACCCCTAAACTCGTAAATAATTAGTTTAGCCACTCTGTGGCTCCTAATTCTCCTAAACCAACCAGTTACCAACTCTTTTGCCGGAAATTTTCCTCCCTCTGACTCGCAATTGGTCATTCCTCAATCTCATACTTTCTCATTGGGTTTCTACGGCCTTATCGTCAACACCTCCATGTTTTTTCTTAAATTTTATTTTCAATTTTCTTCCCCTTGATGTTTATTATATATTTTTCTTTCCTGAAGCTTTGCCTACGAACTCTCACCGGCCAACATCAAAGGCTGCCCGCAAATTGACCGCTACGCCCTGACTACGAGGTTACCCTAACCACAGGTGAGGACATTCAATGATCCCCTCTTAGCGGTTGAATAAAGCGCTCCGCGATACGCAAAATGATTCCTCTCACCTAGCGAACATTCGTTTTTCCCACTCTTTTCAAAGAACGCCAAAAGATGAAATTTATATGTCCGACTTTCCCCAAGATTTCTTTCAACTCTTCCCCGCAACCCTTAAAATTATTAATAAATTTCCTTTCCTGACATTTAGCTGAAGAACACTTTTCTATGAAATCAATGACTTTTGCAAGTGCATATGAATTCCATTCCTTCCAACACTATCCCTTATTCTGCACAGTTCCATTTATTTTTGAGACTTGCTTTTATTAAACTCCTGACGCAACTTTTGTGCTAAATTCTTTTGAGAATACCGCATGTTTTAGCCGACCTTCAGGTGGTCACTATGAACGGTTTTTAACACCTGCAGATTTTCTGGAATCGCACTTTCTTAATAAAGGCTTTCTATCTGCATTGGGGCTGTATACAAATTTCTGCACATAACCTACAGGCTCAACCTAACACCCGGGAGGGGAAAAAATTATTCTCTTCATTTTCTTATAAATGCATTTGGATTAACAAAGTAACTCAATCTTTTACAGTATAAACTTATAGTTAATCTGGGACGGAACAGGTCCTATACTGTGTCTTTCCCACTTTTTGAATCATTCAATGTGTTTTAAACATCCTTTCTTTGAGTTTAATGAACACCACGATAGAGATAATGCCATTCGGACTGCGTTCTGGTTGGCAAAAGCACACAAGTGTTAAATAGATCAATTGCCGACAGAGCATCGGCCGAACCTCTGTGACGTCAGAGCGCAGTCCGAAAACATTATCTCTACTGTAGTGCGGTGTTGGCTTAATATAGAAGAAATACAATGGCAGAATCAGCGTAGACGAATGCGCAATCTTCTGTCACTCAAATGACGTACTTTCGTGAAATATTACGCCGAAATGCTCCATACATATGCTGCTCTGATATTATCTGAAATAGTAACTTTGACATCTAATTACGAAAACATGAAACAATAGTAATTAATAAAATTATTTTTATTGACCTCTTAGTCACTATTTCTACAAAGATTTTTCGTGCAACTTTTATCGTTGAAAGTCGATACAAACAACCTATGTAAATAAGTTTAAATTTCAGCTACTGGAACGTAGGACTGAGTACCATAAACCTGAATATCTTGGCCAGCAGCAACCAGAATAAGCTCGCTATAAGGCAGAGGCAGAGCCCGGCCCACTCCAGTGACAAGGGCCAGCCTGCAGAGAAGTCTCTTATTCGCATGTATTCTTCTGGTATCCCCATGTCGAAGACTGTGCTTGTGTAGAATCCATCGGCTTTGACTCGCTTGAAACGCATGAAGACAAGATTGAAAATTCCAAAGACCGCTGAAAAAGAAGAATGAATTTAAGACCTAGATATAAAAAAAAAAAAAAAAAAAAAAAAAATCAAGGTACTGCCGAAAGTTCAAGGACTAATGGCTGGTGTCCCCCATAGCTATAAGAATCTCTAGATCGAGCATAACGGGAGAAAACTTGTTGTCTTCAAACGGTAGCCATGATAGTGGCATGAGCATGCACAGAATGGCAGTAACCTAAATGATAATGATATTTTCAATTATTTTAGAACGATCTGCATTTGAAAAAATACTTGCATCTAAATATTTTCCCTCGAATTTATTTATTTTCCTAAGCAAATAAAATTTATATACCATTTTACATTGATGGCAGCCAAGGTAGTGGCATAAATAAGGTGCGTTTTTGCATCAAAAAGTATAGCATTAAGAGCATTAGATGCTTCATCTAGGTATTCCTAAATCTATGGTGTCCACCAAAGCCATTTTCCCAGGGCTGAACAGCGTGGAGTTTTCTTTTCGAATGTTCGAATGTTTTAAGAATTACACACTGCCCATTTTTATTGGATATTATTCCAGTTAAAGATATACTCGAAATCTTCGCATCCCTCAGCTCTAAGAATTCCGTTGGGCTTGATTTAAGACTAGAACATCAGAACAGGCCCAGTTTGATTTAGTTAGCATTAATTTAAATTTTAGTAATACAAAAGTAAGCTTTGCTCTGGTAGTTTTCCCAGCCAGTCCGAAATTCCACTGTAAAACAAATGCTCTGTTAAGTCAACAAAATTATATGCGCCAATGAAATTTTTCTTAAATTAACAAAATAATTTTGTTAAAATTAATTTGTTAATCTCTAGATTGAGCATAACGGGAAAACAAGACTTCTTCATGTTTTCCCATGGCTGCTTCAACAAAACATTTCGCCCATTGAACCAAGCAACTTAGTTAAAATAAAATAAATGTTTTGCTAATTTAACCAAACCATTCGTTTAAATGGTTTATTTGGTTAAAATCAACCAAATTATTTGAATTAACAAAATTTCTTTGTAAACTGGTATGTTCATGGTTCATTTAACAAAATCATTTTGTTGATTTTACTTATTTTCACCCTCTTTTATTTTTAACCCACTAAATAGCTGGTTGAAAGTTTCAGAAGTAAGACTAACTAATTTATCTATTTATCAAAATTTTCATTTTTATTTTCTTACATATAAAGGATGATTCGAAATTAGTTTTACAAACTTTCAGGAGGGGTTAAGATACACCAAGACGGTTCAGAATAGCATAGCAATGCGGGGTCGGAAACGCCACCTTCATGAACCTGTTAACCCATTTATGCCTAGCGTCCCTTTTTTGGGACGGCATTTTCGCTATTAGTCGAAAACGTTATTTATTTTTCTTAGCCTTTATTCATGATCATCGAGCCTCAACTCTACCAAATATTTTAACATGACCAAGTAGGATGTTGATATTTCGATTTTTATGCATAATGATTTTAAAAGAAATCATCCCTTGTTCAAGAAGTTGACGTCAGAAATTTATCTATTATTTCTGTTATCAGTAAAAATCGAAGAAAGTCGCAAAAATATCCAGGCACAAACGGGTTAATAATCACTTTGGAAAAAGTGTTGAGCTAACTGTGCGTCTAATTTCTTAACCAAGTTTCATAAACAATGGGCTTTCCTCCGACAATTTCATCAATGTAATGAAAAAAAAAATTCTGAATTAACAATTTTTATCAAGTGCAATCGGTGAAAGATGGATTAATTTTTAAAAAACCATAGTCGGAAAGTTCACTATTACTTGAACACTTCTTAACGTGGGGTCGGAAATGTGGTTTTCGTGTACCTGTTAATAATCACTTCAGAAGGATTTTTTAAGTAATGGTGAACTTTCCAACCATAATTTTTCAAAAATCATTGCATCTTTCACAGATTGCACTGGATAAAAATTGTTTAGTCAGAAATTCTTTTTCTCTTATTCATACATTGATAAAATTCTCTGAGAAGAGCCTATTATTGTTTATGAAACTTCGTTAAGAAATTAGACGAACACTTTAGCACTTCTTCCAAAGTGATTATTAACAGGTACTCGAAAACGACGTTTCTGATCTCACATTGCTATGTAATTCTGAACCCTCTTGTTGTAACCTCATAGGTTAGCTATACTAGAGTAATTTTTTTTTTTTTTAAATAATTATTTATGTTTTTCCCTTCCATTTTTTGGATTTTTTGATAAATTAACATGGTTTTGGAAGCATTTTTGTCTGTTTTTTATTTTTTTTATTTTTTTACTCCTACCTCTCTATGTTTTTACTACTCTTTAATGCTGTAGCTGTTTTATTTATATCACTTAATTTTCTCTGTAGGAATCGATTTCTAGTATTGGCTACATCACTGAGCTTCGACCTCCATGTTTGGTTCGCTTCCATGTTGGTTTTTTCCTTATAGCTATGGTCGTACCCCCAGGTTACGTAAAAAGACTCCTTTTGTCAGGTAACCTGCAGAAACCTAGCTATTTTTGATTTTCTTTTAAACTGAAATGTGAGTACGGTGGTACTTGAAAATGGAGTACTCCATTTCAATTTTCCATTCCATCTCCACATCATTGTTTGGGTTCACGAAGTTTGACTTAAGCCCACATGTTCTCACCTGGCTTGTTTTCCCACTTCTCTTTAGCTTTGATAGCTCTGTTTTTTACAATACTTATGGCCACAGGATTTCCAATTTTTATTTCTTGGTTCCATTTTTAAAATTGTTATTATGTGCTATCACTTGCTCGATGAATTACTTGGGATTCCATACTACGTAAGTTTAGCTATTTTATATAATATATATATATATATATATATATATGTATGTGTGTGTGTGTGTTTATAACATATAAAATTAAACATCTCTCACAATTCAAAATTTCTATTAGCTTACTTCAGAATTCTTTAGGGGCGTAACTTTCGCTTTAAACAAAGAATTTGTATCAGGATCTAAATTTAATTAAAACGCAAGTAATATATCTCCCCTCTTTCTCACGGTCTTCTCGCACTACACCTCGCAAGAATTTCCTGGGGATGGGAGACCCGGGCATTGAAATGTGAGGACGGTGGTACTTGAAAATGGAGTACTCCATTTCAATTTTCCATTCCATCTCCACATCATTGTTTGGGTTCATGAAGTTAGACTTAAACCCACATGTACTCGCCTGGCTTGTTTTCCTACTTCTCTTTAGCTTTGATAGCTCTGTTTTTTACAATACTTATGGCCACAGGATTTCAAATTTTTATTTCTTGGTTCCATTTTTAAAAATTGTTATTATGTACTATCACTTGCTCGATGAATTACTTGGGATTCCATACTACGTAAGTTTAGCTGTTTTATATTATATATATATACTAGTTTTCATAGCGATCAGTAGGAATGTCTTTATATGCTGCAGAGCTATACAGCAGCGAGTTAAAGAAGTTCATAAATTACAGCGCCATCTATTGGCGAGTTAAAGTAATGTTGTGCTACAGCAAAATGAAATGGCGAGTTCTAGCAAAATGGATCACACGAAAGTATTCTCCGTGTTGAAGTATCTATGCATATCAATTTTCATAGAGATCAATTGTCCGGTCAAGAAATTGGTGCACTGCATTGCCATCTAATGGCGAGTTAAAGTAATAATGCGCTGCAGTACCATCTAGTAGTGAGTAACAGCTAAATGAATACTTGGAATATATTCACCGTGCTCAAATGTGTAAGTATAAAAAATTTTATGGCGATTGATCGAACGGTACATAAGTCGATGCGCTACAGCGCCATCTTTCGGTAAGTTATAACAAAACGGATAGCGTAAAAATGTTCTCCATATTTAAATATCCATGTGTATAAATTTTCATCAAAATCGGTTGAACGGAAGAATATGTTCACAGCAAATGCTTAAACGGAATAGAATTAAACGTTCTGCAGCGCCATCTAGCGGAAGATATGTAGCAAAATGGATAGTGTAAAAATATACTCCGTGTTCAAATATCCATGTGTACCAATTTTCATCAAAATTAGTTGAACGGTTCTTTCATAGCAAACGGTCGAATGGAATAGAATTTGACGTACTACAGCGCCATCTAGCGGCAATTCATGGCAAAACGGATAGTGTAAAAATATTCTCCGTATTCAAATATCTATCTATATTTAAGGTCAATGCGCATATATGAAAATACACACACACACACATATGTGTGTGTGTGAGAGAGAGACTTGAATGCGTTCTATGACTTGAATTTCTTTATGTATATATACACTATTTTAATATGAAGAAATTAAAATATGAGGTTTTTTAAAATGTTGTTGTCAGACAGTTAGGCAGTCAGAATTGCTCATCTGTGTGAGATAAAATAAATTAAATATGCATCTTTAATTTTAAATAATAGCCAAAGTTTGAGTTTAATAATAAAAAGAAGCGTATTAAACTAATTTACTTCTTAATGTCATTTTTTTTAAGCGGGAATGTCTCGTTTATATTGCATATGTAAACCTACTTCATATTTACAAATTCGGTGTGCAGTTTTATATTTAATGCTACGAGTAAAAGCTGGATTACCGTAACCGATAGCGTAAATGGGCTATTTCAGCTCCAGTCCGTCGTCACCGTACCCCCATATCTGGATCTCTTCATTCTAGAAAAATATGTTTATACCGTTTCAGGGCAGAAGACTAATTAACTTCCACTAAGACCTACTTTTTCCACTTTTACATTCGAAATCTTAAACATCACTGAAAAGAAAATTCATCTGAAAAATTTTGAGAACAAATCTGCAAAAAATTCAACAATCATAAAATTTCAAAAACTTCATAGATGTTTTATTTTACCACGATCACAGACGTCATTCTGGTTGTTTCAACAAATCTGCAGAAAATTCTGAAAATTTTTGAAA
The DNA here is from genome assembly GCA_038373885.1 of Cheiracanthium punctorium. Lineage (NCBI taxonomy): Eukaryota > Metazoa > Arthropoda > Arachnida > Araneae > Cheiracanthiidae > Cheiracanthium > Cheiracanthium punctorium. Next base: position 167,743 of record JAWZYV010007843.1, read on the forward strand.
ACAAATCTGCAAAAAATTCAACAGTCATTACAAAAATTTCAGTAAAACTTCATCGATGTTTTATTTTATCATGAACACAGACGTCATTCTGGTTGTTTCAACAAAATGTGTCTTGCGGTCAAAACATGAGTTGCTAAAAAACTAAATCTTAAAAAAAAAAACACTAAACTAAAATGTAAATTTTGGTGAATATATTAAAAAAAAATAAACGTTACTCTGAAGCTTACTCAGAAAAAAAAAAAAAAAAAAAATTGAATCATTTTTTATTTGAAATCACCCATACTTAAATGTACCGGGTACACAATAATTAACCAAAAATTAGATTTGTTTAGTAAGAGAGTTTGAGGAGAGATAAAAGAAAAATATCTACTTCATAAATAAGTACACTTATTTCGATTTAATGCACAAGAGTTTCGAATTGCTTCTTTCATTACTTGCAACAATATGGCGAAGATCAAAGTTGAGCAAAACTGAAAGAATAGTTCGCAGTATGATGACCAGAATTTCACCAGAAAATGAAAATCCTCTGTTCGATGGTCAAATTCGGTATTTTATTACTGAAAACTGCTTGCAGAGACGCGAACTTATACTGAAAACTGCTTACAACTTCGCGTCCGTCTAGTGCTGCGTCACAGCACAAAATGAAAACTCGTATAAATTCAAACTCGTTTTGTAAATCGCAAACCGCGTAGTGTTATGTCAGTATGACGTCCCAAAAACAGTTATTGCAGTTTCAAATTTTCGGTTAATTACTGGGCACCCAGTATTAGCAGACATTAATGCAAATGCTCTGCTATTGTGTAGCGAAGAATTTTCTCCCCTGGCTTTGGTTTGTACTGTCCTGTGCATGACCTTGACGCATGGGTAAATTGACTGTTGAATGACTTCCAATATCAATTCTGAGTTTCAATGAAATGTTTTGTTAAGAGAAAAAGTTTGACAGTCAAAATCACGATTTATGAAGCCATAGAAACTTCAAGATGTTTAAGCGCTTTTTTTTAATGTCTCCCTAAACTATCAGACACAATAAAAGGGAAAACATTCGCGCGTGAGCAATAAAAAAGTATTTTATTTTATTTAATTGTTCATATTTCACTCGATACTTTAATTTCAAGTTTCAGTATAATGTTTATTTTGCACCTACAGTTTTCTGTGAGTTTTGTTAAAATTTCAGTTAGGGATGGACGCGAAATGAAATCTACGTCTGTCTCGTCTCGTCTCGCATCTATCTCTAATTGTAATAGATCTCTGTACTTAAAAACAAAAAAATCATCACGAAACATTTTAAAACTTTTATAAAAGAAAATGTATATTTTTGCGAACATACCTTTATTTTTACAAAAATGCACACAATTATTGATCACAACATGTAAACTTCTTTATAGAAGTTCGATAATTTCTAGCATATTACTTTACAGTATCAAGCCATCCAAAGAATTTCATTAATTTTTTTTCTTTCTACAAGAAACTTTTTTAAAAAAGCACTAATTCCCGAAACCTTTTTGGAAAATGTGAGTTTAAGCATGATCCTCATAGTAGAAAAGTTAGAAAATAATTGGCTTACATGTTTTGGGAAAAAATCGAAAAACTGTTTCAAATGTCGGATTATAGTCATTCTTGTATTTAATAAATTGTACTAAATACAGCTGTTATACGAAGTTTAATTGAAGGATATATAAAGGAAACTTTTCCCCTTAATTTTTCAGCAGAAACAGGACTATACCAATATTTGCTGTTTAAGCAGATTTGAATGTACTCATGTAGTTAAAATAGTGACATATTTTATAGAAACAGCTGCAACAACGTCTTCAGACAGCGCATGACAATTTTTTTATGGCTTCGCATTTCTGTTCGTAAAAGATTTTCAGCAGAAAACTTCGTAATGTTTTCCTTTTTGAGAGATCTTTATTAAAATTTCTTAAACTGAAAAAAATCACAGAAATCATTTTTTACCAGTCATCAAAATGGAACGTTATGCAGTTAAGAAAAGCGATTTCTCAACATGTCAGCAATTTCATTGAAAACATAAAAATGAACCTATAACTATTCAAAACATATAAATCAACCTAACCTATTTTTAACTTGTAAAACCAATTCAAAATTTGAAGATTTTTTTTTTTTTTTTTTTGCCGTAATCTGAATTACAAATTAGCATGGGCGTCAGCAGCATAGGACAAGAAGGTATCTAGGTTTTTGAATGCTCTTTTTTAAAAGTTTGTTCGCATATAAAAAAATATTTAGAACTGCAGTATAGGAATTTTTCAACGCCCGCCGAATATGCGGCAGTGTTTATATTAAACCCAGATTATATATATATATATATATATATATATATATATATATATACACACACACTTGAAACATGGCGCCCAGAGGTGTCTGTTTAAAAAAGTTTCTCAATAAGTAGAATCATGTGACTAAATATACCTAATTAATTAAAGAATTGAATCATTTTTTTTTTTTTTTTTGAACGGAATTTCTTTTATTTCTATTGCTGTTACTCTTACAAGACGACTGGACAAGTGCATCTTTTCTGCTCAAAATTCTCTGTTCAGCAGGATTTTTAAAATTTGTTAAAATGTCTGGCTATTTTTATTACGATCATAGAAGATCAATTTTTCAAATTATATTTTCCACGTTTTGGCGATTTTAAAAAGCTCCAAAATCTGTCTGAAAATAAATAGGAAGCACATTACTAATTGATTTTTGCACGGAAATAGACTTCCAAACGGCTGTTTTTCCTTTTGTGTGTGCACACTCGTAAATTTACAAAAGCATTGGTTTTATATTAGTAATTTTATTTTCAAAATCAGAAAAATTCCTATACGAAACCGGAGGGAGAAGACTCCTTTTTTTTTTTTTTTTTTTTTTTTTTTCCCTCAAGCGAATAGCAAAATGTAGTTCAAAAAGTTTTATTCACCTCATGGCGAAACTTGGGTATGGGCAAGATTTTGCTGCAACGTTAACGAGTGGCATAAAACGTATTGCTAAGAAGCTTTACATTATTTTCCACTCGCTATTTGGCAAAATGTAAATAATCGTATGTCCAATAAGCAATATTCGAATTTTTTACTGCAACAATTAGTACAAAAACTGTTTACCCGATACAATAAGTTAAAAATCTTCAAAATTGCTTTTATTAATAACTTGACCAGTAAAAAATTATCAGATCCAGATTAAGCTCCATAGGGGACTCCTATTCTTTGAAATTTCTGAGACCCCTCGTCAAAAACTGTCTGGACTTGAAGGTTCCACGAGAATTTCTTTCAATGGCATCTAGCCTAACTTTTCGACAAATTTAGGGACAATGGGTATCATGCATGCTATTGTTATGATATGAAATACAAATATATCCTGTTTCATTTTAAAATGCATTTAACTGAACACATCACGAAAATGCGCACAATTCTAAATGTGTCATTCAGAAATTCAACTGAATGTCTACCTACAATTATTATGTGCCTGTCAGAGCTAGCAAGTGACTTACGGCTATAAATATTTCCTGTACGACCAATGACTAAAACATTGAATATGGCATTTTTATATTTTTTAAAATTATAAATGCAGTATTTTTTATCCTTTGACTTGCTTTCTTGGAGGCCTGTGAATCGATACGCTAAAGCCTACTTAGCCTAAAAAAACATAATTCGGCGCTGGAAATACTATAGATGCATTTTAGTTAAATTTTTCAGCAGCTGTTTCAATTATTTCTTTTAAACAAATCTGAGCGATTTGGCAGTTTTAAAGAAAAGGAATGAACTGCTATCTTTGCAAGATAAATCTTAATTACAGCTCATAAATTGGGATTGGGGCAAGATAAGCTTCCAAAAGAACTGAAATTTTAATTTCAAGAACTGCAAATATGTATGGCTTGATAAACTCCTAACGTAAAAATTTCATTAAACTTCCCAGGTTACATTAGTAAATTAAATTTTGATTGACGAAAGGTTTCGTTAAACTACATTTCTTTACTATCTAATAAATTTCTCATCTTCTTTGTAAAAATTAATTTTATTTGAAAACCTCGCTACAATTTTAAGGAGCAAAGTAGTCAAGTCTGTTGAATTTTATAAACAATGCATGTTTGGGAGATATCTCCAACTAATTAAAAAAATGACAATTTAAAAAAGAAATTCTTAAATAGTAGATGCTTTCCAGAGAATAACGTTACCGTAGTTGTCTTTTAGTGGTTTTAAACTTTTGTAGTCTTACCCTTGAAAGTATAAAGTAGTGTGAATGCGAGCAAACAACTGTTAAAATAAAATTTAAATTACCTGAAAATTTACAAATTTTGACAAACAGCAAATTATAAAAAATAGATCCTTTCATCATTTTCCTCCGAGCATTATAAATGTTTTAATTTGAACAAAAGTAGATTTTGATTACTCGGGATTTGTGGGACAATTGCTTTTCGCGAACGAAACTTTTCGCTAAATTTGAGGCCAATATTTTTATTTATCCCCCTCCCCCACAACATAATAAATTTACACTTGTCCTGTCAAAATAAATAATTAAAACAGTTTTCGACTAAAATGCAGACAATTTTATCAATAAAAATTATACAGTTACCGGCTAAAATATACATAACACCCGTGACCATAATGGTGCTGATTTGCTTTTTCATGAGGCCCAGTATTCCAAGAGGCGCCGATGTCCCCAAGAGAATCAGCGACACAATAGCACAGGACATAGCCAGGTTACGCATTCCTGTTGAAGAAAATGAAATTTAACACTTTACTGAACGACAATATAAAGTATCAGGCAAAATGTATGTGATGTTTTTCACCAGTTTATTTATCTCAAAGCTCAGAAAGCAATATATGGTCTGTAAGAGAAACGGCTCACTACCTTTCACACGATGCTTGATTAAATCCAAATGGAAATATAAAAACGTCTTCGAAAAGTATTTAAAGAACTGCTGGTACGCACACTTTTCGAAAGGGTATATGGTAACATGTATAACCCATAGTCCATAACAATAAGATAGAAAATTTTCTTGAAAATAGAATCATATTTATGGTATGAAAAAATTAAAACTTTCTAAAATAACACAGAAAAAGCACGTTTAGGCCAAAAAAAAAAAAAAAAAAAAAAATGTTTGCCCTTCTTCAGTTGAAAAAAAAGTACAATTTCCTGCAACCACAGAACAGCGAGAAATGAAAAATTAGTTCTCTCTCTTTTGTGGTTACAAGAGATTGAACTTGTGTCAGCTGAAGAAGGGCGAACATTTTTTGCCCAAAACGTGCGTCCTAAATGATAAGTACTTTTTATGAGCGTAATTTTACAATGTTTTAATTTATTTTTCCATTTTTTAAACATCGGTTTATGCTGTTTTTTTTTTTCTGGTCATATTTAAGGCAGTTGGAGGTCGAACAGAAAAACACACCGAAATCATGAGCACTTTTCAACTTCATTTGAAAGTGTTAAAAAGAAAGAAAATTATTGCTTTAAAATATCTAAGTTTTGCTGATATAAAAAAAAATAACCTGAGCATTTTGTTTTACTAAATTATATTAATAAATATATACATTAGGGTGGAGTGAAAATGGCCCCCCAAATTTTTTTTTTATATTTTAATATTGCCTGACTCAACAAATGGTGCTGTATGGCATAAAAGTCACAGAAAAAAAATTCTAGTTCATTCACTGATTGTCTTCAGGTTCCACACTGGGCTTAAAGAAAGGAATGTTAACGTAAAAAGTAAAAAAATCAATTAATTAAAATTTTATATTAATGTTTACAATAACTTTATTTTCTGACTCAAAAACAGTTCTAACTACTAAAAAGAATTAGTACAGCATTTTTTAATTGCCGTTAACAAAAAAAAAAAAAAAAAAAAAAAAAAAAGAAAGAAAGAAAGAAAGAAAAGGAAAGAAAGAAAGAAAGAAAGAAGGAAAAAAAAAGTCACTAACTTGCAACCGAGCGTCACAAGTTTTGGGGTATATTTTGAATACATAGTTATTAAATATTTACATATTACTTTCTTTTTAAAGACAATTAATATTTAGAAAGCACACTAATACAGAGTATTATTGACTAATAAAACACTTTCGAGTATTATTGACTAATAAAACACTTTACTTTAATCAGTCTTCAATTTTGGAGTCCACATGCCGGGCAAAATAATGAACTTTGGTAGTTCCTTTCGTGATTTGATTCCACAACGAATGTATCCATCTCTGGCTTTTGCTCCACATGTTACCAATGATGCTTGCGTTAGTAGTCTTACATGCCTTTCTACTACTTGAGAAGGGCAAGGGAGCTTCTCTATTTCAAATTCTGAACCGTTTCTGATCATACTTGCTACGTCTTCGTCACTGAGATTCATGGTAGCTGGTGGTTCCAAAGGATTGTCCCAGTGAATCATCTGGAAATACTACTCTGCTTCGAAATTTATATTTAGAAGATCAAATTGGCGTATTTTCCCCTTCCCGTCAGTTTTTCTTGCTTTCAATATTCTTCTTAGGTCAAATTCTCAAATATGTGATCATTCATCAAACAGCATTGCCAACACAATATTTTCAGAATGAGCAAAATAAGAGTTCCTCTGAATAACTTCATGAATGATTCACTTAAAATCTTCTGGGAAGAATGAACTTCTTTTCATCATTCCGTGCTCCATGAGTAGCTCCTGGGATTTTCTTTATTTCAAACCAGGATGGCACGTACACTTTCATCACATAGTCTACTAGGAGTTTAAAGCATTCTGTTGGTTCGGCAGTCGACACGTACAGGCACAGTATTCAGTTCGCTGTAGTGAGTCAGCTTGAATGAGACATCCTTCCTGTACTTCTGTTTCCAAAATCTCGATGGCACTGTCCCGAGCATACTGCCCTAGAAATATCGAAGAGGTACTTTTGGTCTGTACTGAGGTCTTTTTTATCAATTTCAGGCAGAGCAACAGGAATAGAAACAAAATTTGTCACAGCAAACGTTTCATACGTTTCCAGAATTTTTCCTATTGTTCCAGAAAACTGGTGTGGCCCAGATGTCTTTCCGTCAATCTTATGGAAAAGGTGGCGAAGAGGTAGTTCATTAGTATGCAATAAACATAGAAACCAGTGCAATTTATGGCCAACAAAGATTTCAAGCTGTCTAACTACGCCATTTTTCTTCCCAATGTTGACTTTCGGTGCATCTCACCCAACGGCAACAAGATCCTAAAGTGCAATCTCTTTCTGTGTAACAAAGTTGATGCTGCTGCAGGTAATATCAGTACTAGAGCCTGAATGCAGAGTCACATGTCTTATGTGAATAGAACCAGGTTCTGACAACATAATATGCTCTTCCACAGATACAGTAGTATATAAAGAGCTTCACTTCTTACATAATAGTTGTGTCCTTTCTTCCATCGAAGTATATGGTGTACAAAGACTGTGCTACTTGTATAGAATTCAGTTGTGATCGTATCTTTCATTATAATTTTTAATAAGGGGAATTACTTCTTGGTGACTTACCACAGGCAAGGACGCTTTCTTCCAAATTCTTTCAACGTCCAAAGAAATAATTTTGATGATCTCTTTTACTAAAGGATCCTTTTTGTTCCCCTTATTCCACAGTATATCATTTTTTGTGATTAAGAAATGCTTCATTAAATCAGAATACGTTGGTGATAACACTGTCTCTTTCAATAGTACTGGAGTTCCGAAAACACTACAAAACGTTTCACTTCTAGTTGTGGTCATATTTAAATTCAAAACTCCGTATTATTTTTTTGTCAAATATAAATCAAAATTAATAAAACGTGTTGCTTCAATCTTACAAAGGAGAAACAAGTGGTTGAAACAAAGGCAATCGGAAAAACAAATCATTCCACGCAATAAAAGTGACGTGCCTTATTAGGTTATGATATAATAGTTAGATTAGAACGCGCGCTGCCATCTAGTAGATTTTAGAGTATAATTTGCTTTTCTTATGTATGTACAAAAATCCATTTCTGGATCTGATATCTGGCAGTAACGTTTCAATAAAACAATTTATTAATGAGAAAGTAATTCATTAATATTATTTTATAAATTAATGAATTATTTAGTAAAATATTAAATTAAAAAAAATATTTTTTACATAAAAATCATTAAAAACTTGAAAAAAAAGCCAATATAAACATTCACTTGAGGTGTGGAACCTCAAGATGTCAACATTTTAAGCTGAAATTTGGAGACAAATGGTTTCAGCTAGTTTGGCACCATATAATGACTCAGGCAATGTGAATTTCGAAAAAAAGTTTTTTCGATCCACCCTAATATACATAGGGGTGACGGGGGTACAGTGGATCTATTTTTAGATTTTTAAATATTATCCTGACAATATTTTAAAAACAGAATACCAAACTAATGTATTATGTTTTCTAATCTATTTATTATCCTAACTAAATTTAACCTAATAATTAAATAACATTCAATTCTAAGAAAAGTTTTTGTATAATAAAGAACTATTTTTCTTAAGTAATTTTTTTTGACCCACTGTACCCCATAAGGGGTACACTAAGTCATCAAATAGGGTACAGTGCGTCAGCTAACGAGAAACACAATAAAAAGTTTTCTTTCACTCGATAGTGAGTAATTTACACATTTTTATTACCTGACAATATTTAGTATTAAGTTAAATATTAAAGTAGCCCAAAGTTTATAATGTAGATACTAAATTTATGGCGTCACTTTTCACTCAGTTCTTTACAATAATTTGGTTTTGACAATTTTCTCACAATACCTTTATTGTCTGCCTCATCAAAGTTAAGTGCAGAACCTGGTTGAATTACTTTCATGTAGTGCACTTCAAATTCAAATTCATTTTTGCTTACAACTTCAGTAACATAGTGTTTAAAACTGCATTTTTTCTTGCCATAGATCCTGAATAATACGAAATTTCCAAAGTCAACATTAAAAACTTCTATACCTTCAAATTCAAAATCTTCAAATTCAAAATCGCAATAAGATTCTTTTCATTCTACCTCTTTTATAGTTGAGCTATTCTCGTAATTGCTTGCAATTTTTTTTTCTCTTCTGCTTCTTATAATTATGTCTTTCACTCTGATTTTTTTACAATAATCTCCTTTTGGATTGTGATTTTCACAGGTGTGTCTGTAAGAATTTCGGATTTTTTAGGTTACCTCTCAGATTTTTCTCTTTTGCATCAGAGTTAGGAAAAAGCTTTTACCATCTCTGGAGTCTTTTTTTTTTTTTTTTTTTTTTTAAACATAATTTTCTTGAGAAACTGGAGATTCAGTGGCTGATGTGGAAGACTTATTTAAATAAATTTAGATCATTCAAACATTAAAAAGTAAGAAACATAGAAAGCCAATGAATATATAAATGGGTCACAATGGGTCAAATACAATGGGTCACTGATCCACTGTGTCCCATTTCAGGTGACCCAGTGTGCCTAATATGAACCAACGTATTATTTTTCACCTCAAAATTCCAAAGCGTTAAAATATTCATTTACTTACATCTAATAGTAAATAAGGTAATTTAGACTATATAAACATACCATGTAACTCATATTTACTTGACAAATTTCAAGTGTGATAACATAAAGTCTTATTTTCTTCAAATTTCATGCAGATGATCAGAAAACAAAATGGCTCTTTCTTCCCGCCACAATCAAAGTGAGACGTTTAACTTTTCCCACAGAGTTATGCTGTTTGATACCGACAATTTTCTCATTTGAAAACTATTCTCTGAACCAAAAATATTTTCCCTGACCCTCTGTAACCCGCTCTCCCCTAATCATTAGAGGGTACGGAATTTTCTTTTTTACGAAATAAATGCGAATTTATACAAAATTTGTTATAATTGCGAATAGATCTGAAATGTAAGCAATTTGTGAATAGCGAATTTATGCGAAAATTTCTTATTTTTGTGAATAAGTACAAAATATAGCTTTTTTAAGAAAGGAAATTGGGTTAAGAATCTTTCAAACGTAAAATCAAGTGCAAAATATAGTTTTTTTAAGAAAGGAAATTGGGTTAAGAATCTTTCAAACGTAAATTCAAGATTCAAATATGTGAGCTGTGCCCAAAATTGATGAAATGAATAAACAAATTAAAAGATTCAAGTTATCTATTTGCTTCCCATCTGTGTAACAAATTAGAACGCTCGGAGTGAAATGTGGTATTACAGCCGATTATCTGCGCCAGGGATCTAGGCCGAGGAGGAGGAAATTGCCCTACGTGGAGGACTTTTTAAGGGATCCTAACCCGTATTTTGGAGAAAATCACGGAAACTTCCGAATGGCTAGGTCGACGGACGCGACCTGGGTTTGAACCAGGCTCCTTCCGTCTCCCAGTTGAGAGCTCGAATGCACTCTGCCAACTGTTGAACAATAAAGTCAGGGATCTGGATCCAAACAAAATGCTAAACCGCATCTGAAAAAACTTTCAATAAACTTTCTGTGCGCATTAAATGAAATGCAACAAGTGAAGTCTATTTTCATATTGGTCAATTATTTTGCTCATCTGTGACTAAGTATGACCACATTAAATTATATTGCTCGAAAGCTTTTCAAAAATTCTTTTCTTCAGAGTACTGCTTAAAAAAAAAAAAAAAAAACGCTCATTGATGGGTAATGGGTACACTCACTTTCATCGTCTAGTGTTACAATCAATAAGCAGGAATAAAGATCCCAATGGTGAGGACATATTGCGAGCTAATAAACAGCTTTACAGAGCATTAGGAGCCCAACTAATAGCGAATACACAGAATGCTCATTCAGTAGTTATAATGCCGTGGTTATGGAAGAAGAACGACTCTGAAACAGTCTAATGTTGACAATAATGTAGCCTTTAATTATAACAATATAAATCTATATATTATTTTGAAACATGTTTTTCTTTCGGCAACTAAATTGAGAGAACGGCTGGGTGCAGAAATTTGGTTGAGGTGTCTAAAGAAAGGTCTTGGTCTGTAGATGTGCCATCAAAAGAGAAAATCAGAAAAAGTCTAACGGTTTAGGCGTGGCGGAATGGCAAAGGTGCAAATTTTCGCCATAGAAACAACATTGTGGTTTATTAGCCCCATTGTTGGCAGACGATTGATATGCGTAAGCTCCGGAAGGTTTGATTTGGAAAAATATTTGTTAGAAATTGCATCCGTTTGACAAAAAAGAAATGAAAACCGACTTCGAATTACTTCACCATAAAGAAAAATTAATCGCATTCTAAATTAAAAGGCTTTGGCCAAATTCTCAGAAATATAGCAGATATTGCCAAATTGGGTTCAGTCTTGGAGACTTATTTTTTGACGTCAAACTTGGCGATAACTCGCCAAAACTGGTAATATCGCCATAGAAATAGCATTGTGGTTTATTAAAACTCATTGTTGGCAGCTAAAAACGCCCTCTTTATTTTGACGCTTTATCGCTTATCTGTTATTCTGGAACGTGTTTTTACTGTATCCACTAATTTAGAGAACGGCTAGGTGTAAGAGAACTTTTAAAGTGCCTAAAAAAGGCCCTAGCCTGTAGATGTGTGATCAAAAAAGAAAAATAGAAAAAGTCGAACAGATCAAACATGGCGGAACGACAAATGTGCGATTTTTCGCCATAGAAATAACATTGTGGATTATTAAATAGATCTGGAAATCATAAAAGCTTTCTTTATTTTGGCGCTTTATCACTTATTTCCTTAATTTTTTCTATACATTAATTTGAAACATGTTTTTCCGCTACCCACTAAATTGAAAGAACAGCTATGTGTAAAAATTTGGTTGAGAGGTCTAAAAAAAGATCTTGGTCCGTAGATGTGTCATCTAAAGAGAAAAAATTTTAAAGTCGAAGGGATCAGGCGTAGTGGAACTTCAAATGTGCAATTTTTCGCCACAGAAATAACATTGTAGTATATTAAATACATTTTGCTGTCATAAAAAGGCCTTCTTTATTTTATCGCTTTATCGCTTATTAGCACTAGGGTGCTATTTCGTTCACGCCCAGACTTTGTCTACTCGATTCTGTCGATATGATTTGTAGATAGGTTTTGTAAAGATGAACTGTCACGGTGGAAATCTTTTTAAATGTGTTTGCCACATGTCGATGTGCGCTTTATCACTTATTTCCTTAATTATTTCTATATATTAATTTGAAAAATGTTTTTCCGGTATCCACTAAATTGAAAGAACAGCTATGTGTAAAAATTTGGTTAAGAGGTCTAAAAAATGATCTTGGTCCATAGATGTGTCATCTAAAGAGAAAAAATTTTAAAGTCGAAGAGATCAGGCGTAGTGGAACTTCAAATGTGCAATTTTTCGCCATAAAAATAACATTGTGGTATATTAAATACATTTTGCTGTCATAAAAAGGCCTTTATTTTAGCGCTTTATCGCTTATTAGCACTAAGGTGCTATTTCGTTCACGCTCAGACTTTGTCTACTTGATTTTGTCGATATGATTTGTAGACAGGTTTTGTAGAGATGAACTGTCACGGTGGAAATCTTTTTAAATGTGTTTGCCACATAACGCGGAAGGGGGGGGGATAAGTCTGACAAGGTTTGATAATTTTTGATAATTGATCGCCAAGTTTGCGAAAAAAAAAAAAAAACTTAAAAACCGAACCATGCCTGGCGATGGTTGTAAAATAGCTTTAGTAGGCAAATTTAATTTAGATATTAATTCCAAAGATGTGTTTTATGCAACGAGAAAGACAAATTTAGCACACTCATAGATTATGATGCTCATTCCGAACAGTATTTAAAATGGTGAAGTATAGTTGGAATATGCTTGGCGAAGATTGTAAAACAGTTTTAGCAGCTATAGATTTCGATTCCAAAGAAGTGTTTTGTGGAACAAGGAAGAAAAATACGGCACGGCCATGAATAATGATACACTTTTCAATTTAATGAAACAAGGAAGAAAAATAGGGACGGCGCATGGATTATGATACGCTTTTAATATACAACACTTTAGTGAGTATTTGAAATATGAAAGTGTTTCAGATTTTTTTCAAACTTTTCTCCATACAAATACATTGTGGTTTGTTAACGACATTGACGGCAATTATAAACTCCTTCTTTAGTTAGCGATTTATCTTTTATTTCTTTAATTTTTCAGTTTTCTGTCTGATACTGGATCTTTACCATCGAGGGTAGCTTGAGAAAAGGCAAATAACGCAGGGATCGCGCGATCGCTATTTGGCGGATTAGATTTTTTTTGTCTCTTGCAGAATTCAGAAATTTTTCACTACTTTCGCTTCATACTTTTGCGTTTACCTTTCTGCGCCCGTATTTTCTCATGGAATGTTGTATGTCACTCTTTCAATGGTTATATCAAAGAATGCTGTGGCAGTCAAGATCATTTAAGCGAATTCACCTGGACGTTTCGTGGTCGATGACTTTACCCAAAATATCGTCTTCAACGAAATGCTCAATTAGAATTTGTAACTTATTTGCTCATTCGTCATTTAATATCTACTCTTCTTTTTTTTTAACCTTATAAAGATAGTTAAAAACAAATTTGAAAGATTTCAATCATTTCATCGTCATTCTACAGTTGCTAAGAACTGGCGTGAAAACTTTTGTTTACTTTCTGTCACAAGTCATGTTCCGTCCGCGTCTCTCTTTGATTTTTCCTGTTAGTTTTGTTCAAGACCTTGGTGACATTTTTGATCGTTCCCATTTATTTTTGAATATTACAGTCAATAAAGTGACCGTCTAATTCGACGGGTTCCAGCTAGATTTTTATAATTAGGGAACGGGGAGATTTCCAGATTTTTAAAGTAGCGCAGATTGTTTTCTATATTTTTTTACACAATTACGAAAATTTTCAAGCGGATCGTATAAACGGTGTAAATGTTATTACGCTTTTTGCGCGTAACTTTTTAGTCGTTTTGGAGTTATGGCGGTAAAAATTTTATCTTGGAGTGGTTACCCGTAGCTATTACAGAATCAGTGAGTCAGGAATCAGCGTAACTATATAGTAGGATAACAGGAATGCAAAAGAGGTTCAACAATCGTTTTTTACAGCTTTCAGGATCGCAAAGAGGAAAAGGTTGAGAGCCACTAGTCTAAGAATGGAAGAAATGCTTTCCAAAAAGACCTTAGGAATTGGGAAAAAAAGATGTGGGATAAAATTTTAAAATGTTTCTTGACAAATGTGTTTATTATTATACAATTTTCAGTGGAAGAGATTTTTGTTTTCAAAATCTTCTAAAGCCAACAGCTGGAGTACTGCTACAAGTCAAATTGAATAAATAAACATTCACTTTAATTTGCTCTTCATATTTGACACACTGTGCAATTTTTATTCTGTTCTTTTATGAGCTAATAGCAGAGCTAAGAAGTCGTTTTTTAAGTTCTTTTATTTAACTCACACTGTATGTACACTTTATGTCCAAGTCAAATTTGCAGTCGATTTTTCGCACTCTTTCCAATCTTTATCCATATATCAATCATGTTGTCAGTGACGTTGTGGCGTCGTCGCACTTCATCACGTTCGTCACATCACAAGTGTAATGTAAATGAATGCCTTCTGCGACGTCCCTTCTCGTCAAACGTGACATTTGTTCGTCACCACAATCTCTCTACGACTTACAAATTCTTGCAAATAAAGTGATAGCGATGTTATAGTGTGCTGTATGGGGACCAAAAATTTTGCATACTAATCTATCTAAGGTGACAATACAGGAGTCAATGACAAAAGAATTAATCTAAGCCTATAATAACAGATTTATTTAAGGAACTGATAAAACAGAGAGATTTAGGTTTTTAAATGTATCAAACAATAATAGCTTGTTTAAGCATAACTATGGTCTATTGCAATGAATGCATTTACTGTCCCCAACAAGAATATTGGCGATATTATCTGACACGCTGTAAATTCACAAATTTTCATCGTTCTAGCGAAATGGTAGCGAAAAATCGCTGTAGCAGGATTGTTCGGGATCCTGCCAATATAGACGATAACACAAAAGGAATGGAGGCAATAGTTTTTAATGATGGTTTTAATTTTTATAAAATCCCATACGTGTAATTTAACTGCTCTAAATGAAACTTGCTCAGAATGTCCCATGCAGTCTACTGATTAACGTTCCTGTTATTTGTCTTGCAGGCATAAGTTCCAGCCTCCGTTCCATTTTTTTCGAAAAAAACTGGCAAATTTTTCTCACGATCGGAATTTTTTTTACAAAAAGGAGTGTTTTTTTAAAAAGTTCTTTTTAACAATGAGCTTATAAATTTAAAATCCTCCAGGAAAAATGCATGTAAAATGGAGCAGAAATTGACAAAAATAAAATATACTTTATTCAAACATTGCCAGCTGTACAATCAATCCAGTCTGCAATATTTAAACAAAGTGTTTTGAAATTTGCAAAAGTCGTTCTCAGTTTCTCATCTATAGCTTGCAATTATGCAGTGTGCTATAACATGCTGTTTCATTGAAATTATTTGAATTTTTAAATTCCGAAAGTGTATACTATAGCTATCATATAAATGAAATAAAGGGATGTTAGAATGCTAATCTATGATAGTTTATTTCTTGCATAGGATTTTTGCTGAAAAATCTACTGTCTTGTAGAAGGAGCGTAGCCAGGAATATTTTCGGGAAAGTGATATAAAATATTGTCATAACATATAAATAAGCAAAATTTCTGCACTATCTAAACATCTCTAAACTCGTGCTAAATAACGTGAAATTTTCGAAGGGGACATGTCTTGATATCCCCACCCCTAGCCATGCCCCTGGATTTATAGGTAGGCCTCAGGAAGTATTAAAAGATATATATTTGACCAATTTAATAAAATTGGTGACCTTGCATACAGAGAATAGTTCACTTCCTCCATTATACCCTAATACATAGTTATGCTGATAATTAGCTCACTGACTGACAGTAGCAGATTCAGGGGAGGGGCTAGGGGGCTTCAGCCCACCACGAAAAGAGATTGCTCTAAAGGGTAACATTCTGCTTCATTATGCACTTTGAAGATGTAAAGTGATCTTTTTTAATCACTTAGCCCCTCCTAAAAGTTTTTACATTGGTTTAGACTAAACTTTTGCTTTATTGTATATTTTGTTTGGGTAAAATAAGCTTCTTTCAAAATTTAGCCCCTCCCAAAAGAGAATTTCTGGATCCGCCACTGCGACTGGCGGACTCACGTTTCACTTACTTTGTCACAGTTCCGGTTCGACCACTCCAACATAAAATTTTTACCGCCATTACTCCAAAAATATTGAACAGTTAAACAAAAAAATGTTATAAAATGCAGGCCATATGATAAGCTTGAAAAAAATTTCATAATTAAAAAAAATTACACTAAAAGTTTCGACTAATCGTTCCCCAATTTTTAAGCGAGTTTTCACAATTTTCAGCTCTATTCTATATTCGAGAGTAAAAAAAAAAAAAAATTAATCAACTGATTGACAAGCTTTGGTACCGCAAGTGATATTGACGTTATATTGATATCATGATTATCAGACTTAAAGGGGTTACGGGTTAGGACCTCCTAGAAAGACTCCCACGGAGGGCAACTCACCCATCTGTCTAGATCCCACGTGTAGATAATTGGTCGTAATCCCACAATGACTAAAGTGAAAAATTGTGATTCTTATTCGTTTGAAATAGCTTTTAGAGATTACATAGTTCAATTTTTCCCACAAATAAAATAATTTCCTCTGCATGAAGCATTTATACAAAGAGGTTGTTCACAGAAAAGCGAAATCTTTCGAATGCGAAAAGTTTCCGCAAACAGATTCGGCAGGTTTTAATAAGAGCATAAAAACTGAATATGAAGTTATTTATTTTAAGCTGAATGTGGACATATTATCGTTAAAAGCTTTTTAGACCACATAATTGCCTTCACAACTGGCTTTATTTTCTGGTAGATAAATAAATGCATATCCATATACAAAACTAATAAAAACGAAGTAAATAACTTAAACCATATACAGTGATGGCCAAATTATTGGACTCTTTTGTTTAAAAAAGTGAAATGCAAAAGTTGGAGCTTCCACTTTTGATATGAAATAATAAGCAAGAATGATATACACACTGACGAGCAAAAACATGACCACATCCACATTTTTCAAAATGAACTCGTCTGGTGACATGGAGAGAATGTAATCAAATGGGAATGGTATTTAACTGCTGCTGGAGAAGATCAGGTATCATTCTTGAACTTACGTTTGTGAGTTATTGGAAAGGCTGTTGATAATAGAGAATTTGATACAGATTGCAATGGCCCGAACACTGGGAACGAGTGTCTCCGAAACTGCACTACAGGTCGGTTGTTCATGATCACGAAGTAAAAGGAAGTAATGTGATCGCGATAAATTTCGGTATCCAGACTTTGACGAAAAAATCGGTTTTGACCATCTCAAAATTTACGTTTAAGAGTTATTGCGCGACATCTCATCGTACGCATGTATGTGTGTTCATGTAAATGTATGTGCATGCAAATCAATGCATGTGCATTGATTTGCATTTTGACCAATCGCAAATCTATTTTGGCCAGTTTTTTCCTGATGTTCTGTAAGTACGTATGTATGTAACGTGCGTATCTCAAAAACTATTAGTCGTAGAATGTTGGAATTTTATATTTAAGACTGTTGTAACATCTACTTCTGCACCTCCTTTTTTGGTTTCAATCGAAGTAAAAGGAAGTAATGTGATCGCGATAAATTTCGGTATCCAGACTTTGACGAAAAAATCGGTTTTGACCATCTCAAAATTTACTTTTAAGAGTTATTGCGCGACATCTCATCGTACGCATGTATGTGTATTCATGTAAATGTATGTGCATGCAAATCAATGCATGTGCATTGATTTGCATTTTGACCAATCGCAAATCTATTTTGGCCAGTTTTTTCCTGATGTTCTGTAAGTACGTATGTATGTAACGTGCGTATCTCAAAAACTATTAGTCGTAGAATGTTGGAATTTTATATTTAAGACAGTTGTAACATCTACTTCTGCACCTCCTTTTTTGGTTTCAATTGAAGTAAAAGGAAGTAATGTGATCGCGATAAATTTCGGTATCCAGACTTTGACGAAAAAATCGGTTTTGACCATCTCAAAATTTACTTTTAAGAGTTATTGCGCGACATCTCATCGTACGCATGTATGTGTATTCATGTAAATGTATGTGCATGCAAATCAATGCATGTGCATTGATTTGCATTTTGACCAATCGCAAATCAATTTTGGCCAGTTTTTTCCTGATGTTCTGTAAGTACGTATGTATGTAACGTGCGTATCTCAAAAACTATTAGTCGTAGAATGTTGGAATTTTATATTTAAGACTGTTGTAACATCTACTTCTGCACCTCCTTTTTTGGTTTCAATCGACTAGATAGTTTTTTACAGGGCCTTACCCGAAAATTTTCCCATACATTACGCTCTTGGGTAGAAATTCCTTAATGCGTATTTTAGAGATATTGAGTTGTTTCAAACAAATCAAAAGGGATATCTGTTGTTAAGGAGCACAAAATGAAACTCTCCATCGAAAATATTTTTATCATCGAAAATCTTTATAATTTATAGTTCTTCTACAGGAACATAAAAAAAATTTCCAACACATTACGATCAATGGCAGTTTTAGGGACATTCAACCATTTCAAGCACAATACCATCCTACCATATAGTTAGATAATGGTCCGACGACGGTCATGTGCTTCCCTCAAAAATTGCGTCAAAAGTCGTCAAGCGTGGCGAATTTTGGTGTATGTATGTATGTATATATGTAACTCGCATATCTCAGAAACCATTAGTCGAAGATTGTTGAAATTTTATGTATAAGATTGCTGTAACAAGCACCTAGTGTTGGACCTCGATTTTTGATTCCAATCTACAGGCTTAAAAGAAAAGAACAAAAATGCACTCCGAAGGACTGGAAATCGAGACGTCCCAGTTTCGAATCCACCGGAGTCATCTTCGCTCTTCAGGAGTGAAATTTAGCTCCTATTATTAAGCGTGCAATGGAGAATATTTACAGGACCACCCAAAAGAAATTCAATACATTAATGTCTATAGACATGTTCAATATATTATGTGTGCAATCAGTCATTGTTTGGTTCATGCCAAAAATCTAGCTATTTGTCATCAACCTTGGTGAGTTTTGTCGAAATATCGCCAAATTTAACGCTAAGATAATTAAGTATTTTGCATAACTCCAAAACTTTCAGACGCAGAATGTTGAAATTTTGTATTTAGAACAATTGTAACATGTAACTGTGCATTTTTTTTTTTTTTATTGCAATCGACTGAGTAATTTATTTGTCACTCAAAAGACTCCTTTTTAGATCATCGTCTCATCGATCTTCTTCATCAAGGAAAGGTGATGAAGATGAAGAACCAGTGATCATGGACGCCTATAGCTATGGGCAGGTAAGAACCATAGACTTCCCCCCTCCCCAACTCCCATACTGTTATGATTTACGTACTGGTATAACGCAGAAGTGTTTCAACACTAAATATGATATCTTTCTGGGGCATAAGCCTAGACTTGTCGTCCCCACCTCCGCAAACAATCCTGAGGGTGCCTGTGCCAGTGATGTCTTTACAAGAAGAACTTCAATGAGCCATGCAAAAATGTATGGTTCAATCAAGGTTTCATACAAATAAATAAATAAATAAAGTCTTTTTATCAAGTGCTTTTGCATCCTCTATCAAAAGAAGATCAAGGAAAACGAATGATTGTTTACGTTGTCTTTTGACTTTTTCGCATTTTTCTTTTTCAGCAACTACGAAATAACTTAAAATATTATTCTGAATATCCTAACGATAATATCATATTTCTGTAACTCATTGTATTATCAAATAGGGTTAATTATTATTAAAGTTAAACTTCATAGTGCTTAAAATCTTACTTTTTACTACTTTCCTCTATTGAAATAAATTCTTAGCTAAATGAAATGAAAGTCCCGCGAGATTGCGGGATACCGCTTGATCAATAAATCTCAATCCCGAAATCCCGCGAAATGAAAAACAGTGCGAGATTGCATTACCTAAATGTTACATACACTTTTTCGATAAAGAGTACAATATTTTGTGATCCTTAATAACATATGTAATTTTTATCTTGTTCGATATTGACAAAGCTATTTAAATTACGCTTTAAACAGTGACTTCTCATAGAGCATAATGTATTGGAATTCTTTTGGGTGTCCCTCTAAAAGAACTATAAATCTTTCATACACCATTCTCAAAGGTACATGGTATAGTTCATAAGAATAACATGCATAAGCTTCATAGTATTCGATGCATATTTATGGCAGTTAGAGCGCCAACAAATAGACAGACAAACCAAAATCATAAACAATATTCAACATCGTTGGAAAGTGTGAAAATAAGGAAATGATCTTTTGAGAAACACAATGATATTAAAGAAGTCATTTAGTTTCATTCGATTAAAAAAATTGTAGCAGCTGTAACCTGAATAAATTTAATTAAAATACTTTTAAAAGAAGGAAATAGAGGATTCTAGTAAAATGAGATCAACAATTTGTCCAACATATTCAATTCCTTCATTTTTGAAATTAATTTTCTACGTATGAGTTTGAAACAAATGGTTTATGGTGTTTCAGGTATTGTATGATTTAATTACTTACTGTCTAACCAGCTGTCTTTAGATATCACTTTCTCATTTGACAAATATGATATGCAGTTCTCCGACGGCTGACCCTCTTCCTTCATTCTTTCGCGTGAATGTTCTAGAAGAAAAGTAAATACACTTAAGAAAGACTGTTTTATTATTTAATCAATTTCAACAGAATGACACAGCATGCATGATGGGAAAATAATTATTAAAAATAGGGTTTTAGTGGGGCGGCATAGTAAAAGAATTGACGCATTTTGTGATACAAGCATAAAACTTTTATCATTGATGGTGCGCAAGATGAACACGATTTTGAGATATTGGAGCACTTTATATTGTGGGGCTGTTTCTTTTTTTTTTACAGGACCATACAAAATAATTCCAATCTACGTACATTGTAAATAAGCATAAAAAACAACGTATAAGAGCACCAATAAGAAAATTGAAATAACATCAGTTTCGGCATGTATGACATGCCGTCGTCAGTGCTAGCATGAGAATGCCAAAAGGTGAATCCCTGATTTCCTATTGGCCCTTGTAAACACTAGCCTGAATCCCTACTTTTTCAATATAAATAGAGCAAATTTTTGCCATTCCCATACTGACGCTGACGACGACATGTCATACATGCCAAAAGCGATGTGTGATTTTAATTTTCTTGTTGGTGCTATTATACGATGTTTTTTATGCTTACTTATCCTCTGCAATAGCTACGTTTTCGCGTTTACTATGGGTATAGCATTTTATTTTAAGTGGAACCTGAACGAGCACAGTACAATGGGTAGGGGCAAGGTAAGGTGCGATGCTTACCTTGCTTACCGTGTCGAGTCGCCCTCGGTTACAAAAATAAGATGGTTTAATCATAAAAATCTACAAAAAGGTACAAATTATTTTCGTCCTATATTAATTCTGAAGAGCTTCTGGATATATTGGCCGCTAGCCGTTATATTAAAAAAAAAGGAAAGGGGGGGGGAAAGGAAGAAAATCTGAAACACTTTCATATTTTAAATACGCACTAAAGTGCTGGAACCGCTTTAGTATCGCCCACCAGCAATGTTATGTAAAATGCTTACCTATCAGACTCTTGACGCAACTCTCGAGCTTCAGAATGACAGACATCTTGTTCCGAGACACAAAGAACGCCGACAAAAAACATATTACACTTTCATCTACAGTTACAAAGATATTATTATCTAAGCGCACATAAAAGTAAATGCATGTCATTTGCTATAACTTCCTAATTTTCTTATTTTTCGTTAATTTTAAAATTATCACTTTTTTTCCCCTACGAAAGCATTTCTATAACAGCAATACAAACAAAAAATGTCAGCAATCCCCAGTCAACGCAAAACTCCTTAAAGCTTAAAATTAAAATTCTCCAAATTGATATCCCTTATTATCTCAAAAAAGTCATTGCACAAATATATCCTATCGTAAAAGGCGTATTCAAAAAACTTAAATTCACAACGAACTACGGGTTTCCACCAATAAAAGGCAGCCATCTTGTTTCTAAACACAATATCGTTGATAATAAACATATTTAAATAAAATTCCGCGTAAACTCATACATGGAATATCTATTTGCAACTCCTCACTTTCCTGAATTTTTCTACTAACTTGAAATCTCAAACGTAAAATGCCTAATCAAAATAACTTACCTTTTAACTTTTCGATGCAAGTCCCGATTACAAAACAGCTGCCATTTTGTTTCTATTCACAATAACAACATTCTTAAACATAATTCCACGTGAAATCATACATAAAATATCTATTTGTAACTCTTGTCTTTCCCAAATGTTTCCACTAATTTGAAAAATCAAAACTGCTCTTTATATTCCTTTAAAATCCACTTACTTTCCCATCACAACACTAACTCTAGTTTTCAATAAGACATAGCAAAGCACATGTTTTACGTGGCTGACCCATAATCGAAACGCTACTTCCACGAATTTTCAAAGCAAAAATAATTTAATTCCCGAAACGTACCAAACAGCGACGCTGTAATCGACGCTCATAAAACAGTTTGGGTTGCCACATTTGACAGTTCATCATCAGGCTTCGCGACGTCTTTTTGCGAGAAATTTGGGTGGGCGATACTAAAGGCTATTCAAAAGGTTGTATTTATGCACGCCTGAAAAAAAAAAAAAAAAAAGCATGCTGATTGTTTGTCACGTGACTCATTCAATTAAGATTTCATAACATAAAATGAAACCTTCTAACAATTATTTCAAATTCACCTGCGGAAAAGGAAATCTGATGTTTTATTCATCATAGAATGCTGCGTATTCTATACGTTTGCACCATCTGTCGACGGCTTTGTAAAATAAAAACTCAATTGTATTCTTTTTTTTAAATGAAAGATAGTTTTTTGTATATTATAGGAACAGTGCTTTTTTCGTGTGATAAAAAGTAGCCTATTTGTTAATACAGGACTTAATTCAAATTTCATCCAAATCCGTCAAACCGTTTCAGCGTGAAAGAGTAACAAACATACATACAAACATTGACATTTATATATTAGTAGGATTTAAGCTATTTAGTCAGATATAAAAACTATAGCTATTGTTCTCGTCTTCTCTGTCGTTAAATCGGGATAAATTAGAAAATCGCAAGGTCCCCGTTTGGGGGCAAACCACACGTCATTACCTATGTTGTAGTTTGTATTAAATGAACAACAACAATAATAAAAAAAAGTACTAATATTTTGAAAAGTGTTTTATAACCGTTATGTTTGGCATGGTTTATGTTTCTTCTCATTAAAGTTGGATGTTGATTCGCCCTGTTTGTATAGTGGTTAAAAAGCCATTCTGTCACACCACGGGTCCGGGTTCGATTCCCGGCATGGGCTTGGGTGTCATTTCGTCCGTAGCTTCGTAGGAGGCAGCGCTGGTCCACCTATTGAGTGCCTCCATATAAAGAGACCCGTCATTCTGCCCTTCGTAGTGGTCAATGTCTATAAACGGCAAGTGCCCGCCATTAGGGAAAAAGAAAAACCAAGTTGAATGTTCAGCTAATAACAGACTTGGAAACAAAATGTCAGAAGGAAAAAAAAAAAATCAGAGAAGAAATAGTTCTTGCACGCTCACGTAGTAGAGTTGATCTAAAATTGCAAAACACGGAACGGAAGTGTCTTCAACCCGCACCACTCTATTTTTACGGAACAATGTTCACGAAGTATCAAAATTTGACCGCGCCATTAAAAATTCAACTCGTCCTCTGCTGAACCTCATCTGATGTAACGAAGCACACTCGCAGATTGATTGCACTTCCGACGCGGTGATTGCTAGCAGAAACGGAATCTCGTACATCGATCAGTGGGTATATAAAAGTCACAAGATCCGCCCCCTGGTCGGACGTTTCCTCGTGTGACTGACGGCAGAAGAAAAAAGGGATACCCCTGCATGTAAAAAAGGGGTGCGTTTTCATTTCAGCGTTCCGCCTTGAAATATTAATTCCGTTTGGAGCGACTTTTTTTGATGCGCATTATCACGCGAAGAACAATGCACCTAAGCCCCAGCTTGTTATTTTGGAGGTGACATTTTACAAGGTATTTCTCTGGTTTCTCACGATACCGCCGGTGCTCCGTCGGAGGTAAAGGCCGAATTCTATTAAACGCTGGACTTTGCCAAAAGGGGAGTGCATTTGTTCGTTACTACTGCGCTGTATGTTTTTTTTTTTTTTTTTTTTTTCCTGATGAACTGTTAACACAGTTTCAGTAAATGCCTGTTTGAATGAAGAATGGGGTAGGATGGGAGTAATTTAATTTATGGTCACGCAATAGTTCCTTAGAAGCTGTTTTTCTGGTTGAGTCATGCTAATTTTAAAGCTATACCGTCAATCGCCTTGCGGGATTTCTTCGGTCCAGGACATGACTATAACACTTTTGTAGCCAGGGCACTTTTCAAATTTCGTGCCTATGTGTTTAAGCAATCTTAATTATACAGCCTCTCTATACAGCTCTAAACTTAACTGCTTCCTTTTTTTTTTTTTTTTTTTTCAATCGTCTTTTTCGTGTTGGACTAAAGTACCCCACCAAGGACCAAAGTAGTCCCGTTTGATGGTAGTTTGAAAAAGTGCGTAATTAAATTTCGCAAAGAAAAAATATGCATTAAGTTCATTAAAATAAATCTTCGATTTGCGTTTGAAACTTCAAAATCAAACATTGAAAGTCTATAAGAGGAGGTCTAAGTGGATTTCACTAATGAACAGAATTTTCTTTTCGTGATTATTCTGACCATTCTGGGTTCAAAAGGGGAACAGTGAATAATGACGTAAATACTTTTGCTGTCATAAACGCAAATCTTTCATAATAGTAAGGAAACGGAGGACCCAATAATTAGTTCATACTTACACAGCTGGGAAAAAAAAAAATCTGGTGTGGACAACACCGTGACTTTTCTGCAAGTCTATTAAATCAAAAATAGTTTCGGCGCACTTCATTAAAACTTATTTTGTTTGAAAGAGATAAAATACTGCAGTAATACTAAGGTTTAGAAATTTCTAGCCTCGCTAAGGTTGACGGCAGACGGCGAGATTTTGGCCATGGACCAAACAATGACTGTCTACAGTTGTGTTATATTGAACATGTCCATAGACATGTATTGAAATTCATTTCGGTGGTCCTGTAAATAAACTCTGCAGTAGATTGGAACCAAAAATCGAGATGCACAACTAGATGCTACAACAATCTTATATATGAAATTTCAACATTCTACGACTAACTGTTTTTGAGATTTGAGAGCTAAATACATTCACACGTACACCAAAAGTTGCCAAGCTTGGCTACTTTTGGCGTAGTTCTTGAGGGAGGCACGTGACCGTGGTCGGACCATTACCTAACTTATGTGGTAGGACGGTATTGTGCTTGAAATGAATGAATGCCACTGAAATTGCCATTGACCGTAATGCATCGGAAATCTTTTGAGTGCTTCTATAGCAGAACTATAAATCATAAAGACACTTTTTTAAATGGAGAAATTCATTTTGTAACTGCATATATCACTTCTGAGTCGTTTGAAATAGCCCAACACCTCTAAAATACACTTTAATCAATTTCCGCCTATAGAGCGTAACGTATTTCGAATCTCTTGGGAGGTCCTGTAGATAAACTATCCAGTCGAATGGAACCGAAAGGGGCGGTGCACAACTAGATGTTACCACATTCCAAAATATAAAGTTTAAACTTTCTACACCTAATAGTTTTCGAGATATGTGAGTTTAATGAATTTCGGTCCATAGAGCGTAATGTATTTCGAATCTTTTGGACGGTCCTGTAGATAAACTATCCAGTCGAATGGAACCGAAAGAGGAGGTGCACAATTAGATTTTACAGCAATCTTAAATACAAAGTTTCAACATTCTACGACGAATAGTTTTTGAGATATGCGAGTTTAATAGATTTCGCTCCATAGAGCGTAATGTATTTCGAATCTTTTGGGCGGTCCTGTAGATAAACTATCCATTCGATTGAGACCAAAAGGGGGAGTTGCACAACTAGATGATAGAACAATCCTAAATATAAAATCTCAACATTCTACGACGAATAGTTTTTGAGACGTGCGAGTTACATACATACATACATAAATACGTATGTATGTAGCGTACATACGTACGTACTTACGTACAGACGGCATGGAAAAACTGGTGAAAATAGACTCGCCATTGGTCAAAATGAGTTGAAGACGCATTTATATGATGGTGAATGTTAGCTTACGATGAGAGACATCCAAAAAATTCTTAAAATTATATTTAGAGGTAGTCAAAATCGCTTTTTTTTCGTCTAAATTTGGTGGTTCCGCATTCCGCCAGAGATCAAGAGATACCTGGTTCGTATCCGATTGAAACCGTTCTGTTTTTTCATTTTTTTTCCTCCCTTAAAAATTCATAAAACAGTTTAAAGTGACACACGCATTGGAAAATTGACATGATTTATTGAATAAACAGTATTCTATGAAATAAAATTGAATAACTAATGAAGGCGACGGAAATGAGAAATATTATTTATCAATCACATTTTGAAAAGTTATTCAGTACTTTTACTGATGTGTAATTGAGTAAGGGTGATGTTTGTCCTAAAACCTTGCGAAACAAATTGTTTGGACATCTGCTACAACATATGAAAGAAATATTTTTGCATCCACATCGTCTTTTCATTTCTGTTTGTGGAAAAAACATTTCATTTACGTTTAGAAATATCTGCGTTTCATCAGAAAATTTTGCTGCAAACCAGAAAAGAATGCGTGAATTCGTTGATAGCAGAAAATACATGACTTAATGAATTTTTATTGCATCTTCTCAGGTTACTAATTCCCGTTTATTTTGCATAAAGTATGGAGAATTTCGTATTTTTGTATTTTTCTTTTTGGGGGGTGGTAGTAAAACTGATCATCACATGGTTGACAAAGTGATGTACATTTAAGTGGGATTACTTCTAGGGGACAAGATGAATTACTTTCATCGTCATAAAAATATTTTGTCATAAATTTCTGGATTTATTTGACCTTTTCTAAAACTTCTCGTTCCCTACATATGGTTTCAAAATTCGGTCAAGGAATGAAGCATAGTGGTTACTTGTTGAAAGTGTCCCGTACTTTCAACAAGTTGCATTAACATTGGAATGTTCTTTTATTAAATTCTCCATAGTTTTTTCAACTCGGAAGCCAAAAGCTCCGGACATTTTATTATTAATATTTTTTTTTTCGTTATCTACTATTCGCGAAGTTTGTAAAATTATATGTACTCTGCATCAAATCATAAATGTTTTAAACATATAAAAAGGTTTAACTTATCGTTTACATCGAATATTGAATTTCTAATTGTAATTATATGTGTGTAACACGTTTTAGCTGAATGGGAAACTAAACAATAATTGCATCATTCAAAATGAAGAAAGAAGCAAATCCATTTTCATCACTCTTCTCTGGTCCTAAAAGTATTAGTAAATTATCAAATATATACACAACAAAGAACTTTATAACTCCAGTTATACAAAGTAAGTCACAATATACTTTTTACACAATCATTTGAAACTGTTTTATGAATTTTTAAGGGAGCAAAAAAAAAAAAAAAAAAAAAAAAACTGAGCGGATACGAACCACAGACCTCTTGATCTGTAGCCGAAAAACGAAACCACGGCGCCACGCAAAACGCAACCGAGCTATCAAATAATTGGTATAGAACAGTGCATCAAATGTTTAAATGGAATTTTCTTGAAAATAAGGGAAAGTTGGCTGCTAGTTCTTTGGCATTTTGCTATGCTATGGTCCCCATCAACATTTCATCAAAATCGGTGATCCCAACGTCTGAGCCTCCCCTTGGTAGTTTATATATTTAATTTTATTAGTTGCTTTTCAATCAGGGAACTTAAGTTAATCAAGGGAAAAAACAAAATCCCTCTCCATGTATAGATAAATTAGTAACAGTATCACTGCAATATACATGAGTTGTTGACTTTACTGTTCTACCTAGATTTTGAAACAAATATTGGTGGCAGACATTAAGAGCTGTAAACCCTCTTATAGGGTAGACTCTCAGCTCTCCATGAACCTGAACTTAGATCTTTCGCATAGAAAGGAGAAACGTTACAAGTTGAGCTTTCTATTGTTACGTAACTAGTTTCCTCTGTGTTGTCAGTCAGGGAATTTGTCGTTAAATTTAGACTCTTCATTGCATATGAGGAATAAATTTGGAAATATGGAAGTTTTATCTACTTTTCATTTTGATTCAGGGCAGGCCTGGTCAACACGCGGCCCGAGGTGCGTTTGTGCAAATTCTCAAGTATTCACGCACTTGCCTGTAAAACTCCTTTTTCTGCATAAAGAATTAAAATGCAGTGAAATGAGAACATTTTTTTTCTGCTACCAAATTATAATAGCTAATATTTTAGGTTAGCTGTTAAGGAAACAAGAATATTGCTCTTTAGAACTTTTGAATTTCGATCAGATAAACTGACTAAAAAAATTTACCCTTTTGTAGTCAGTCACTGGAACTGAAAACAGTACAGGGTGTCAATGAAATAACGGGAGGTGTTCAGAGACTTCTAGCGAATTAATAATTGGACGAAACTACCAAATTTGATGGGGGAAAATAGTGTGGGCCATGAGATTTTCATTTTTAAAGAAAATAATTAGCACGAAAAGTCACCCACCAGGGGAATTATTGGCGCTGTTTTCCAAATAAAATGCATTAATTTACATAATCGTGTTCTTTGTTGTGACTATTAATATACAAGTTGAGGCCGGGAGATTTCATCATTCTCAGGCCAACAGGATGAATCTTACCTGACAAGATAGGTGGCAAACACTAATTATTCTAAATATAATGAAATTTATACAGTTAAATTTTAAGTGCGTTTATAAGGACATCCATTTACTGCTGAAGAAACCTTTATCAAATGTATTTTTTCGTTAATTATCACCAGGCCCGGACTGGCCAGGGTGTCCGACTGTCTGCAGACAGGTGGACCCCCACCCTATGCTGGCCCTCCCTGCTGAGGGCGGCCCCCAAACAGAAAATAGAAAGAAAAAAAAAGTGCTATACTGATAGCACTTGAATGAAGTTTGACACATACAAAATTTTTTGCAGCTGCAATTGCTAACCAGAAGGCTTCAAAAAACTCCATTTTAAATGTAGTTCTCAATTTTCTTTTGAGAGAGGATTCCCGAATGAACAAGGAATTATAATATGAATGACGCATATTAATTAATAAATCAATATTTTATTAATGCATTAATAATCAGTCATAATTAACTATAATAATAACACCATACCTCCCCCCATACCCCGAAAGTTAACACATCCTATTACTTATCGGTTACACAATAATCCGCCCCCCTTTCTCTTGATTTGGGCGGTCCCCTACCCTCCCAGTCCGGGCCTGATTATTACTTTAACTATTGTTTTTTAGCCTGCTAATGTTTTTGTGAAGCGAAAACCTCTTTTTTGATGTTAAAAAATATATTTATACTAAAAACATTTTACATAAACATAATTTAAAATCTATTTTCTGGACATGCACGCACATTTTCTATTTATTCCTTCATTGTTTAAAAGGAAGAAATAAATCTCACTAACAATTGAAATGTTGGCAATGTAAACGGCAAAAACGCAGAACTTTTTAAAAAAAATGCTGGAACAGATTCATTCTAGAGTTTGAGTAATTTTGTACGTACAAGACTGTACTTTTGTGCTTTTACAAGTTATATTTCGACTCAAACGTGTGTTTCCTTTCTTCCTTTCTTTAAAAAAATCAGATTAATACATTAAATTTTATCGGATATGAAGCAATTACTTTGGAACAGCGGAATCAGAAATTTCGAACTAATAATCAGATTTTTGATTTTTTAAATAGGGTGGTACCCCAGTTATGGTCACGTTAAGCATTTTTGAAGATTCAATACCTTTTTTACCACTTTCCAACAATATTGAAAAGTCTTTATGATTTCGATTTGTCTGTCCGTCTTTCCACCCGTCCATGCTCTAACTGCCGTAAATATGCAACATTTCGAAATTTACATATGTTGTTCTTCTCTTACTGTACCATGTATCCTATTGAAAATGATGCACGTAGCATTTATAGTTTTTTCCACAGGAGCACTCAAAATATTTCCAATGCATTATGCTCTATGGGTAGTTATTCTTTAGAGCGTATTTTAGAGATATTCTGCTATTTGAAATGAAACAAAGTTGGTATATGTTATTAAGGTTCACAAGATAAAGCTCTCCTTCGGAAATAGTGTCTGTATCGTTAATAATTCTTCTACAGTAGTCAAAATACTTCCAATACAATACGGTAAATCTCTGTAAAGATACAGGCATCTATTAAAAGCATATTATCCTACAACATAATTAGCTAATAATCGGCTCCCTCAAAAGTTGCGCCAAAAGTCGCCAACATTGGCGACTTTTGGGATAAATCGACAAATATGGTGCCAAAAAATGCTTCGAAAAATGAACGGGAGTTGGCGATATTTTCATTATTTTGCGGGAAATCGAAAAAATATCTAATATGATCATAAACTATGACATTTCAATGGGAATTCTGGAAATTCGTTACTCGCGCTGTAATTAACCGATTTAGTGTGTTGTAAAACAAATAAATCGAAGGCACAGCTAAGAGCTTTTAGCCTAGGAGTGGGAGGAACTTTAAAAGCGTTCTAACGCATGAACGGATTTACATGGAGCAAAATTGCAAACTTCGATTTTTTAGCGCGTTGAACATTTTAATTTTAGACTGCTAAGCCTTAAAAGAATAAATTTCTCTCTCGTTCTTCGCGTTCGTGCGATACCGTTATGTTGTATAAGAAGAATATTTATATTTTTTAATACTAGGTTGAAAAGTGCTTATGATTTCGGTTTGTCTGAATGTCCGTCTGTCCGTCCGTGTTCTAACTTTTGTAAATAGGTATCGATTCCTACGAAATTTATATACGTTATTTCAATGTACTGTATCATGTACCCTATTAAAAATTGTGTATGTAGCATTTATAGTTCTTCTATAGGGCAGCTCAAAAGATTTGCAATACATTGCACTCTTCCCGCGTTCATCGTTGTAAAATTTTTCTCCTTACCAAAATGAAACTAAACGTTAAGTGGATCCATATGGCATACAAACTGGAGTTGCTTCTTGGTATGATTTCTTGGTTTATTGATGATCAGATGAACACTGATTGCGTGTTGAAGAGGATGTATATAGCTTGAAATTTAATGATATTTCCATTAATGAAGACGGTGAGGAATGCGGTATCCTAAACATGGAGGAAACGCGTGACGATGCAAAAAATGAAAATAATGGTGAAAGCAGAGAATAATGTTTATGCCCATGAGGCTGAGCCTACACTAGTACGAAGTTTGTCTAAAGCAATAAAGGTCCTATTTGAAAGAGTATGAATTTTTTTACAAACATGAACTGTATGAACTTTTATACAAACATAAAATCACATAAAAGGACCAGAAATATATTTTAAATCTTGAAAATTTACTGCTCGATTTATTTGTGTTACAAGTTTGCTTCGATCTATTTGTTTTACAAGTTTGCTTCGATTTATTTGTTTTACAAGTTTGTATCAAATTAGTATTTGTTGGTATACAGTCATTGTTTGTAAGCATAAAGATTGCTTTCTTTGTATTTTAACTAGCCCGCATTCATCGTTTTTTCCTACGCACCCCATGATAAATGATGAATCGAGTTTCTACTCTATAAATATCGAAGCAATCGATGTCTATTGATGGCAGTTTCAGGTTTACGAACAGGCTTTACTCAGGTTTACGACAGACAAACCGAAATCATGTAGTCTTCCTTGCTTCGTTGAAAAAGAGATAAAAATTAAGTCAATTTTTGAAAGAAATTTCTTTTTTTAATAAGCGTTGTTATACACAGTAATCAAATCTGTCAAATTTCTTACGACCGTTTTTTGGGATAAGAGGCGACAGTTTTGAAGCATAAGGAAAAATGGATGAAAAAATAACATATGTCAACGGTAGAAATCCAAGTAAATATTTTATAACGACAGAGAATTAAAAAAAAAAAAAAGCACAGCCATCCTGAAACAAAACGAACAAAAAAAGGTACTAATAATAATTCCGTTGAAAATTGCTGCAGTATTTATTTATTCACACTTTTTCATAGTTCCCATGGAACCAATAGCGTCGAAAGAGAAATATCCCGATCACTTTGCTCTGGAAATTGTCCAAATCTCTGCGCTTCATTACTAAATGGATTTCCTAACATAAATGAACAGATTGACGTGAGCATGGCAGTTCGAATAAAAGCGTTGTCGATATTGTATGTGGTGAAATCTTTATCAGATCATGAGTCGCTTTCATGCTTCATTTCTAAATGCTATGGCAGGGGTACCCAGAGTGTGTGCCGCGACTCCGCAGAGTGCCTCACAGAGAGATAAGGGGTGCCGCAAAGCACCTAGATCTCATTAAAGTACTTGCTTTCATTTTAAATTAGAATTATATTAATTATATTCATGTTTTCATTACTTCACTTCCCTAATATGTTCTTCAGAATAAAACTATCATGCAAAAGTATGCATAAATATATAATAGCAGTATAACACAGATATGGTATGACGATGATGGCATTGAGACGACGGGCGCCGCGAAGTGGCTATCTAGATCTCAATAAAGTACTTGCTTCAATTTTAGAATAGTATTAATTACTCTCGCCGCCCTATACCTTACTGTTCTATATATTCAGTGCAGTGTTGGCCAAATTATTGGACTCATTTCAGCGAAAATCACGTTCCTTTGTTTTAACAGTATTTGTCATTCAATTTATTTAGGTAAGGGTTCCTACAAATTTTGGGAGTCATGATTGTCATTAAATTTATTTAGGTAAGAATTCCTCCAAATTTTGGGTGTCATGATAAAAGATGATTGTTACCATGGGGGCAATGCCAAGCCCTAAGATTGCAATTCGATTTCTACTTTAACTCCCCCACTCTCGCCAAGGTGGCGATAATTAAACATATGCAGTTACAATAACGATTTTTTTGCATTTATGGGCAACCGTAATTTAGAATTGACATGGCGATTTGGAACAACATGAAGTACAGCAGTGCTTATTTATTTATTTTGGGTTGCCAATTAATGTAGTTTTAATAAATGTCTTAAAATTCCTTAACTGGTGCGTTTACCGCTAATTTGTTTACTTTAGTTTTCATCTAATTCTTTTAGGGAGCGTTGAAATGTGCGCATAACTCCTAGAGACTCATGACTGCAATGCTCGCCAAAGTGCGGCAAAGTGATTTTTAGGTTCGTGAGAGGGAGGGCTTTAAAGTAGGAATCAACCACATTTAATAATGTACGAAAAAACATGATTGGTGACATTTCCATTCATAAAATTATTATAAAAATACTGCATTGGGTGATACGGTGTTTTACTAATTCCTACAGGAATACTTCTTAATTCCAGCAGCTGCGGGGGTTAATGTGCCAAAGTTAGCAACCTGGTGTTTTATAGTACGGTTGCATTATTTAATTCGTATCCTTGGATACAATAATATAAAAGAAACAGGAAATGGCTGAAATGTGCTTTTGTGTAGTCCATTGAATGGCGACTTTTTTATGTGCGATAAACGCTCCAAGTATTGTAAACTCGATATTTTAAATCAGTGACAAGACCCGAAAGATCTTGCGTATTTGAGTATGCGTTGTTGTTTTGTAAATCTAGCAACTGCGGGACATGCGTAACCAATCTCTATATATAAAGGAAGATGTCCTGACTGACTGACTGACTGGCTGACATACAACCATCGCCCATCCAAATCTACCGGAGATACAGACATGAAATTTTTGGAGCTTATAGGTTTTGTGCCCAAGGCGTCATTTAAGAAGCGATTTTTAAATATTCGAACCCAGACGGGGGTGGCGACCCAAAACGTTCTTTTCACGTTTTACTTCATATCTCAGAGGGGAAAAGAGACAGCCGTAAAATTCTTGCTTTAAAATGTAACTAATACAAATGCCTAAAAATCAATTTCAGGGTTTTTTTGAAATTCACACCCAAACAGGGATAAGGGGCCAAAAAGTTCTTTAACGTTCTTTTCACATTTCCCTTCCTATCGCAGAGGAAAAAAGAGATAGCCGTAAAACTCTTGCTTTAAATTGTAACTAATAGAAATACCTAAAAGTCATTTTCAGGGTTTTTTAAAATTTTCATCCAAACGGGGTTCTGTCCAAAACGTTCTTTTCACATTTTCCTTCGCATCTCAGAAGAGATGCCGCAAAAATTTTGCTTTAAAATGTAACTAAATTCCTAAATATTAGTTTCAGGGTTTTTAGAATTCGCACCCGAATGGGGGTAAGGGGCCAAAATGTTCTTTAACGTTCTTTAGACATTTCCTTTTATATCTCAGAAGTAAAATGAGATGAGCAAAATTATTGCTTTAAGATGTAACTAAATTAAATACCTAAAATTCCTTTTCAGGGTTTTTACAATTCCGACCCGAACGGGGTAAGGGTCCAAATCGTTCTTTAACGTTCTTTTCACATTTCCTTTTATATCTCAGAAGTAAAAAGAGATTCAGAGATTCAGATTATCAGTTTCAGGGTTTTTAGAATTCGCACCCGAACGGGGGTAAGGGGCCAAAATGTTCTTTAACGTTCTTTACACATTTCCTTTTATATCTCAGAAGTAAAATGAGATAGGAGCAAAATTTTTGCTTTAAAATATAACTAGCTGAAATACCTAAAAATCCTTTTCAGGATTTTTTAGAATTCCCACCCAAACGGGGGTAAGGGCCTAAAACGTTCTTCAGCGTTCTTTTCACATTTCCCTTGATATATCGGAAGAAGGAAAAGGAGATAGGCATAAAATTCTTCTTTTAAAATGTAGCGAACACGAATACATAAAGTCATTTCCAGGCATTTTTAGTATTCGTGTATAAACTGGTGTAAGGACCCAAAACGTTGTTTTCATATTTGTCTTCACATTTCGAACGAAAATTATGATAACCTTAAAAATTTTGCATTAAAATGTAAAGAAAATAAATTCTTAAACATCCTTTTCAAGATTTTCGACAAAAATCGACAAAAATCGATTTGTAAATTTTTTTGAAAAAATCGAAAAAATCGACAAAAATCGACCTCAAAAAGAGGTAGTTGACAAAAAAAAAAGGTGTTTTAGCAGTTGAGTGCTGTTAATTTCACACAAAATTTTTGTCTACCTGGTGAAAGGGCGAATGACTTTTTAAGAGTTGCCAGATTAAACGTGAAAAGTCGCGAAGGCTTGTCACTTTTTGGTGATTTATCGCCAAATTTTGCATAAAAAATTAAGTTCCCGAAATTGGAGCCAGCTTAGCTACATCTTCCATGCGCTTGTCACGAAATTTCCTAGCCCTACTGTTTATTTAATTGGAATAATGGTGCCTGCATTCATGAAAATAAAGATGAAGTATGGTTAGAATATGCCTCGCGAGAATTAAAACAGGTTAGTAGGTGGTTTTAATATAGATTTCGATTTTAAAGAAGTATTTTATGGAACAAGAAAGGCAAATACGAGACACTCGCGGATTTTGGATTATGATGAACATTCCAAACAGCATTTAGAAATATCAAGTATAGATAGAATATGCCTGACGAATACTGTAAAACAGTTTTTAAGGCGATTAAATCTAAAAATATGTTTAATATTTATTTATTTATTTTCCATTTGTATTTTTTGGTTTAACAATATCCATTCCGTGCGAAGAACGGGTACTTCAGCTAGTAACAAATATGCTTGCTTCATTTGACTTCATTGAACTGTTAATTTGGATTTTTGCGTATGTGTTATTTTTTACGCTAACGTTTACATCTTGTTGTTGCCCTTCGCAGCGTGGAAATATCGGTACCGCATACGTTAGCGTATTGCATAAGTAGGTATTCATGTTTTTATTAGACTAGGGGCCAAGGCCCCCAGACTCGCTACGTTCGCTTTTCGTATGAGGCATTCGGCCCCTAATAAGGCTTATTCGTAAAAAGGCTTATTCGTAATAATAAGGCTTAGACATAATTTCAACAGACAAAACCCGAAGATTGGATCATATAGAATGTTACTGAGCTACACATTGCTTGGTTCTTGCAGGTTCATTGGTACATAAAAATTTAAACTTCACACTACAGTAGACCCCCCTCCCCCTCATAACACGGAAGATATTTTGTTATGGGAATCCGTGTTGTACGGGTCCTGAGCTGTACTCCACCTGGAGTGCGGACTCCGCTTATAATTGCTGGAAAAATTATTTGCACTCCTCAAAAACACAATAATATTTAATGCTGCCATTCAAAAGTTATATTAATTGGGAGCTAAAGCGTAATAAAATCAGAACATCTGTTTCAGCTGTATTTTTAATAATGTAAAACCTATTGGACACACCTTGCGAATTTGCCACCCATGGCGATTTTTCATTATTTGGCGACTTGCGTACATGTAAAGTTAATAAAAGTTACGGAACAGATAGGATAGCTTGCCACCAATGGCGACTTTTGATTATTTGGCGATTTACACATGCTCACAACCTATAATTACTGATCATTTGAGGTTACCGGAAAACCGTTATCCATATTTTCATTTACATAATCGTTTGCAGATTGGCGTACTTAGCACCACGAATTATACCATCTCGTCGCGATAGCAAATATCCAAAGTGTACTATAACTGCTATAATGGCATGGTTAACGCCGCCAAATATTTCTACTGGTAGTAAATAATCCAGCTGGACCGAACCGACTTTAAAATAATCTGCATTTTAATTATTTTTCATTTTCAAGATATTAGTTATTCTGTTTTGGAAAAACGAATAATCGCTAATTCTAAACTCCTGTTGTCTAAGCCAATTTACTATTTGAAAATTGTCAACTTTGTGTAACACATTTTGAGTTACTTATTTCATATAGTTTTTATTTTGGCGTAAAATGGGTGTATTTCTACTTCATGTTTGACAATTTCACGTGATACATACTTGGAGACGCTTTGTTGCAAAGGAATGAATGATTTTATGCCAAATCTGGCAACCATTCTGTTTATTTTTTCAGTTTTTTATTAATATCTTCTAAAATAATTCGATTTTCGAAATTTAAGTCAGCTTATCAGTCTCCTCGGAATTTTTCGAATCGGTGAGCACCTTAGTCGAAACTTAAATCCCCACGGTTTAGGAGGAGATAGGCCAACAAGCTTTGACAGTGCAAGCGGCCTTTACTTTTTTTTAGAATAGAGAGATTACTTTACTTTCCCAATTTGTTCTTCACAATCATATAAATCTCTACATAGTATAAAGCAAAGTCGCTTTCCGCATCTGACTGAGTGTTAAAAATTCCATTTTCCTGGTTCGTTTATTTTATTGACGGATGAAATGTAAACAAAAGAAACCTTTTTAAATAACAACGCTTTTAATCACAACGTCAGTTTTTTATTTTAACACTTTACACACACCTTTTTATTACGATACGCAAAAATAGAACCACAACAAGAAACCCCCCCCCCCCAAAAAAAAAAAAAAAAATTAAAATTAAGATATTATAACTGTTGCCACTAAACATTTTCAATAAGTTACAGTTACAACCATTGAGCATGCACGTAGCGGTCTGCGCCACACGAAAATTCGCGGCGACCTCGTAACGACCACAGAAACCCGGCGACGGCGGCGTGGAAAATCAACCCAAAAAAAAAAAAAAAAAAAAAAAAAAAAGGAGCTTAATTTTCATTAAGCTCACTTTTTGTTGATATTCCACGCCGCTTCTGAACCCTGCTTTCCGAACATGCACCACGTAAGAAAAGTATTGTAATTATGAAAAAATTCGACTTCGAGATTTTGGTGTATTTAGAAGTTTTGAGGTGAGAAAATGGGTGTATGCGTACACACACACACACACACACACATATACTGTATGTATAAATTGGAGCTAAAATGAGATTTTTTAAAGACTAGAATGAAGACTAGAGTTTTTATGAAAACTAGTCAATCTTGAGTATGATATTGTCATACATACAATTAATGCCAATTAGCTACACATGGACTCTAGGCCGAGTGGAGGGATGTAGAGATTACGATTGCGTTCGGGCTCGATTATATTTCTATTTAATATGCACTAACGACAATATTTATGATATTCTATCAATGACTTTTATTTATTTATTAGCAGAAATTTCGGGCTCGGACTCCGACTTAAATAATATCGCATCGAGCGTGCTCGAATTAAAAGTCCACGGGCTCGGGGTTTAAAAAAGTGAGTGGGGTGCCCACCGTGGAGGTCTTCCTAAGGGGTCCTAACCCTATCTAGACTAAGTTTCGGAGAAAACCACTAAAGACTACTAAAACTACTGAAAACAAAAACACTGAAAACTACGAAATTGAAAACTACGGTTAGGTCGGCGAACGCGACCTGGTTTTGAAGCAGGCAATTTCCGTCTCTCAGTTCAGAGGGCTGTGCGCTCGGCCACTGCTGGGGCTCCAGAATGTGAGCTTGCCGTTGTGGTACACTTTTAAAATATTTCTACTCCAAAACTGAAACAAGAGATTTTTATCAAAATCGGATTGGTTTATGTTGCTTATATGGCACATTCACGATACATTTAGTTATCGGTATATGATTGATATATCATTTGCTTTTTAGCGTTTTTACTTTTCGAACATGTACTACGTAAGGAAAGTATTGTAATTATGAAAAAATTCGAATTCGAGATTTTGGTGTATTTACACGTTTTGAGGTCTTCTGAATTCATTTATGCTATTTTTACGAGATGTATGCATGTGTATGTGAGTGAACACGATAGCTCCTAAACGGTACATTCGATTGAGCTCAAATTGAGTATATATGTTATAAACTACCATCATAAGACCCGTATTGATTTTGATGTGTATAGGACTTATAGTTTTTTTACAGGGCTGCGAAAGAAATTTCTTTTACATTATGGCCTATGGGCGAAAATTCTTGAAAGTGCGCTAGCTTTTAAACGGTACATTCGATCGAGCCCAAATTGGGTATATACGTAATAAATCAACATCGTAAGACCGGTATTGATTTTGATGTGTATAAGACTTATAGTTTTTCTACAGGGATACGACAAAGATTTCTTTTACATTATGGCCTATGGGCGAAAATTCTTGAAAGTGCGCTAGCGTGTAAATGATACATTCGATTGAGCTAAAATTGAAAAAAACTAAGAATTTTTACTGAATTATTCATCGATTAAAATTTGTTTAAATGCTTGGTAATGATCTTAATCGTAAGTGTCCGGAAAGTCGAGTGGAGTCATTCCAGATTTTTTTATTTTTTTCCCTCTCCACAACCTTCTCATGAACCATTGGAAACCTATAATGTTCTTTTGAGGTATAATTCAATGTTTAAACAGTTTTTGAAACAATTAAATTACGTCATTGACTCAACAATTTAAATTGTCTCTTTACAGGTTACTAGCCTTACGAAGTATCCAGAAAAAAATAAGCAGTTGAAAGTTTAGGTACAATTCTTTTTTTTAAGTTTTGAAGTCGATTGTACGCCACGATGTAAAATCAGCCGGGGACTTCGCAATTAGTAACGGGCCTGCGCGTGTATTTTGATGAGCCATCCAAAGAGGCCTACGGATGCTCGAGTCTTCACGTATACATCAGACATTTCTTAAGCTTCCCAGCGCTTTCAAACGTTATTTAATGTAGTTTTAAGTAGTAATTGTGTTACTAATTCAAGTACGAACTCATGATTAATTTGTTTGCTATGATACATATTTACATAAAGAAAATAGATGCATATAATTTGAAGGAAAAACAAAGTAGCGCTTACTCTCATGATTCACGATTGCTTATTTTAGTTTCACAAGTGGATATTTAACATACTTTAAAATAACTAAATACACAAATGAGAAAGACATTTTTATAATGAATATTTCTTGAACGTAGTCATATTTCCTAAGTTATTTTAAACAATTCACCATTAATCTTTAACAAATGATGTATTAAAGCGCATTTCAGTGTTTTCGGGATATCCTGTATATTGGAGAAAATTGATAAAATACGCTCTATAGCGCGATCCCTGAATTAATTATTCTTTAATAAAGATATTTCATGTAGTATATATTATTCTTTTGTCGCTTTCTCAATCGAACTTAGGAATTGAGCAAGCATAATGAACGCTTGTACAAAATATTAACTTATGAAGTTTCTGTATAAACGGGCAAAAATCAATAATTTATAATTTACTGTATTTCTGCACTGTACCAGATGTAAGTCTTAATCACATAATCAAGGCATATATAACTGATAAATAACATTTTCAACTGGCAAAATTAAATTGTCTTAATAGTATCACAACGTCATGCTTATTTACAAGAATAAAAACTACTCAAGTAATACGATTTCTGATTAAAATAATTTATTTATAAATAACACATGAGTAATTATTCACCAAACTTGATTTACATACATATATTTAGAATTTCTAAATACATTATAAGCGTTCACTTACCTTTACATTCAGAGCAAAATGTTCGAATTTTAGGATAAATTTTCATGAAAGAAAATGGCGCAAGATTCACCAAACGATTACCTACATCTAAAGTTTTTTAGTACGACAAAAGTATAAAAAAATTGTTTTAAAATAATAAAATAATATAACATTTATAATACTTAGAATAATAAAATAGAATACTGTGACTGGAGAAAACAGGCCTCAGTGATAAACTCATTTTTAGGGATGGCAACTCATAAGCAGGCCCGTTGCTTAGCGATGGCCCCGAATCAGCGTTCTTCGGTGGCGGCGCAGACCTCTATATGCACGTTCCTGAACACTGATGTATCCGCTAACTCCTCCTAAACCACGAAACGGATATTGATGCGATATTCACCGTCAATTAGATAATTTTTCACGGAAGGTGTATAGTATATACTATGCAACATCACTT
The DNA here is from genome assembly GCA_038373885.1 of Cheiracanthium punctorium. Taxonomy (NCBI): domain Eukaryota; kingdom Metazoa; phylum Arthropoda; class Arachnida; order Araneae; family Cheiracanthiidae; genus Cheiracanthium; species Cheiracanthium punctorium. The sequence goes on from JAWZYV010007843.1 coordinate 208,645, forward strand.
TACGACAATAATATGCAACGTGTATAAAAAAAAAAGCCAATATTTACGCCTTCGCAATAATGTTTTCAGGTTAAACCACACGAATTGGTATAATTGTAATAAGCGGTTTCATTTCACGTCATCAGATTATCAAGTCTTTGTAATTCTTGTCAGAGTATCAAATCTTTGTCACGTGACTCACCATCTATATACATAAAGGTGTTTATATCCGTCAAAAGTAGATCAGTGAAAAACATGAAAAACTATTTGAATTTCAATGAGTTCGTGAGCGAAATTGACGTCATTTTAATGTCATGACTTTAAAAATGCATTAGATAATAAAATTTGTTCTACGAGCGAGATAATAAACTTCCACAATATCCAATAAAAGTAGATCAGTGAACAACGTGAGATTATAGTTTTTCTTTTTCTTTCACCAATTCGTTTGATATTGCAAGTGAAATTGGCATCATTTTGATGTCACGAGTGTAAAGATGCATTAAAACATAAAAGCCCGATTAACAGTCGTATTCACGAAACGGCTAGTAACCGCCTGATTATGAAACTAACGTTTGACCGTTACTTGCTGTTAACACACCGGTAACCTCAGAACGGTATTCACCAACTATTTCAAACCACTGGTTTCCTGACCAACGTTTGACCACCTATTAACTTGTACTTGTGCATTCTGCTTTGTAAGCTCGTCTGTGATTGGCTTAGGGCACTGGCTATCCAACCAGCTGATTGCCGACCCTTGACCCCTCTTCGCGAACGCTCCAAAATAGTTGAAAATAAGCAGGAGTGTAATGTGTTTTCATGTATTTTTATAATCACAAATGCTTCAATTATTTATTTCGGAGATTTCTGCTGAATTTTTTGTAATTAATAACGGATATTTTATTTATATACTCCTACGAATTTAAAAGATATATTGATTTTTAAAGGTATTCGAAGGTTTTCTATTTTTATTTTTTAAAGTATCTGACAGTCAAAAACAGTACGATTGTTTAAAAATTTGTGAATACATACTTAAGAGCTTACTCTGGGGGTATTTTATTTGTTTTACTGTAGGAGATGGTATGTTTTTTTTTTTTTTTTTTTTTTTTTTGAGTATCAATAATTAAAATTTCAAATGCATAAAAAAGCAAATATTTTTACAATGGTAAACAATTAATTAAATACAATTGTAATAATTCTAATGTTGAAACCTACTGGTGACCATACTTTAATCACAAAAATATGGATCATAGAGCAGCTCTGCAATTTTTTGTAATTTTATACAGTAAAAGGTAAATATATACGAGAATATTAAAATGTGATTGTGCTGAGATGGTTCTGCTTAAATAATGATTTATGAGGTAGCCATTACTTACTCAATTTTTAACTGAAGTTATGAACTAGGCTGTCTCTTGATTTTTCATATCAAGTACTAGAAATTTTTGGACCCTTCCCCCCCTCCCCCCCAAAAAAGGGAATTGCAGATCTCCACTCGAGTTTTTCCCACAATAAAGACACTTTAATCACTCTGTAGTCAGACATTAAAATAAGATTTTTTTTTTTTTGCATGTGATTAATTTATGAGTAATAACTTAGCACGAAGTGTACAACTTATTTAAATAAACCAGGAACGGGGAAAAAGAGTATTCAATTTAAATATTAATAGTGAATAATGCCTCTGATGTATTTTTATTAATGGAATAATGCAAAAATCAAGAATTATATTAGTTATTTTATCGGATGTATGTAAATAAATATTTAATACTATAAGCTTAAAACAGACTCTGTTAAAATTTACATTTTCTTCCCCCTTGAAACAGATAAAACAAATGTCAATGAATTTTTGTCTCAAAGCTACATGTTCTTCTTTTGCAAAATCGTAGGCAAATAAAAATTGGGAGGGGATGGGGGGTATGTAGCGCTGAATTTTTTTTTTACCTATAGTTGAACTGCAGAATCAATGCAAATAAAAAAACTACTAATTTCATTGACTAAAATTTCGGGGGGAGGGTGGGAAATCACTTAAAGGAATTTTAGAAAGGGGACTAATTAAAGAAACCTGTTCCAGCCCAGCTAAGCCCTGCTAATTCACATGGCTTTGTCTATTAAATTTTGCAATGCTCTTGCTGGGAAAAAAAATAAAAAATTAATAAAATTATTTCTTTTTTTCTGACAGGATTGGGATCATGATTGATTTTGATGGTATTGTAGTATAATGTCGAATTTATACACCTAATTAAAATGGTTAAGTACTTCATCCCAGAGGGCCTTACTTTTTTAGAAATAAAAAAAAGAGATGTTAAAAAAAAGGGGGGGGGGGTGAGAGAGCAAGAAGGGAAACTTTGGCCGCAGCGAGGCCAGAACCCTGGAACTACTGCTTGCCAATCGCTCGCTTTACCGCTGCGCCATAATTTCATTGACACATTAGCTGTAAATTTAAAACATTTCCTTTTTCGCCTGTTTACCGTTTACTTACTTTGATGGTAATGTATTGGAAAATCCTTGACACACAAGTCTTCTAAACCGTTTACTTTCTCCTCACACATAAATTTTGCAAATCTATCAATAAATTCTAAAATTTCCATATCTTCTGTCTTCAACAGCGCTGTAGTCCACCATGTTTGTTAACAGATTAGAGCCTCACAGCGCATGCGTCGAATGTAACAGGCCGGTAACCACCCGAATTCGACTGGTTACATTCGTCTGTTAAAAACGAGATGTAACCAGCCGATTTGGCCTTGTGAATATGTGAATACCATTTTTTTTTTAACCATCCGATTCTATGGTAATCCGGCTGTTACCAGATGGTAGAAAGTTTCGTGAATACGGGTGTTAGTCGTTAAAAGGCTTTGACGTAAAAACTATGCAATTAGCAAAAAAAAAAAAAAAAAAAATGTACAGTTGGAAACATCTTTCACAAAATTTGTGATTCACTTTCAAAACCAATTTAGCTTAATCATCTCTGAGGTAAAAATTACATCACGTGCAAAATAATTTCGTAACGTTATGATTTAAGTTAGCTTAAAAATCTCGTGGAAACGAACGAGATTTAATCTCACTCTCCGAGGCATGGCTCACTGGGATAAATACAGGCTGCCCGAAAAGCTCCGTTTTTGCGTACGAGTAAATTTTCGCTTCTTACCCAACGCCGATTTGTCGCTTTTACCCAACTGTATCACTGTTGCCAACTCTGCCGGAGAAAATGTGCCTAAAATCAAAGCTAAAAGCATCCAGGAATGGATAACCATGTTTTCAAGCCGAGAAAAAAAAAAAGCCGCGTTTGGCGCCTTTTTTAGCACTAGAGTGCTATTTCGCTCGAGCACGGTTTTTGTGTAGACACGATTTTCCTACAGTTAGCGCAAATTGTCATGCGACTTATGTTTATTTTCGGTATTTACGTATTATTCCGGCGATCCGCCAAGAGGAGCGATTTTTTTGCCAAGGGAAATGCGGGGCATATGAAATAATTATGGTTTTGAATATGATTGGCAACAGTTTGGCAACTCATTTGACGGAAAAATAGTTTGGCGGCAATGACCGACGGGAAAATACGTAAGTACCATATTTTTCTTACATGGTACATGCTCGGAATGTAAAAATTCAGAATTGTTGAAATTTCTATATTATTTATCTTAATTTGCCTTTTTAAAAGAGCCTCCCGCTCTTTTAAGAGCATTGTATAATCAGATTTCGGAAGCACATTAAGGGCAAGGTTGCCAATTCAGCTACTTTGTGGCTAGATCTGTCTAATTTTTGCGGCTAAATCAGCCAATTTAGACACTTTGTTGTTAGATCTTGGCAAACTGGCAATACTGAAGTATTTTGTAAGTCGGAAATGAAAGTCCAATTGGCTCAAAAAGCATCAGCAGACAAGCCCTTTTCAGCAATACAAGCTTTTAAAAGTAAACGCTAAAGAAACGCCGAGAGAGCTGAGAGAAAAAAAAAAGGGGCCAAAACACGGCTTTTTTTTTTTTTTTTTTTTTTTTTTTTTTCTTCTCGGCTTGAAAACATTGTTATCCATTTCTGGATACTTTTAGCTTTGATTTTAGGCACATTTTCTCCGGCCTAGTTGGCAACAGTGAAACAGTTGGGTAAAAGCGACAAATCGGCGAAGAAGCGAAAATTTACTCGTAAGCAAAATCCCGTGGGAGAAACTGGTTTTCGGACAGCCTGTATTTATCCCAGTGAGTCATGTTCGAGGGAACAAGACTGTTATTCGCAGCAAATCGGAATCCGAGTGTATTGGAAAATCTATTGTATTGCGGCTAGGTCAAGAATAACAAACTCTGATACAAAACAAAATACAGTGTGAAATTATTTCCTTCTTACATGTCGTTTGCGGAATCTTATTGGATTACGAATTCCGATTTGCTGGGAATGCACACTCTTGGAGTTCTTCGACTCAACAGTATAAAATAAATATAATATTAACTTGATGGTGCTTTAAAAGGAATCGGACTTTTGTTTCTATTCTATTTTACAATTTATTTGCTTTACATGTGTGGTAACATTTCTACGAAGCCCATTAAAGAAACGTCGGTAAATCCAAATTATTCGGCGCATTTGCGTTTGACCCCTTTTAGTGGCAGCGATTTAGGGGTAGGTTATTATTGGAAAAATTGGAACCGTTTCAAGAGCTTTAGTTTCATAGATGATGCTTATCGTTCAATATTAACCCACGATTAAAAATAATTTGCCTTCAATTTTCAATTTTCAAGTTCTTTATCGGTGCAAAAAACGCATCAAAAATACTTATTCCCCCACAAGTTCGATAGAGGACACCAAAATATCGTCTGCGGGATATCGAATGCTGAAAATTTGTTTTATTTTCCTTTTGTTGGCTGTAATCTGGCAATCAATGAAATTATTTTCGTGCATTATTGACTCTTAACCACAGAGTTTTGTGTAAAAAATATAGGCAAATGGTCGACGAGCTAATACTTAAATAACTTCGTTTGTTGTGCGTAGAACTCTAAACGTTAGAGAAACAAACTATCAATTACAAATCACGTACAAATTTCCGCAAAGTATTTTTTTAAAAATCGTAATGCTAGGTTACGAGAGAAACGATTCGATAGTTTTGCTCTGATTGAATAAATTTTAATCACGTGTGTTACAAAAATATCTGTTTCCTCCTGTATGATGGACGGGTACACAACTAGTAGTATATACAGGGTGTCCAGCCTTAATGTGACCCAATAGCTAATTCCCGAACCGTTGGGTTTAGATATGCACTTCCAATTTGAAAAATGTTTTAAAAAAGGTAAAAAATGTTTTTACGTGCTTTTCGAACCAAAAAACCCATTTAGAAAAAAATTACAAAAATTAAATTTTTATATGGTCCCTAGGTCCTATCACTTATATTTAGGAAAAGATGCAGTACACAAAAACAAAGTAAACACAAAAAGTTGCATTTTATTACGATAAAAACCGACCGAGTTATGGAACTTTCAAAATCATACATTTCATCCATTTTCTCGGCCGTTTTCAAGAAGCTAGTAAGGAACCGTCTTGAAAATAGCCGAGAAAATGGATGAAATGTATGATTTTGAAAGTTCCATAACTCGACATTTTTTATCGTAATAAAATGAAACTTTTTGTGTTTACTTTGTTTTTGTGTACTGCATCTTTTCCTGAATATAAGTGATAGGACCTGGGGACCGTATAAAAATTTAATTTTTGTAATTTTTTTCTAAATGGGTTTTTTGGTTCGAAAAGCACGTAAAAACATTCTTTACCTTTTTAAAAACATTTTTCAAATTGGAAGTGCATATCTAAACCCAACGGTTCGGGAATTAGCTATTGGGTCACATTAAGGCTGGACACCCTGTATATGCAATGCATCGGTGCTGGGCAGAGCGGACGACTCGGTCGGAACACGGGCTTTGAGCACCGAGCGGGGCCTTCGCAATTAGTAACGGGCCTGCGCGTGTATTTTCATGAGCCATCCAAAGAGGCCTACGGATGCTCGAGTCTTCACGTATACATCAGGCATTTCTTAACCTTCCCAGTGCTTTAAAACGTTATTTAATGTAGTTTTAAGTAGTTATTGTGTTACTAATTCAAGTGCGAACTCATGATTAATTTGTTTGCTATGATACATATTGACATAAAGAAAATAGATGCATATAATTTGAAGGAAAAACAAAGTAGCGCTTACTCTCATGATTCACGATTGCTTATTTTAGATTCACAAGTGGATATTTAGTAGACTTTAAAATAACTAAATACACAAATGAGAAAGACATTTTTATAATGAATATTTCATGAACGTAGTCGTATTTCCTACGTTATTTTAAACAATTCAAGATTAATCTTTAACAAATGATGTATTAAAGCGCATTTCAGTGTTTTCGGGATATCCTGTATATTGGAGAAAATTGATAAAATACGCTCTATAGCGTGATCCCTGAATTAATTATTCTTTAATAAAGATATTTCATGTAGTATATATGATTCTTTTGTCGCTTTCTCAAACGAACTTTGGAATTGAGCAAGCATAATGAACGCTTGTACAAAATATTAACTACAGTTGAAGTTTCTGTATAAACGGGCAAAAATCAATAATTTATAATCTATATAAATAAAATTAGACTTTTGTCTGTACATTTCTTGGAATTCAAAAATTTTGCGATTTCTATCCGTTTCAAGCACCCGGGAATCCGATGCGACCCTCAAAAAAAAGTTTGTCTGTCTGTCATTCTGTCATTCTGTCCTTCTGTCCTTCTGTCATTCTGTCATTCTGTCCGTGACGCTTTTTTTGTTTAAGCATCACGTAAAAACGGCTGAAGCGAATGATATGAAATTGGGTGTCATGATAGGTGGTCACTCAATTTAAAACATAGGCGTCGAATTTTTAAAAAATATTGATTAGATTTTCAGATTTTGTGAAAATCGTTTCAAACTGCGTTAATTTGTGTTCAAGCATCACGTAAAAACGACTGAAGCGAATGATATGAAATTGGGTGTCATGATAGGTAGTCACTCAACTTAAAACATAGGCATCGAATTTTTAAAAAATCTTGATTAGATTTTCAGATTTTGCGAAAATCGTTTCAAACTGCGTAAATTTGTGTTCAAGCATCACGTAAGAACGACTGAAGCGAATGATATGAAATTGGGTGTCATGTTAGGTGGTCACTCAACTTAAAACATAGGCGTCGAATTAAAAAAAAATCTTGATTAGATTTTGAGATTTTGCGAAAATTGTTTCACACTGCGTATTGTGTTCGCACATCACGTAATAACTGCAAAGGTGAAAAAATGGTATTGGGTGAAATGATAGGTGGTCACCTTAAACTATAAGCATCTAAAAAAAACTGATCAGATTTTGGGATTTTGCGAAAATCGTTTCAAACTGAGTAAATTTTTGTTCACACATTACGTAATAACGACTAAAGCGAATGATATGAAATTTGGTCACATGATAGGTTGTTGTTCAACATAAAGTATAGGTGTCCAATTTTTTAAACTTTTTATTAGATTTTGAGATTTTGTGAAAATTCTCCCAAAATGCGGTTATATTTTTTCAAGCACCGCGTAATAACGACTAATACGAAATTTGGTGATATGATAGGTAGTTGCTAATCTTAATTTATAGGTGTTGAATTTTTAAAATATTTTGATTACATTTTGAGATTTTGTGAAAATCGATTAAAAATGCTAAAATGTTTGTTCCAGCATCACGAAATAAAGACAGCAGGGAATTAAACAAAATTGGGTGACATGATAGGTTGTCACTCAACTTAAATTCTAGGCTTCCAATTTTTCAAAAATGTTGATTAGATTTTGAGATTTTGCGAAAATTATTTGAATATGTGTAAATATTCGTTCACGCATCCCATAATTACGACTAAAGCGAATGAAATGATATTACTTAGTTACTCTCTAACCTGTAATATTTTAACAATACATAAAAATTATAATTGCGCTTTCTTTACTTTGGCTACATACTACATCCATTCTGTGTACTCCAACAATGCTGACGAAAGTTCTTGCTTTTAGAAATTTGCTTTCAGTACTAACCCGTCAACGACGGGTACTTCAGCTAGTTTACTATATTTCTACACTGTACCAGATGTAAGTCTGAATCACATAATCAAGGCATATATAACTGATAAATAACATTTTCAACTGGCAAAATTAAATTGTCTAAACAGTATCACAACGTCATGCTTATTTACAAGAATAAAAACTACTCAAGTAAGTAATACGATTTCTGATTAAAATAATTTAGTTATAAATAACACATGAGTAATTATTCACTTAACATGATTTACATACATATTTTTAGAAGTTCTAAATACATAAGTGTTCACGTACCTTTACATTCAGAGCAAAATGTTCGAATTTTAGGATAAATTTTCATGAAAGAAAATGGCGCAAGATTCACAAAACGATTATCTACATCTAAAGTTCTTTAGTACAACAAAAGTATAAAAAATTGTTTTAAAATAATAAAATAATATAATATTTATAATACTTAGAATAATAAAATAGAACACTGTGACTGGGGCAAAACAGGCCTCAATGATAAACTCATTTTTAGCGATGGCAACTCATACGCAGGCCCGTTGCTAATAACGACGGCTCCGCACCGAGTTAGGCGTCGTTGAGATGTCTGACCTCCCGCTGCTGGTACTTGTAACCCACATAAATGGTACTTGTCAACAAGGTGATCATTTTGGTCGGTACAACAGGTCCGTCCTTCATAAATATAGAGCTTATGGAGCCCTTAAATATGGAGCTGATTTGCGAAGGCTTTTTATCCCTCGCAACTCTATTTGCGAGAGTTACAAATGGCGACTAGAGAAATCGGCAATCACGCATTCTGATTGCTCGAAGCCTTCGAAATCCTTGCTGTGTCACTTCAGTGACCCCTGAATTGCTCAATCTAATTGCTCAAAAACTCTCGCACGCATGTTGCGAGAGTTTCTCGATTTGCAATTTTTTTACTTCGCAAAGCGTCACACGAATCGGTCTGTAAGAAAGATCGAGGCCATTTAGCTCTTACTATGATAGACAGACTTAAATGTAAATACATGCTCAGGAATTTTACGAGAATCAACTTACATATGAACTGAAAGCTTCATCGTATTACGCTACCATTTGCATCTTATCTAAAACTCGAATTCTCTAGATTACGGCCTCAGTATGAGAACGAGATTGAAGAAATACGAAATTTAAAAATGGAATTCGTTAAAATTAAAACCTTTTTTGATTTTGGTTTTATGACTATAAACGTATTACTATAAGCTGCAGTGATGTTAATCAGATTTATGTAAAACATAATTCAGTATTTTTGTTATTAGTCTCAATTTTCAATAAATTGGCATCGGCATGGATCTCATAAGAAGAAGGGAGGAAAGGAAAAGACGAAAAATCAAGTATGTAAAGAATGTTTCTTTTGAACATTTCATTCGTAAAGCTCTGCGAATGATTAACGTCGACGCCAGCATTACCTCTGACGCCCTAGAAATAGTAGATTCCATAATGTTCGATTTGTTCAACGAGCTGGCGGCTGAAGCTCATGACTTGATGATTCGCTCAGGACGAAGAACTCTGATGCCAAATGATATGCACTTCGCGACTTTGACATGTTTTAGAGGACAACTACAGAGACATGCTGTTGGTAATGCTCAGAATGCCGTCCATCACTTTGTGCAATGATCCCTTTGTGATATGATTAAGGATATGACGGGACTAGTTCCTCTTTTTTAATTGCTCTGAAAGTATGAAATTTTCAAAACGCAAAGAATTCAACTGCACTATTCAAATTAAAATTGGTTGTGTTCCAAAAAATTTGTGTGGCAGTCCCTAAGGTCATGAATAAAAATTAATAATTAAATTTTTAGTGTAGTTATTTTCTAGTGTAGTTAGTGTAGTTATTTTGTGGTGTATTAGATTGTAAAGAAAGTTTCCCGCCACCGCAAACATCGTCAGAACACAGTTCGCATTGACGTATTTGCTCATATTTTGTCGAACTATTTTTGACATTTGAAAGAAAGAGGCTTACTTTATAACACTGTGTTGTGAAATCTCTGAAAAATATAGTTATCATTAAGTACAAGGTGTCTCCAAATGGAACTATAGCTCTAGAGGATTAGAACCATCATTAACTTCCAGTTGTGTTGCAAAAAGTCAGCTCTAGAATATCAACAAATTATGAGTACAGCTTTAAGTACTATTGTTGTATAATATGACACTATGCAGGCTTGGTACCGAAAGTTCAAATACAGTTATCTAAGGAGTTAGAAGTTAGTTTTTCAGGCAGATATGGCGGAAAACTTTCGTTACAACCTGATAGTTATATTTAGTATTAAAGGAGTTCTTTTTGTGTGGGAAACACATTAATACTAAACACCGTCTTGTGTGATTTTACCTTAGAAGTATATATGTATTTTATGGGTACTTGTGTATTATACCGTCGACATTCCAAGCGAAGAGATTAGTATTCGATAGGGTTTAGTACTCTGCAGTTCCGTTGCTATTGCGCACGCGATAATGCGCATCAAAATACCGCATATTCTACTATGGATAAAATGAATCGTGTTCCTCTCTATTCTAAAAAAAAAAAAAAAAAAAAAGTAAAGGCTACTGCTGGAGCTTTCAATAGTTTGTTTGGCTATCTTCTCCTAAACCGTGGGGATTTGAATTTCGAGAAACATGTCCAGGGATTTGGAAAATTCCGAGGAACCTGATAAGCTGACTTAAATTTCGAAAATCGAATTATTTTAGAAGATATTAATAAAAACTGAAAAAAATAAAACATAATGGTTGCCAGATTTGGCATAAAGTCATCCATTACTTTGCAACAAAGCAATTCCAAGTATGTAGAATTTCACGAAACTGACAAATATGAAATAGAATTACACCCTTTTTACGCCAAATTAAAAAGTATATGAAATAAATAACTCAAAGTGTTTAACACAAAGTTGACAATTTTCAAATAGTAAGTTCGTTTAGACAACAAGAGTTTAGAGTTAGCGATTATTCGTTTTTGCAAAACAGAATAACTCATTGTAACTGATTTTAAAAGCGCCATCTTGGCATTAGGTATGATCTGACAAAATGGTATCTTTCCAAGCAGGATGAATCAAAACCGCAAATTCAAAAATGTTAGAACCCAACATCTTGAAAATGAAAAATAATTAAAATGCAGATTATTTTAAAGTCGGTTCGGTCCAGCTGGAGTATTTGCTACCAGTAGACATATTTGGTAGCGTTAACTGTGCCATTATAGCAGTTATAGTACACTTTGGATATTTGCACGCGCGGCGAGATGATATAATTCGTGGTGCTAAATACGCCAATCTGCAAAGGATTATGTAATATATGGATAACGGTTCTCCGGGAACCTTAAATGAGCAGTAATTATAGATTGTGAGCATGTGCAAATCGCCAAATAATGAAAAGTCGCCATTAGTGGCAAGCTATCCTAGCTGTTCCGTAGTTTTTATCAAAGAAAACATATGAAGTGTTTTTTTCTTACAGATAAATATTAACTATACATACACGCAAGTCGCCAAATTATGAAAATTCACCAATAATTGGCTAATACGCAAGGTGTTCCATGGGTTTCACACAATTAAAAATAGTGCAAAGTTAAATTTTTAATTCCCAAGCAACATGCAAGAACCAAGCAATGTGTAGCTCGGTAACATTCAACCTGATCCAACTTCTAGGTTTTGTTTGTTGAAATTATGCCTTATTTACGAATAAGCCTAATTAGGGGCCGAATGCCTCATACGAAAAGCGAGCGTAGCGAGTCTAGGGGCCTTGACCCCATGTCTTTTAAAATTTATAAATTTTATGTTTGCGGTTGATTTTTACTTCCTTGTACGGAGTATAAGGAAGTAATGTGATCCCGAAAAATTTTGGGGGGCAAATTTCGATGAAAAAACCGATTTTGACTACCTCTAAATTTAATTAAAAAATTTTTTTCGATCCATCTTATCGTAAGCTAGCATTCACGATCATATAAACGCGTCTGCAACTCATTTTGACCAGCGACGAATTAATTGTTGCCAGTTTTTTCATGCCGTCTGTACGTACGTACGTACGTATGAATGTAACTCGCATATCTCAAAAACTATTCGTCGTAGAATGTTGAGATTTTATATTTAGGATTGTTCTATCATCTAGTTGTGCAACTCCCCCTTTTGGTCTCAATCGAATGGATAGTTTATCTACAGGACCGCGCAAAAGATTCGAAATACATTACGCTCTATGGAGCGAAATCTATTAAACTCGCATATCTCAAAAACTATTCGTCGTAGAATGTTGAAACTTTGTATTTAAGATTGCTGTAAAATCTAATTGTGCACCTCTCCTTTCGGTTCCATTCGACTGGATAGTTTATCTACAGGACCGCCCAAAAGATTCGAAATACATTACGCTCTATGGACCGAATTTCATTAAACTCGCAAATCTCAAAAACTATTAGGCGTAGAATGTTGAAACTTTATATTTAGGATTGTTGTAACATCTACTTGAGCAGCTCTAGTTTCGGTTCCATTCGACTGGATAGTTTGTCAACAGGACCGCCCAAAAGATTCGACATACATTACGCTCTATGTGCCGAAATTCATTCAAGCGTAATTTAGAGGTATTGGACTATTTCAAACGAATCAGAAGTGATATATGCTGTTAAGAGTTACAAAATGAATTTCTTCATTAAAAGAAGTGTCTTTATCATTTATAGTTCTTCTACAGGAACACTCAAAAGATTTCCAATACATTGCGATCAATGGCAATTTTAGGGGCATTCATCCATTTCAAGCACAATACCTTCCTACGATATAATGGTCCGACCACGGTCACGTGCCTCCCTCAAGAACTACGCCTAAAGTCGCCAAGATTGGCGACTTTTGGTGTACGTGTGTGCGTATTTAACTCTCAAATCTCAAAAACTATTATGAAATTTCATGTATAAGATTGTTGTAATATCTAGTTGTTCATCTCGGTTTTCGGTTCCAATCTACTGGAGAGTTTATTTACAGGACCACTGAAAAAAATTTCAATACTTTAATGTCTATGGACATCTTCAATATAATACATCTGTAGACAGTCATTGTTCGGTCCATGCCCAAAATATCGCCGTCTGTCGTCGACCTTGGAGAGTTTTGGCGAAATATCGCCAAATTTGGCGATAGTCAGTTATCGTTTGGTCCATGCCCAAAATCTAGCCATTTTTCGTCGACCGTGGCGAGTTTCGCCGAAATACCGACAAATTTGGCGCCAAAAATTCTTTCGAATTTGGTATAACTCTAAAACTTTAACCCGTAGAATTTTGAAGTTTTGTATTTAGAACTATTGTAATATCTAACTGTTTTCAATATCTTTTTTAACTGCAATCGACTGGGTAATTTATTTACAGGGTTAGCCAAATGACTTAAAATACCTTAAGGTGTATGGATGCATTCAATTCATTGAAAGTCTCTGGTCAATTACTACTTTGGCTATCCCCAAAATCTCGCAAAATTTCTCAAGCTTGTCGGCTTTTGGTGAAATATCGCCAAATAAAATGTCAGAAGGAAATCTTTAAAATCGAACTCAGCTTGGCGATATCGAAATATTTGCTAGAAATAGCTAAACCTTACTATTACTGATATTTTATCTCTTTCAATCAAAATAAGTTTAGATGAAGTGCGCTGAAAATATTTTTGATTTAATAGACGTGCAAGGAAGTTATGTGTTGTCCACATCAGATTTTTAAAATTTATTTATGACTTAACGAAATTTAAGCGTTTAACAAAGCATTGTAATGGGAATAATATGAAAAGTGTGTGTTATTAACTGCGGAGTTTGCATTAAGCAGAACTGATGTGTAGGCCGCCAAGACGCCATTTTACGAACTGCGTTTGTGTTGTGCTTATTTTAAAATGTTTGTGTGTGTATTTCTAAAAAATGTTTTGAATGTCTTGACGGAATTTAAGTATTTATTAAATAGGTTTATGTTTATAATAGACCAAAATTTTTGTGTTTTATGAACTACGTATTTCATTTAACTAGAGGCGTGATGTCAGTACTTTATGTAGGTGCCATTTCAAAATAATACGTTGGTGTTTAAGTTAAATATGAATGACTTTATTTAATTTGAATCCAGTGCTTTAAATCTATGTACATGCGCAAATAAAAAAGGCAGTATTTATTGGTTTTTGTTTTTATGGCAATTTGGGAGGTATGTAAATATTTGACCAGAAGTATTTTAAGGTAACCCGACCTTAGCGACGCCAACTAGGTGAAACAAATTTTTGGCGAAAATGTCGACGGTATAATTCACAAGTACCATTTTATGTTATACAAGTATTTGGTTTTATGTGCAAGCTACCCTGACGACTTTTGAGCTCTATGATTTCTCAAACAACCATAATAACGAAAGGAAACTTGCATTTTTACTTTCCGAACATGTGCCATGTAAGGAAAGTATTGTAATCATGAAAAAATTCGACTTCGAGATTTTGGTGTATTTACACGTTTTGAAGTCTTCTGAATTCATTTATGCTATTTTTACGAGATGTATGTATGTATGTGGTGTGTGTGTATGTGAGTGAACACGATAGCTCCTAAAGGGGGCATTCGATTGAGATCAAATTGGGTACATATGTTATAAACCACCGTCGCAAGACCGGTATTGATTTTAGTATGTATAGGACTTATAGTTTTCCTACACGGCTACGACCAAGATTTCTTTTGCATTATGTCCTATGGGGGGAAATTCTTGAAAGTGCGCTAGTGTTTAAACGGTACATTCGGTTGAGCTCAAATTGGGTATATATATTATAAACCACCATCATAAGACCGGTATTGATTTTGGTGTGTATAGGACTTATAGTGTTTCTACGGGGCTACGACAAAGATTTCTTTTACATGACGGCCTATGGTACGAAACTCTTGAAATTGCGCTAGCGTTTAAACGGTGCATTCGATTGAGCTTCAATTTGGTATATATGTTTGAATTATTCATCGATTAAAATTTATTTAAATGCTTGGTAATGATCTTATCTTTTGGTAATGAATTAATCGTAAGTGTTCTGAAAGTCGAGTGGAGTCACTCCAGATTTTTTTTAATCATGGGAAATTCAAAATTCGCTTCAAGGTGGAAAATACTAATTAGCATAATACAGTAGAACCTCGATTATCCGAAGTATCTGGAACCGAACCTACTTCGGATAATCGAAGTTTTCGGATAATCGCGAATTCATCAATAATCATCTAGTTTACTATGTAGCATCGTCATTGAACTATTATTATGACTATTTTAACTGTTAAATAAATTAAAATTATAAAAGAAAATAAATTTATTTCTGAATCAAAAACTTACAATGGTTTAAATGGAAGCTTCATCTGGTGTATCTGGCCATCCTTTGCCGTACAGCTCTATCTCTTGAATAAGTTTTCTTAAAAGCATGATTTCAGAGGAATCACACTGCTCCTGCTGTTCCAACCACAGAAGGCCTTTTGAGAAACACTCAAAAGCATCATTGTTACTGATCTTATTTACTCCAGAATCATGCTCATCTTCATTATCATCATATTCTTCTTTTGGAGATTTTCGGATTTCTGCTATTAATTCCTCATCATTGAGCAACTGGAAGCCTGCATCTTCCACGTCACAATTCAATCAATCTGTGATTTTTCTATAACCACAATTTTCAAAACCTTTCATTGTGCTAAAAAGGCTTGAAAACTCAGTAACACTGTCTTTCACAATGTCTGTAGCATTTTCATCTGCGTCAGTTGAAAAATTCGGCAAAAGTTTTCGCCAACTTCGTCTTAGTGTTGATTGCGGCATAGATTCCCACGCGTCACCGATCATATAAATGCAGTCTTGGATATTGGCAGTTTTCCAAAACTCAATTATTGAAACTGAACCAGATTCAGAATCTCCTTCAAAAACTAATTTTCTGATGAAAAAAAAAAAAAAAAAAAACCGTGAAGAAGAAACCGACTTCGGTTAATCGAGGTTCGGACAATCCAGGTTCTACTGTACATTGTATTCGCTATCGGTTTACCGACGGTCGTCGCATGTATCCCAAAATCGCGCAAAATGTCACCAAGTTTTAACGACTTTTGGCGGTATATATATATATACTAGATATACTTTTTGGGCCGAATTCTAACAACTCAACAAGCTCTTGTACAAAAGTTACGTCGTTTGCAAAATAGCTCTGGGAAATTTTTGAAATACCGATTAGCGAGGAATAACCCCAAGAGCTCAAATTTACTTTATAAGCTCTGTTGCAAGTGAGAGTAAAATGAGCAAAGAAATTTTAAATATGTGCTATTCTAATTAACTTGATTACACAGATTGTACTTTTTTATTAACTAGTGGCCAAGGCCCTTAGACTTGCTACGCTCGCTTTTAGTATGAGGCATTTGTCCCCTAATAAAGCTTATTCGTAAAAAAAGCATAATTTCAATAGACAAAACCCAAAGGTTGGATCAGATAGAATGTTACCGAGCTGCAAATTGCTTGGTCCTTGCACGTTCCTAGGAACATAAAAATTTAAACTTCTCACTATTTTGAATAATGTGAAACCCATGGGACACCTTGCGTATTAGCCAATTGTGGCGACTTTTCATAATTTGACCACTTGCGTACATGTATAGTTAATAATTAGCTCTAAGAACTTCATATGTTTTCTTTGAACAGTACTTCTTATGCTTTCTTTGATAAAAACTACGGAACGGCTAGGATAGCTTGCCACCAATGGCAACTTTTCGTTATTTGGCGATTTACACATGCGCACAGCCTATAATTACTGCCCTTTTAAGGTTCTTGGAAAACCGTTATCAATATTTTAATATACATAATCCTTTGCAGATTGGCTTATTTAGCACCACGAATTATATCATCTTGCTGGCAAGTATCCAAAGTGTACCATAACTGCTATAATGGCATAGTCAAATCCGCCAAATATTTCTACTGGTAGAAAATACTCCACCTGGACCGAACCGGCTTTAAAATAATCTGCATTTTAATTATTTTTCATTTTCAAGATGTTGGGTTCTAATATTTTTGTACTTGCGATTTAGTTTCACCCTGCTTGGAAAGATACCATTTTGCCAGATCGTACCTAATGGCAAGATGGCGCTTTTAACATCAGTTACAATTAGTTACTCTGTTTTCGAAAAATGAATTATCGCTAATTCTAAACTCCTGTTGTCTAAGCGAACTTACTATTTGAAAATTGTCAACTTTGTGTAACACACTTTGAGTTATTTATTTCATGTACTTTTTAATTTGGCGTAAAATTAGTGTAATTCTACTTCATGTTTGTCAATTTCATGCGATTGTAGATATTTGGAATTGATTTGTTGCAAAGGCATGAATGATTTTATACTGACGAAATTTGACAAACCTGGCAACCATTATACTTATTTTTTAAGTTTTTTATTAATAACTTCTAAAATAATTCGATTTTCGAAATTTAAGTCAGTTTATCAGGTTCCCCGGAATTTTCCGAATCCGTGGACGCCTTAATCGAAACCCAAATCCCCACGGTTTAGGAAGAGATAGCCGAACAAGTTCTTGACAGTGGGGGCGGCGTTACATTTTTTTGGAATAGAGAGAAACAATTTTGGTAGGTTGTTATTAGTCCCAGTAGTATCGCGAGATCAACGTTACCTATTTTTAAACGAATAAGCTAGAAATATTACACATTTATGCTATAAGCGAAATTCTTAATAACTCCAATATCTCAAATTAACTTTAATAAGCTCTGTTGCAAGTGACAGTAAAATGAGCAAAATCTATATAAATAAAACAAACTGTAATATGTCAGTTAGTTAGCTTGTCTGTGTCTCGCGTAGCTCGCAGACGGGCGATCGTAGACCTACCAAATTTTGTACGGAAATTCTCCAGGGCGGGTCCCGACACACCTTGATTTGATTTTTTCAAAATTCGAATTATTTTAGGAGATATCGATAGAAAACGTGTCGCAAAAGGATCATTTTTGTTCTTGCCATATCGCAATTGTAACCCCGCAGTGGAAGGAGCGAGGTTTGAGCATATCTACGTTGCCATGTTTGGCAAATTTATTAAATTACACCAACCTGCAACAATTTCTTGTTTTAAAAGTAATAGTTGTTTTTTATGTATTTTCGCATGCTTATTTCAGAAATAATATCAGTTTTTACATATAACGTACAGTTTTTTTGAAAAGTAAATTTTTTAAATAAGTAAAAATACACAGATTCTTTGTGATTTGGATAGGATAAATTAATAAAGTATGTATGTTTATTTGTTTAAATAAATTCTGAAAACCTCTTACTTCATTGAAATTAAATAATAACGTCGTTTAGTTTGTACAGGAATCGAGAAAAGCAATTTTTATCATTTTTCAAATCTGATAACTTCTCGGTTTATTGTGCTGACATATCTGGTTTGTTACATGAATTAGAAGATATTCCTTATAATCCGAATGATTGGCGACTATTTATAGATTCCTCAAAGAGGAGTCTAAAAGCAGTTTTATTGCATAACGAATCTAAACTTGCATCATTTCCAGTTGCACATTCCGTTTTCATGAAAGAAACATATGAAAGTATGGAGATGCTTCTCACTAAAATAAAATACACTGAACACAAGTGGACAATATGTGGTGACTTAAAGGTTATAGGTCTGCTTCTCGGGCAACAAAGTGGATTTACTAAATGTCCGTGCTTTATTTGTGAATGGGATAGCAGGGACAGAGAAAGTCATTGGATAAAAAAGCTATGGCCGAAGAGACAAGAATGAATTCCTGGTAAGAAGAATATTTTAAATGAATATTTAATACATCCACAAAATATTTTATTGCCCCCACTTCACATAAAATTGAGACTCATAAAGCAGTTTGTGAAAGCTTTGGATAAAGGTGGAAAATGTCTTGAGTATCTTAAGTCGAAGTTCCCAAAATTGTCTAGCGCTAAAATTAAAGAAGGTGCATTTGATGGAACACAAATAAAGAAATTAGTTAAAGATTCCAATTTTGAACAATGTATGAAAAATAGAGAGAAGCAGGCTAGGGTTGCATTTAAAGATGTCGTAGAAGGTTTTTTGGGAAATGAGAGAAAAGAAAATTACAAAGAACTTGTAACTGAGTTATTACGTACTTATCATCTTTTGGTGTGCAATATGAGCATTAGAATTCACTTCCTTCACTCACATTTGGAATACTTCCCAGACAATTTAGGAAAAATGAGTGACGAGCAAGGTGAAAGATTCCACAAAGATATAAAGGAGATGGAACTCAGATATCAACGACGGTGGACTGTTAACATGATGGCCGATTACTGTTGGGGTTTAAAAAGAGACAGTGATGTGGACCATAAACGAAAAACCCGAAAAAGAAGCTTCTTGATTTCAAGAAAAACACAAAAGTTATCACAATATTGTAAATGAACAGCATTATTGTGTTTAGTTAATAGTAACTACAGTTGCTATGTATGCATTATACTACATTTTGCTAATTTTTTCATCGTCATTTATAAAAAATCCTTACGTGTTACATAAAATTTAGTTTGCATTTTGGAATGACATCATCATTGCTGATATAAATCAATTAAAATTTTACAAACAAAAAAATTTTTTTTTCAGGCTGGTGTTATTCAGACTCTTGAAGTAAAAGTAAAAGAATAACGATTTTTTACTTTCCGAACATGTACCATGTAAGGAAAGTATTGTAATCATGAAAAAATTCGACTTCGAGATTTTGGTGTATTTACACGTTTTGAAGTCTTCTGAATTCATTTATGCTGTTTTTACGAGATGTACGTATGTATGTATGTATGTGGTGTGTGTGTGTGTGTGTGTGTGTGTGTGTGTGTGTGTGTGTGTGTGTGTGTGTGTGTGTGTGTGTGTGTGTGTGTGTGTGTGTGTGTGTGTGTGTGTGTGTGTGTGTGTGTTTGTGTGTATGTGAGTGAACACGATAGCTCCTGAACGGAGCATTCGATTGAGCTCAAATTGGATATATATGCCATAAACCACCGTCGCAAGACCGGTATTGATTTTGGTGTGTATAGGACTTATAGTTTTTCTACAGGGCTACGACAAAGATTTCTTTTACATTATGGCCTATGGGGGGAATTTCTTGAAAGTGCGCTAGCGTTTAAACGGTAAATTCTATTGAGCTCAAATTGGGTATATATGTTATAAACCACCGTCGCAAGACCGGTATTGATTTTGGTGTGTATAAGACTTATAGTTTTTCTACAGGGCTACGACAAAGATTTCTTTTACATTATGGCCTATCGGGGGAAATTCTTGAAAGTGCGCTAGCGTTTAAACGATACATTCGATTGAGCTCAAATTGGGTATACATGTTATAAACCACCATCCTAAGACCGGTATTGATTTTGGTGTGTATAGGACTTATAGTTCTCCTACAGGGCTACGACAAAACTTTCTTTTATATTATGGCATAATGGCATATGGGGAGAAATTCTTGAAAGTGCGCAAGCGTTTAAACGGTGCATTCGATTGAGTTTCAATTTGGTATATATGTTTGAATTATTCATCGATTAAAATTTATTTAAATGCTTGGTAATGATCTTAATCGTAATTGTTCGGAAAGTCGAGTGGAGTCAATCCAGATTTTTTTTGTTTGTATTATTTGTAAGGTTATGTCTTAATTAAAATATCGTGTGCATGTGAAATTAGAGCAGGAATGAAATGATTTATACTCAAAGGAAAAATAGAATTTGGAAATTTCCCGAAAATAAATGTGCAACTTTTTAATTTGGCGAAAAGTAAAAGGGCTGATGTGCAATTTTTAGAAGATGTGATTCTAGCGCCAAGCGCTATTTATCGTCTGATTTTGCTACTTGAATTATGAATACACCTGAATGAGTTTTCAAACTTTATTTCAGTTAGAATTGTACATTTTTCTACGCAGCTTTTTCCCATCTATTTCTAATGTATTACATCCAGAAAGAAAATTGTTAGAAATATCAATTTTAATTGTGTTTAATCACACTCATCAATAATAATATACTTTCCAACTTAATGGAATAAGGAAAGAAAATAGGGAAGACCCATGGATTATAATACGCTTTTAATACATAGCACTTTAGTGCGTATTTCAAATCTGAAATTGTTCCAGATTTTCTTAGTTTTTTTCCTTTCCATTTTTATTAAAGGCCAATATATCCAGAAGCTCTTCAGAATTAATATAGGACAAAAATAATTTGTTCCTTTTTGTAGGTTTTTATCATCAAACCACATCTTATTTTTGTAACCAGGGGCGGCCCAACACGGTAAACATCGCATCGGGGCGTCATTTCGAACTTAAAAACTAAGTAGAGCATAAAAGGAGAAGGAGGCGTCTTTTTTATGTTAGCAGGGGTCTCTACACTTACTCTAGGGCCGCTCCTGTTTGGAACCATCTTAATTTTAAATTCCATTCAGACTCTAAGAGATTTCAGTGCCAAGGAAGCCAGTGAGAAATAGGATTCTCTCCGAACAAGATTTATTAAGATGGCGAACCAACTGGTCGCCGGAGGCGGCTAGTAATAAATAAAACGGTTGTCCATATCATGTAGTATCTAAGATATTACAACAGCATGATGTAGAAAGAAGATACTTTGAAAGTGGGGAGTTTTAGCTGCAAACCGTCAAAATTTTCTTTTTCTGATCGAGAATGACACGGATATAGCTTTTTCTGTCATGATATTGCAATGATCTCAGGTTAGTAGATACTAACTTTAAGAGTAACTAATAAGTAACTTTACGTCAAGAGTCAAATAATTTTGCTTACTTTTATATTCCACATAATTTTAATCAATTCGAATTACATACGTAAGAAAAATTTTCGTTCCCTACCGAACGTAAAACGGGTATGCAGCTAGTATCACTTACACATTCATGGTTTTATTACTTCACTTCCCTAGTTTGTTCTTCACAATCATATAAATGTAAAGTATACATATATATATAACACCAGTATACAACAAATATTTTGTATATGCAGTATGACGAGGGTATCAATAGAAAATTCGGTACATACGTATTATCCCAGCGGTCCGCCAAGACAAGCGATTTTTCGCTAAGATAAATGGCGGACACATGAAATTATTCATGGTTAAGGATACGATTGGCAACAGTTTTCCAGCACATTTGCAGAAAAAATAGTTTAGCGGGAATGACCGCCGTAATAATACGTAAGTACCGAAAATTCGATTTCCTTAAGGATGTCAAAACTTTGACAAATTTTTGAAGCTCTCTGCTTTGGTGCTGCAAATAAAATACCAGCTCAATTAGTGTTTTGAAACATAACTGTGACTCGATTAATAAGAGCCACAGTACTGTTGTTATGTTACTCGATTACAACTAGTAGTTGAGTAATATAACTCGGTACCTCAAAAATTACAAGAAAGTTATATTATGTCGAAATCATCGATTATTAATCATTCTCCTTCTTCCATTCAATTTTATTTGCGCTTATACTACTGCTTAACGCATAGTTATCTGTTCGCGTGCATACTTGCAAAGACTAGACTAGACGGCATAGATCCCCTTCTGTGCCCATCGTTGTTTCCGCAATTGAGTATTTGAATGACCCTGCTGCTGTCCAGCGTATACGATCGCAAGCGGAAGGGACCTGTAACAAGTATTCTTTGACCCAAACTGGGAAACAACAATGGACACTAAAAGCGAAATCCCCGAGTTTGTCTTCATTGAACGAACATTTTAAAGCCACTTTGACACTGAAATGCTTGTCTAGAGTCTTACGAGGAAAGTCATTAAGTAAGTGACAAATGCATAATGAAACGGTTTAAGGTGAAACTGAATGCTCAATCATACTGGGGTGTTCTTTTCAAGCTTCGGGCTGCCATTGGGAGAAAACGTCTAGGCCTATGGAGCAGAGGAGTGCTGTTTCATCACGATAGCGCACGTCCTCTTACAGCTCATTTAACCCTTTGAGGCGCAACCCTTTCCCAATGCTGAAAAAAGGGCAGCCGTTGCCATCGCTCGACTTAACTACCAGCAAGATGGCGGACGATCGAAACGTTCATCGCGTGCCACAGATCTAGAGACCCTTTTTTTGACGACAGCTGGCTCGAGCCAGCTGTCGTCAAAAGGCACGACGATGTCTGTGGCATCGCGTGCCACGCGATGCCGTTTCTGTGGCACGCGATGAACGTTTCGATCGTCCGCCATCTTGCTGGTAGTTAAGTCGAGCGATGGCAACGGCTGCCCTTTTTTCAGCATTGGGCAATCTATCCAGCTGTTCTCGACTTCTTCCATTTTTCAGCAGATGTCAGTGCTGTTCAAAAGAATCGTGACAATTTTTTTTACGGGAAATGACGTGCTAAAAAGTATAGGATTCTCGTGGAGCTATGTCACCCGCAACTATTTTTTATAGAAATCAAATCTATTCTTCGTGACTGACAACAGTCAAAACGTCAGAGTTGGATGTTCCCAGAGCGGTAACACTGAGCGTTAAAGGGTTAACTCGGGATACAATTCAACAATTTCGTTGGGAAGTGCTATAGCATACACCTTACAGCCTTAGACTTCGCCCCTAGCGATTTTCATCTGTTTGATCCACAGGAACAGCATCTTGGAAGCAAACAATTTGCTGAAGATGACGGCGTTCAACATATGTCCTACTGTGGATGAGAGAGCAGCCCAAAGAATTTTATGCAACTGGGATTGGGGCTCTGATAAAATGATGGGATAAGTGAACCAACATTGCTGGAGATTATGTGGAAAAAATAAAAATTATTTCCAAGTTATTAATCATGGTTTATTATTTTTTTATTACCTTTTGTGACTTACTTAATGATTTTTCCGCGTAATTATGAAAGATATTTTATTTGTCCCCGTAAAAGATTGGCGTTCGTTTTTTTTTACTATTTTATATTATTTATTTAATTTTACGTTAAACTTCCTATCTTTTTTTTTACTAATCCCCTTCCCCTCCCTCGTTTATCTTTCATTATCTCTGGACTTCTTACTTTTTCCCTCCTACAAACTGGCAACTTGTCACTTTTGTTTCTTTTCAATTCTAACATTTCTACTTGTGGGATGGTGGAGCTTTTTCACAAATAAAACGAAAGATGAATCTTCTTTGCAATTTGAAACGATCATTTTGCTAAATATCTTTTTCGTGTGCGTTAGGTTTCGCTCTATACCATACAGACTTTTAAAAAGTGTGCATCTAGCATAAATGGTTCGTTGATAAGAACACATAGAACTCCAATGAATCCAACTCAGAGGGAAGCCGTTTCTTAAGATGTATTTTAATTCATTTAATACAATGGTGTTAATCCCTTCTGTATGTTACGGATGTTTGTAATATGTGCTCTCCACCGTAAATGGTGTATACGTAACGGTAGTTATAATAAATCAGGGACTTTGTATAATAGCCAGTGTTCATGCATAATCACATCATTTAAAAATCTGATGAGTGGTTAAATATATATTAAATTTACCGCTTAAGTTTAGGTTATAAAAGAGTCACTGGTTACAGATTTTCACAGAAGTCCTTCTGCAGTGGTGATCGGAGCCACTGATGTGGTTTTTAAGTTATCAATTACTATACTTTTTCACACTAACTATGGTTATTGTTCGAATTAAAGGTTAAACTTCTATATTAGTATTAATTTATTTGAATTATCGCGTTCATTTTATATATAAACAGGGTGTTTCAGTACAGCGTTTACAAATTTTCAGAAGAGATGGAGTACACCAAGACAGTTCAGAATCCCAATGCAGTGTGGGGTCGGAAACGTCATTTTCATATACCTGTTAATAATCACTATGGAAAAAGCGTTCAAGTAATAGTAAACTTTCCGACAATAGTTTTTCAAAAACTAATCTATCTTTCACCGATTTCATTAGATAAAAAATGGCTAATACAGAAATTTTTCTTTCATTACATTGATAAAGTTGTCAGAGAAAAGCCCATTGTTAACTTGGTTAAGAAATTAGACGCACGCTTCAACACTTCTTTCAAAGTAATTATTAACAGGTACATGAAGATGACGTTTCCGACACCGCATATTTACATACTCTATCTGTCCTGAAAGTATGTAAACGCTGTATTGAAACACCTTGTATGTGTTGAACGTATGATTTACTCAATCAAGATACCACTGTATACATCAAATATGCAGTGAATAAAACAAACACATTGCTTTCGGTCATCCAGATCAAGCTTGGTTCCGTTTCAGACGGATGGTCACCGTTCTATTTCATTGCTTAGTTTATCTTTCTCTGCCGGGGAAAGTTTGTGAGTAGAATTTTGAATATCCATCTGTAATATTTTAGCGGCTTCGTAAATTTAATGTGCTGTGTTAGGTCTCATAACGACTGGATAAGATGAGCTAAAGCAAACATGCTCTTAATATCAGTCATAAAAACGTTAATCACTCTAGGAAAATAACGTGAATCACCTGAGATAGTCAGTCTGCTTCATTAATTGTATAATAAAACGAACTTGTAGGACGGGCAAGAAGACACTACGGGAAATCAATGAAATGCATCTCGGTGAATCTTTCACGCTTCAACTGGAGACAGAAATCACTGAACCATGAAATGACTATACTTGATTTTTTTTTCTCTTTCGTCGGACAGCTTTTTTATGTGAAAAAAAAAAAAAAAAAAAAAAAAAAACTTTTGGTTAATAGTATGTCTTCAAATCTCTTTTGCTATATTAGTACATCTCTTTTACTCGCCACAATTTTTCTTAACCTTGATTTGTCTAAGCGTCACAATCAATTATGATGCATTCTGATTTAAGCGTCATAATGCACTATCCTTTTAAAGTCTTCTTCCACCCCATACTTGCAAATCATTCTTACTTTTTCAGTCTTCTTGAACGTAATTTTACAGTATATCTTGAATCAAAATCCACATATTAGATAGAAATGAGACGGGATTGGTCTGGACTTCCAAAAAAGAATCTTTTGTGATTCAGGCTAAATAAGTGAACAGTGATAAATATCCGTATATCAGTTTACAGAAATAAGAGATTCATCTTCAGGTTTAATCAGATCACACACCAATCTATATATATCTTTGAATATCAGCTTAATCTATTTAACCCTTTTAATTTTGCAGCACATGCTGATGGATAGTATTTGGTAAGAGTTGGGTCAACTGCAGATAAACTGAAGTCTATAAATAAATTAATTAGCTTAGTTTTTGTTTTTACCGACTGTTACCGAAGTGTTGTTAAAACGTTCGATTGTTCTCAATTCAGCTAAAGGCCCGCTATAAAACGTTCTAATCTCTTTCTTCTGAATTTACGCGCAAAATAAATTTCTTTACTTGTTTCTTCTTTCTGCACCTTTCATTGCCACGTTTCTAGAGAACGACAGTTAATTGAGAATGTTTCGAACGTGTGTTACCATGGCGTTGGGAGTCTTAGCAATTCCATCAGTGAAATTACCTTCCTATCTCCATAATAAAGTCTTGCAAGGCAATAGTATTCAGATTTATTGCAAGACTTGATTGAAAAGTTTTGTGTTTGCACGAGGAGTACGAAAATATGCAATCAGGATTGGAAAAGTAGCGTGATATATCCTGGTCGTTGACTTTTCTGTCAACATAAAGTAGTCAGAAATAGTTGTTTTCGTGAATAAATGAATAAAAGCATTTTACATTTGTTAAATGAAAATTTAATTTAGCGCTATGTACTTTTTTGAAATTGCTGTATTTTTTATTTGCTATCCTTTTTCTGAAAACGATAACAGACAAGAAAACGGATTGGAAAACATAGAATAAAAATTCAGGCAATTAATGTTGCTGCCTAAGCCTACCATTCGCTGTAGCCGTATAAAAAGGCAGCAGACAACAAGGATTATCATTAATATATCTAATTTTGATTTTAAAACATTATTTTTGGAAATAATGTTTTAAAGTCCGCTATCCTAAATAAAAGGGACTTCATAGGGAACGTCCTTTTTCACTGTGTTTGGATGAAATATTAACCTTTTTGGATTTTCTACTGTAATTTTGAATTACTTTATGATCAGTCACATATCAACTTTAGAGAGGATTATTATAATTAAATATGATCCTAATTAAAGAAAATATTTAAGAAATTTTAACAATAATATGCCTAAAAGAAAGTCAGAACTTTCCAAACAAGACATCCTAGCTCAGGATAGCCAAAATACGAGTACGAACAGATAAGAAGCATATTCATCTAGAATTAGCTCACAATCATAGATCGGCTTTCAGTTACGATTCTCAAACATTGATCATGCTCAGCGAAGTAGTGTTGAAATTTAAGAAAGGAATAAGATCTGCTGCGTCTGTTAAATCATTCATAAAGCTAAAAAATTTTCTGAGATAAGCATACAAAAATATAATTAAAAACACATTTATTACTTTTTTCTCCATTTGCAGTTTAAACAGATCACATAACTATGCGAAGAACTTCATCTAATATATATACGTATAAATAAACAGCATTAATTTTGGTTATATGCACATCCTAAAGCAGGCGAGCGGATTGTCACAAACTTTCGATTATAGAATGTCCCAAAAAGATGGCAACAAGCTTTTTTCTCTTCTTTTCGTTTCTGGCTCTCTATCTATTAGAGATAAATGGGCTATGTCTACTCGAAAAATGCTCAAAATAAGGCATTATGTTAAAAAAAAAAAAAAATCTGCTGGTTAATTTTCAAAAAGTTACACTTTTTAAATTTGCATACGACCCCCGTACAAAAACTTTCCAATTAATCAAATGTGCCCCATACACTTATGAGTCGATGTACAAAATAAAAAGTGTCAGGAATATTAGTAATATAAATATATGCTGACTTACCACTTTTTAATGGCCCCTCAAAGAGAAAAAATCACATTGGATGATAGCGTTTCAGGAGACGTATAGAAATTACAATAGAAAATAATTTTTGGATTCTACCAATAAACGTTTGCATTCAAATTCATATACAGACCATGACAATCTTGATTTAAAAACATCTCTGAGACGGTTATGATGAAGGGCTGAGATATTGTACATCACCTCATTAGTGAATGGGGCAGATTTTACTATTTGGGAATTTTCTTGTGCGGGGGTCGTTATTCAAATTTAAAAAGTGTAACTTTTTGAAAATTAACGAGGTAATTTTTTTCTTAGCGTAGTCTTTTTGTCAATTCCTACTACTAGGTTACACTCTCCCTATATATATCTTGTACAAATTTTCAATCGTTAATAAATACATTTTTATTCAACCACTCAAGTTCAAATACATTTTTTTAAACTTCTAGTGGATGACACTGGATGTTAATACAGTTTTGGTTCCAATCAACTGGATAATTTATCTACAGGACCGCCCAAAAGCTTCTAAATACATAGGGCTCTATGGGCCGAAATTCATTAAATTCACATATCTCAAAAACTATTAGAATGTTGAAATTTTATATTCAGGATCGTCGTAACATCTAGCTGTGCACCCGCCATTTCGGTCTCATTCGACTGGATAGTTTATATACAGGGCACCCAAAAGATTTTAAATACATTATGCTCTATGGGCAGAAATTCATTAATGCATATTTTAGAGGTATTAGGTTAGTTCTAACGACTCAGAAGTGATATATGCTGTTAAGGGTTATAAAATTAATTTTTCCATCGAATAAAGTGTCTTTATCATTTATAGTGCTACTACAGGAACACTCAAAAGATTTTCAACACTTTACGGTGAATGGCAGTTTTAGGGACATTCATCCATTTCAAGTACTATATCGTCCTACCCTATAGTTAGGTAATGGTCCGACCACGGTCACGTGCTTCCCTCAAGAATTACGCCAAAAGTCGCCAAGCTTGGCGACTTTTGTACGTGTGTATATATTTTGCACTCAAATCTCAAAAACTATTAGTCGTAGAATGTTGAAATTTCATACATAAGATTGCCGTAACATCTAGTTGCGCATCTCGATTTTTGGTCCCAATCTACTGGAGACTTTATTTACAGGACCACCCAATAGAATTTCAATACATTAATGTCTATGGACATATTCATTATATTACATCTGTAGTCAGTCATTGTTTGGTCCATGCCCAAAATCTCGCCATTTGTCATCGACCTTGGCGAGTTTTGCCAAAATATCTCCAAATTTAGCAATAGTCAGTCATTTGGTCCATCCCCAAAATATCGCCATTTGTCGTCGTCCTTGGCAAGTTTTGGCAAAATATCGCCAAATTTGGCAATAGTCAGTCTTTGTTTTAGGTCCATGCCCAAAACCTCGCCATTTGTCGTCGACCATGGAGAGTTCTGCCGAAATATGACCAAATTTGGCGTCAAAAATTATTTCGCAGTTCGCATAACTCCAAAACTTTTAACCGTAGAATGTTGAAATTTTGTATTTAAAACTATTGTAATATCTAACTGTGCATCTCTTTCATTTCTTTTTCAATTCCTACTATTAGTTCACACTCTCCCTATATATATTTATATATCTTATTCAAATTTTCAGTCGTTAATAAAATACTTTTTATTCACCCACTCAAATTCAAATAGTTTTTCCAAATGTTAATTCATTAATTAAATGTAATTAATTAAATTTAATAAAAAATAACTAAAATAAAACTTGTCTTTGTTGACCTAAGTAGGAATTGACTTAGGTCAACAAAGCTTAACTTAAATGACTTAATTTTTTTTATATATATATATATATATATACTAGGGGCCAAGGCTCCCAGACTCTCTACGCTCGCTTTTCGTATGAGGCATTCGGCTCCTAATGAGGCTTATTCGTAAAAAAAAGGCATGATTTCAACAACCAAAACCTAAAGGTTGGATCAGATTGAATGTTACCGAGCTACACATTGCTTGGCTCTTGCATGTTGCTTGGAACATAAAAATTTAAACTTCGCACTATTTTTGATTATGTGAAACCCATGGAATACCTTGCGTATTATCCAATTATTGACGAATTTTCATATTTTGGTGACTTGCGTATATGTATATAGTTAATATTTAACTGTAAGAAAACAATACTTCGTATGTTTTCTTTGATAAAAACTACGGAGCAGCTAGGATAGCTTGCCACTAATGGCGACGTTTCATTATTTGGCGATTTACACATGCTCACAACCTATAATTACTGCTCATTTAAGGTTCCCAGAAAACCGTTATCCATATGTAACATAATCCTTTGCAGATTGGAGTATTTAGCACCACGAATTATTTAATCTCGCCGCGCTGGCAAATATCCAAAGTTTACTATAACTGCTATAATGGCACAGTTAACGCCACCCAATATTTCTACTGGTAGCAAATGCTCCAGCTGGACCGAACCGGCTTTAAAATAATCTGCATTTTAATTATTTTTCATTTTCAAGATATTGGGTTCTAACATTTTTAAATTCGCGGTTTAGATTCATCCTGCTTGGAAAGATACCATTTTGTCAGATCGTACCTAATGCCAAGATGGCGCTTATAAAATCAATTACAATGAGTTATTCTGTTTTGGAAAAAAGAATAATTGCTAATTCTAAACTCCCGTTGTCTAAACGAACTTACTATTTGATAATTGTCAACTTTGTGTAACGCACTTTGAGTTATTTATTTCATATACTTTTTAATTTGGCGTAAAAAGGGTGTAATTCTATTTTATATTTGTCAGTTTCATGCGACTCTGCATAGTTGGAATGGCTTTGTTGCAAAGGAATGAATTATTTTATGGCAAATCTGGCAACCACTATATTTTATTTTTTCAGTTTTTTATTAATATCTTCTAAAATAATTCGATTTTCGAAATTTAAGTCAGCTTATCAGGTTTCTCTGAATTTTCCAAATACGTAGACATGTTTCTCGAAATTCAAATCCCCACGGTTTAGGAGAAGATAGCCTAACAAGCTATTGACAGCGCCAGCAGCGGCGATAGCGGCAGCAGCCTTTACTTTTTTTTAGAATATCGAGATATTACTTGTTCTCTCCTTAATTTGAACAATTTTTCAGCTGCATTGCCCACTTATCTCTAATATATAACGAATTAAAGCGTATCACCAACTTTTTATGACATCCTGATAAGATGGGCTCATAAAATTTAAAAAGAAAATAATTGTCTCGTAAATAGAGTTTTGCATTGAAAATCGACAAATTTAACCAAAGAAATGACCAACATAGAATGCATAAAGAATGGGAGAATTTAGGATATTTGCAATCTGTAAATTGTTAGTACAGCCGTATCGTAACGCAACTTGCCCTCTCTCCACAGCAAGCTTGTAAAATGTAAAACCTAGAAAACTGCTCGTCATTCACTGATTTTACAAAAAGAAGGAGGGGGGGGGGGTGCTTAAGAAAAAGATGAAATGGGCAAGTAGCTATTCAATAATTTTTTTAGGACGATAAGAATTCACTTTCAACTTTCCGCAACGTGATGCTCTTCCTAGTATGAACTTAGTGAACATCGTGTGCTCAGCTCTGTGTGACGGACAGTTCTGTCGTAATGTACTTCAAGGCGAGCAATACGATTAGAACAGCAAGGAGTAACATTGAATTAATTTTGAAGGGTGTTTATAACAGACTGAATCTGCTAAGCAATTTATTTTACTGGTTTTAAGACGGTATATTACGTTTTAACATGGTTGACGATTGTTTCAGCCCATATTTTTTCTGGGTTTATTATAACAGACATGCAATGAGAGAGATTCATACCAACTGAATCACCAGTATTATTTATCACACAAGTATTATGAAAAAGTCAGGTTTTTAGTTGCACTTTTTAAGTTTACATTTTTTAATAAAGCTTTTTCCATAATATTCAAATTGTTCACGAACATTTTCATATATCTAGTATGACATTTCATGTTAGATACATTTAATAACGACATAGATTTGTACCACTGCGTACGAGAACACAAGGGCAAAATACATGTTGCCCCATTGAGACTTCTGCCCCAGACGCCGGTTTGTCAAAATCGTTTAAAGCAGTTTGAGGGAGGTTTATAAGCATATAAAATAATATAATGTCTGTGTTTCAAAAAACATTCCCTATGCATATACCCTATTTCACTACTCAAAATTTTTAAACGGTACATGTTTCATATGCCAAAATTAGGGGCAATTTGTTCACCCGCTTTACCTTCAGAATGCTGTTTACAGAGGAAGTTTAATACCATTCTCTGTAGTGCAGTGCACAACTTGTAATATTTTAAAGTTGCAAAAGAATAAGATAAACAACCAACCTGTTGATATCTGTAGATAATTTATTATACGAGACTGAACTCAAGTTAGCTACTAAACATGGCACTTAAAAACACTAAAAATACACCTTCTGATTCTCTATCTGAGAATCTAAATTCTATAGAAAATATCTTGAAGGCCGAAAGTAGCTCTCAACGGCAATTTAATGACATACGTTACCATCTACTGGCTACCAAACTTGTAATACTATGTATACTACTATATAATTACACTGACCCTCGACTCACTGACTCTGTCACAATTCTGGTTCGACCACTCCAAAACAAAACTTTTACTATCATTAATTCAAACAGATTAAAAAGCTATTGTCTCAAAATGTGATCAAATTCAGACAGTCGGTGCGATCGGCTTGAAATTTTTCATAATTAAGTAAAAAAAATATAGAAAATAATCTGCGCTACTTTAAAAATCTGGAAATCCAACTGTTCCCTATTTTTTAAGCGATTTTTCGCCATTTACAGCTCCATTTTATTTCCGAGAGAAAAAAATGTTAATCATTTGCGTGACAAAATTTTGTGCCGCAATTGGTAATGACGTCAAACTGAAGTCACGATTACTAGGCTTTGAAGGGAAAATTGCGATTACATTTCGTTTAAAATAGTTTTTCCAGATTACCCAGTTTATTCTTTTTTTCACAAATAAAATGATTTCCTATGCATGAAGCACTGATGTAAGAGGGGCTAAACGTTTCCGCAAGTTTCTAAAAGAGTGTGAAATTCGATTTGGGTACAAATAAGAATTAAATATGAAGTTATTTACTTTGGACGAAGATTAAATATATTGAGTGTAGACAAATTTCTGTCAAATGCTTTTATTGACGTTTAAAGACTTTTTAATTGGTTCTACCACGTATTCACAGTGCATCTGGAGAAAAAACCCCAAAACTCCCGTTAGACTGACAGCTGCACGCGAGTCCAGAACCTTGGACCTGAAAACTTCGGCCACCTCTCAATGCTGAGTGCCTTATACACTCGGCCATTGGTAAGCAAATTACTATTTGAAAGTAAATTAGAATTATCGTAAATCGAAATACCTGAAATATCAGCACACAGCCTGTTGACACCACCATGTGCAGGAACAAGGAAGAACACCATTTTCTCGGCATCAGTTTGGTTCGAATCTGGAAGAGGAGGAATTTCTGCCTCAATTCTTGCTACCCGTCGAAACTCCACAGTAGAAGGAAGCCACTCCAGAGAGTGGTTTCTGGCAAGCGCAATTTTTTCCACCGTGTCATAGTCGTAGCTTATGAACTCCCATTCGTCGGACAGCAAGCTTAGTGTCATAAACAAAGTAGCAAGTGCGGTCAGTAACAGCGTAATGAACACGAAGATGCACGTGAACGTGAGCATGATATACATCGTACTGACTTCATTATTTGAGAAAAGGAGTCAGTATTTGGCACTTTTAAAGCTTGTTTTACTTTGTTCAAAGTTCGCCTTAAGGGTTATGATTATTTTTAAGTCACCAAATAAGTTTCCTCGATGCAAATAGAGGCAAAATTAAAACAAATCTGCTGTATTATTTGAATGTTGAACCTATACTCAGTGACTATATTCAATTAATAATATACGTCTTTTGGTATCTGACACTTTCTGTGAAAATTTGAACTATATGAAAAGAATATACTTTTAATATAGTTTTAATAAGATTTTCTCCCAACTAAACTAAAGTACTACCACATCATTTCAAACATTTGTTTTAGTTACCTGTCAACTTATTTCATTAAAATATTATTATCTAACTTTAAAGAAATGGAAATAGCAGCGATACAGATAAACTGTACCTAAACTGGAATTTTTAGAAAATTTCATAATTTTTATATGTTTGAAATTTCTGATGCACGGCTTAATTTAAAAATATGCCGGTTTGTATTCTGATATTAAAATGCATGACTTAAAAAATAACAGAATTTTAAAATACGTGATTCTAGTCCAAACTCGGTCTGCATTCCATTTCTAAAAAACTGGTCCTAATTTTTAAAAATAATTAATTTACAGTACATTTGATCAAATAATCATTAAAAAAATTTTTCGTCCATATTAATCCATCCTTGTGTTGAATTCCTGGAAGCACTTCTGTGATGTTTGCAGTTCTTTATTATGATACCTGGAAAGAAAGTAAGAAAAATTGGCTTAAGTTTTTTTTTAACTTACAGAAATTTTCTCTTAATTTGCTCTTTATTAAGACTATGCTTCAGCAACTAGAAAAATGTGGGGTACCAGAATTAATAGAGTATTGAATATTTACAAAACGAATCAATCACAAATATTAATTGTTAAAATGCCAATTTTGATTCGTTTTAGAATATAAATTTTTTAGCAAAACTTTTGTGTTCGAAATCATGTTTCACAAATCCTGGTTTATTGCACAAAAAAATTCTTAAGGTCTGGGAGAGCCATAATGAACACATGGTACGCATGTCATGGGTGGTACACATCAAGAATATTCAGAGGTATCAACAGGAAGAGGAAAATTGCATAAAAATATGTCAATTGCAAAAATTAATTTTTTAAATTTTTTTTAATGCTGACTTAAAAATTGCTTTAAAAACGGCGAATAGCTCACTAGGGGTTGATATATCGGGATATACAGGGTGTCCAGCCTTAATGTGACCCAATGGCTAATTCCCGAACCGTTCAGTTTAGATATGCACTTCCAATTTGAAAAATGTTTTAAAAGAGGTAAAGAATGTTTTTACGTGCTTTTCGAACCAAAAAACCCATTTAGAAAAAAATTACAAAAATTAAATATTTATATGGTCCCTAGGTCCTATCACTTATATTTAGGAAAAGATGCAGTACACAAAAACAAAGTAAACACAAAAAGTTTCATTTTATTACGATAAAAACTGATCGAGTTATGGAACTTTCAAAATTATACATTTCATCCATTTTCTCGGCCGTTTTCAAGAAGCTAGTAAGGGACCGTCTTGAAAATAGCCGAGAAAATGGATGAAATGTATGATTTTCAAAGTTCCATAACTCGGACATTTTTTATCGTAATAAAATGAAACTTTTTGTGTTTACTTTGTTTTTGTGTACTGCATCTTTTCCTAAATATAAGTGATAGGACCTGGGGACCGTATGAAAATTTAATTTTTGTAATTTTTTTGGTTCGAAAAGCACGTAAAAACATTCTTTACCTTTTTTAAAACATTTTTCAAATTGAAAGTGCATATCTAAACCGAACGGTTCGGGAATTAGCTATTGGGTCACATTAAGGCTGGATACCCTGTATATATATATAGAGAGAGAGATATATAGATATTAGATAGATGCAGATATATGTATTGTGTTCACTATGTGTGCTAACATCATATCATAGATCAAAAAGAAATGTAACACTTCCGATTTCAGAAATTTTGCGCCTCTCTGTATGTTGCCTAACAAAAATGCATGGAAAAATCTCTTGCAAATTCGAGCATGTAAACAGCATGCTTCAACTGGCATGAATGAACTTTGGGGACAGTTGGCTAATTGGATGAAAATAAAAAAAGTTTTTTTTTTTACATAACACTGAATAGTAAAAAGCCTGCAAACAACCGAAAACTTTTATTTTAATCAAGCAGCAATTTTTTTTGCAGTATTTTAAAAATTACTCTGGAAAGAAGAACGTGCACAAATACACAAATGTTTGTTTAAAACATTTTTTCGAATTATTTTTGTTGAACTTAAAACTTCATTCCAATGAAGAATTCAAATAAACGTCGTAAAAATAGAGAAAAGTCAAGGAACATTAAACAAAATTAAGAATGAGAATTTGGGCCAAGAGTAGCTGATGGTTGTGAAGGAGGAAATAGAGAATAAAATATGACGTTTAAAGTTCATAGTTTTATCACAAATTTTACAAAACGTACGGAACATTTGACATATAAATTAAGAAATATTACAGCAGTAATTAAAATGAAAAAAAAATTCCAAGAAATATGAACATTTAAAATTACACATTTTTTTGATGTGCAAATGATACCAAAGCTTAGCTG
Organism: Cheiracanthium punctorium; assembly: GCA_038373885.1. Taxonomy (NCBI): domain Eukaryota; kingdom Metazoa; phylum Arthropoda; class Arachnida; order Araneae; family Cheiracanthiidae; genus Cheiracanthium; species Cheiracanthium punctorium. Next base: position 244,757 of record JAWZYV010007843.1, read on the forward strand.
GCATAAATTTTTAATCAGCCCAATTGATCAACATGTTCAGTATCTTAAAAATTTATAAAGATAGCAGTACTATATACTGTACTGTATAAAAATAGCAGTACTATATAATATACTGTACTATGCTGGATACTATATCAGTATTTAGGTTTTCCTTCAGCTGGATAATAGGGAATTTTGCAGAAATAGTGTCTCTTTTCATTTTTTTTTAACTTCTTAATAATCCCGTCTTTTTAACCCTTTAGCGGACGGTATTAGCTTCAGTAAGTCCTAACATTACAATATTTTTTAAAGGTAAAAGCCCCTTATTAAGTGGAATAGTTTCCGAGATATTGCAATTTGAAAATTTTGGCATTTGTCGCCAAGCACTAAAGGGATGTCTCAAAAGTGAGAAAAATGTTATTGCTTTTCAACTGACGTTCATTTATGTTAATAGTCACTCCATAGACACAATTGACTCCTCAAATCCTAATTTAGCTAAAATTTTCCAGTAAAGCATGTTTGGCAGTTCCTAGTGGAAATTACCACACCATAGTAAGTTACACCATTACTTTGTCATTCTCTTTTACACTGTAAAATTCAATCTCTACGATCATATACCTGTTAATTTCACACATTTGAACGTGTTTAATTAATTTTTCTAACAATGGGATCTTTATCTTTTATCAACTCTTAATTGGTCTCCTAAAGTAAAGATTTTTTCACCGGAAAACTGACGCGTACACAGTAGGTAAAGTGGTATAAGTCATCATTTTAAAAATTAATTTTCTCGCTAACTATTTCACTTAGAGACACAGGATTTTTTAAATTAATTTTCTTAGACAAAGAGGAACATTTTTCTAAATATAAGTGATAGGAAAAGAGGGACCGTATAAAAATTAAATTTCGTATTTTAATATATATACAGCCCCTAGTAAAAAGAATCGCCATGTATGAAATCTACACTTTATTTGACGAACTTTTTTAATAGAAAGTATGTTTCGATCACTTGCGGTTTAAAAGATAATGGCTGTAACATTTATTTTGAACCACCCGGTTTATATCAGAGTAATTTGATGATTTATTTCCCAGTAATCTGCGACCAGGCTAAACTCAGTAGTATATTTATACACATTAGACTAATGTCTCACAATCCATGCGCATGGTACGATTTATCTTCTGGTGTTTTTTATGCATGCTTCTTCATTTTTAATAAGCTTACAGTCAATTTCCTCCGAGCACTTGGAGCGTAACACAAATATGCATCCTACACTGCATGGCAGAAAATGAGTTTGATCAAATTTATATTTAAACTTATAAAAATACGTGACGTCTATCTCTCTCACGTGACTCTGATGTCATTCCCATAAGCTTAGTTTTAGCAGCACGTGACTTAGTAAGCAGAGCATAAAAGAATACGGCATATTCCATTCTTGTATTTCATAATACACCCCACTTGTTCTTCTATCGGTATACTAGTATACTGGCATGACGAAAACTTGATACATGTTGAGGAAATATGAAGGAAAAGAAAGTTTTGTCCTCATTATTTAACCAAGGAATATTTTGTTTTTTGGAAAATTGGATTGAGTTGGCGAAATGCAACTTGCATCATGCTCAATTTTTCTGAGCATGTGATATTAGAGAAAGTTAATTACGGATTAATATCTTAGATAGTTTAACGTTAAAAAAATAATAATGATAATCAAAATTAAAAATATATATTATTTAGGGTAAAACTGAAATCCTTTAAAATTTTATTTTATTTTAAATTATAATAGTATCACAATATTTTGATTTTTTCTTTCTACTTCTTCTTATTGCCGTCCATAAAAATATTGTGATACTATTATAAAAAAATCTGATGTGGACACCACATGACTTCCTTGTACGTCTATTAAATCATAAATAATTTCGGTGCACTTCATCTCAACTTATTTGAAAAGGGTGTAACACTGCAATAATACTAAAATTTTATACTAACGATTTCTAGGAAAATATTTGAGAAATCACCAACTTGTATTCAGTTTGAAAGATTTTTTTTAACAATATTTCGCCAAAAACTTCCAAACTTGAGACAGTTTGTGGGATTTTGGTCATAGTCGAAATAGTGATTAACCGCAGACTTTTAATGAATGGAAAATATCCTTAGACTTTATTGTATTGAAAGCCTTTCGGTATTCGTGTGAATAATTACCCAATCAATTGTGATCAAAGATGCACAATTATATGTAACAATAGTTGTAAACACAAAATTTCAGTTTTTGGAAAATATTGTTTGAAGTCTTCTTTTTTTGGGGGGAATTTTTTGTATATAACGCCACCATAATTAAAAAAAAAAGATATATGGTCTTTTATAAAATGTATGAAGTAACTGCATTCCATTAGAACAATTTTGCAACTAGAAATATAATGCTAAGTCAATAATTTAAAGGAAACCCCCAGATAAAATAACACCGGTACATTAGCTACTCAAAGAAAACTCGTTTTCTCTAATACATTAGAGTAATGCTAGTTTCGTGTATTTATGTTCTTAATTAGAAATGGTGTAGTTGTACTTTTTTCATACATGACAGTAAAAGGTTCGACTGTATGAATAATTATTGTTTACAAGGTGACTGAAAATGTAGTCGAAATTCACAATTAAAATACTTCAAATATTTAAGATTGTAACCTTATCATTACAGTTATTTGTGCATTTTGTAAAGGAATTTGCTTAGAAAAAATTTTACGGCAGTCACAAATGTAAAAAAATATAAATTGTTCAGCACATATTTTGTGCCAGTCTTAAGACTAAAAATCCATAAACGAACAGAAACTATGCTATTTTACCATAAATTATAGTGCCTTATAAAAAATATTTAGGACTTAAACATTTGATATTCTTCTCACCCCATTTTAAAGTTCAATAAAAATAGTTTTTCAAAAAAAAAAAAAAATGTTTAGTCTTCGTATATTTTTCACAGCACTGGGATATTCGCTGAATCAGTATAGAAATATCATATTTGTACACATTGAACAAAACACACTATCGATTTTCCATTGCTTAAAGGTATCAGTTCTGAAACAAAATCCCAGCACAATTTTCTCAAATCTCTTCTAAAATCGAATTCTATCGTAACAGATTCTTTTTTTTTTACGGAAAGTTTTATATTTCACTTACATTGGAAATATTTTTACCAGAAGTGTGTTTAAGGAGGTACCGTACAAACAGATCACCAGAATTTCGAAATGTATAAGAAAAGCAAAATCTTTGGTGTGAAAAATTTAATTTTAATTTTATTGAAAAAATGCATTTTTTATGTAATGTATTGGTAAAGTTTGTATATTTCCCACCACGGCGAAATCAAATATTTTGCTATGCTAAATATGCCAATCTACCTAGGATTATGCTTAAGAAAACGTGGAGAACTGTTTTAACAGCAAGCAAACTCTCAGATGTATGTCGAGCCAAACATCGGACACATCTACATTATCAGTAATTTCAGTTTCGGATATTTTTTTCACATACATATTTTAATTAAAAATTATCTTAGTCATTTTCAGTTTTTGAAAACTTTTCATTGCACAAAGTTTTCAGTACAGTACCTTCGAGGAAATCAATTGTTTATATTCGCATGGATCCTTTATTTAGTTTGAATACGATTGCTGTTTCGCTGACATATTACTCCAGGCAAATAAGTAATACAGAGGGTGTTCACACATTTTTGTAACGATTTTGATTTTCTCCATGAAGTTAAATATTAATTCGAAAATAAAACTGTGATTGGCATCACACTGTAATAAGGTTTATTTATCGTCTGCAGCATTAAAAATATTCTTTGCTTTAAAATGTCGCTGAAAAATAAACAATGGATCGAAGGCTATATTTTTGCGCTATCCGAAGAGAAATACTCTTATTCAGTTATTAAAAAAGATGTCAAAATTATTGTTTTAATATTTCTACACGTAAAATAATAAACATAATTAATATGAAAGGAAAGAAACGTCAAAGTTTATATTTCACTGGGGAAAAGGCAAAAAATGCATACCCAACAAAGTTACGTACAAATCTTATTAAATCTAAAGTCACATCTCATGTTTTAAAAGAAAATCCAACTACCCAAAGAACTATCGCAAAATCTTTAAATATCTCTGTAGGAACTGTGAACAAAATTATAAAATCTGATTTAAAGTGAATGAAAGAAAAAGAAAAAAACAAAAAAAAAAAAAAAACACGATGTTCATCGCCTAACGCCAAAACATGTTTCTCAGCGCAAGACTATGTGTAGATTGTTGTATGAAAATTATTTGGCGGGTGAAAAATGGAAAGATACAGTTACAATTGGTGAAACTTGGATACATTTATCCGAGTGCAATAGAAAAAAATCCATTTACTACCGCAAAAGAGGAGAAAAAGACTTAACAAGTTGGTTTAGAGAAAACAAGGAAATTTTTTCTAAAGGTTTTATAGTTACTACTGGATTTTCTTATAACGGAATAAGGAAAGTAGAAAAAAATGTCAAAATTAATTCAGATTACTATCAGAAGCATGTTTTAACACCTATTTTTAAAGAGGAAATTCCATCCCTTTATCCAAACAATCTTCGCTGTGTTAAGTTCCATCAGGATAAAACTACAAGCCATACCTCTAAATCTACTGCTCTGTTTTTTGATAAAATGAGAAATGAAACTGGAATTGAAGCTATTTCCTTTAAATGCATCCCACCCAAGTCCCTGACGTGTCTAACTAGGGATTGATTATGTGCATTTGGACTTTTATCTTGGAAATCAAGATGTAATATGATAGTTCAAAGAAAGGGCTATCAGATTGAACACATTAGAAAATAAAATTCTTATATTTATTTCTGTATATATCTTTGCAAAATCGTTACAAAAATGTGTAAACATCCTCTGTACTACTGTTCAACATTTTCACAAAGTTTCGAATTTCTTTAAGACATATGGTTCTGAACTACAGACGTTAGGTTCGTCCAAAAATTCAAGGTGTCTCATTAAGTCCAAAGTGGATTAATTGCTTTATCATTTTTAATGGTTCGGACAGAAATCAGCAACTAAAATCCTTGCGGACTAAAATTTCTGTACATCAGTTATCAAAAGCTCATCAAACTACTTTCAAAATTCTAGAGGAGGCTAAGAAAACCACATTTGAAAAAATCGGTAAACTCCTGTTGTCTAAGAGAACTTACTATTTGAAAATTGTCAACTTTGCGTAAACACAGTTTGATTTACTTATTTCGCATACGCTATTTCACATACCTTTAGATTGTTAATTTGGTGTAAAATTAGTGTAATTCTACTTCATTGTTGTCAATTTCACACGATTGTAGATATTTGGAATTGATTTGTTGCAAAGGCATGAATGATTTTATACTGGCGAAATTTGACAAACCTGGCAACCATTATGCTCATTTTTTAAGTTTTTCATTAATAACTTCTAAAATAATTAGAATTTCGAAATTTAAGTCAGCTTATCAGCTTCCTCGGAATTTTCCGAATCCGTGAACACCTCCGTCGGAACTCAAATCCCCATGATTTCGGAGGAGATAGCAGAACAAGTTTTTGACAGCGGCGCCGGCCGTTACTTTTTTTTAAAATAGGCAGAAACCTATCTGTTTTTGCTTAAAATATTTATTAAAATTTTACCGATAACATTAATTTGTAGAAAAGGTGACTAAATGGTCATTGTTAAAGAATAAAAGCTGTATGTATGCTGAAGAACGATAGGAGTCGCCATCCTTATCCTTTGTTGGGGGGGGGGTGCGCAACAGGCCCGGACTGTATCCTTTGAGGGCTCTCTGCTAGAGATTGAAAAGGGTCCCCTTACTGATCAATTTAGAGGGAATAGAATATTAGAATATGTAAAATTTGGAATTTAGTTGGGACTTCTTACGTGCCTAAAAACCACATTTAATTTAACTATATTTTATAGCTTTCGGGGCCCCTGACTCTTTGGGGTCAAATAAATAATCCAATCACTCTTATATATATATCAAATTACTTTCAGGGTCTGATTACCGAAAAAAGCTCTGAATTGTCATGTTGTGATTTTTATGTCATCATCAAAACAAAGAATTCCTTAAAAAAAAAAAAAAAAAAAAAACGTCTAATGGGGAAAATACGACTTAATAAAGTTTAATGTTCCAGTAAGGCAATGTTTCCAGTTTACTTTTTAAAGTAATTTCAAAAATACTGCAAAATCTCAATGAACTAAACTATTATGAAGATTAATGAATAAAATATTTTTGTAAAAAGGAGAATTTTAGATTAATGAACAAAATATTTTTATAAAAGGAAATCATTACAACTAATTAAATCAATGAAATTTCATTTTAACGAATAAAATATTTTTATCAAAGAAAATCATTAAAACATTACTTTTTAAAAACAAAAAGGGGAGGGGGTGGCGAAATGAGACTGAGCTTCCCCTCACTTCAGAGGTTAATCGGGCCCTGATTACTTTAATTATAAAGTAGTATATATATTCTGGGGGTTTCTTCAGGGGGCCCACGGCAATAGCCGACCAACCGACCTGGCCAGTCCGGGCCTAGGTCGCAATGTAAAGGAGTCGGGAACCGCTGTTCCAGACAGCAGCATAAAAACTACATTTTCATTTCAACGTTTTAAAAAAAAAAAATCTTTGTTGTAAAATAAAATACTAATCACCTGCACTACCGAGTTCTGTCTGGCGCCATTTCATCAACACAATACAGTTCACAAACTGTTCTTTTCGAGGACCGTTGCCGCCGCAGCGCCGCATGAAACACAAAACATCCATAATTTTCGGCAAGATGAGAAGACCGACCTGGGTGTATAATTTGTTCGAATTGTCGGCTGAAGCGGATATACAGAACAAGAATGCGCACAGGTAATAATTTCTCGGTTTTAAAGAGAGCGCGTTTTTTTCCCTCCCTCCAGTTATCGTCCCGGCCAAGACGCAAATATATAATTTGGGGCCGGGTGACATTGATGTAACACACGAACAGTGGCGGCTCGTGGGTTATTTAAATGGAGGTTCACAAAACCAATTTCGAAAATTAAATATGTAGATACGACACACCTTACAAATTAAAATAGATTTGCGTTTCCAGCAGTTCAAGGAAAACAGTGCACGCAACTGAAAGAAAGCGAGTAATATTTTGTCTTTACATTTCGTCACCAAGATAAGTTTTAGCAGTTTTTAGTTAAGGTGTTGTCTTGATCCAATTTTTTTTCAAAGGATAATATTGAAAAATGTTATTGCTTTAGCACCGAAACACGTCTTTTAGTCCCATCTCAATTATTTACACTAGTTTGTAAAAAATATTGCAGTGAAAAGTGATAGAAATATGGAAAATAATAAGAAAATGAATAAAAACTTAATTAATTAACCGAACATAACAAAGCAAGGGAAAATTCGGAAGAGATACCCCAAAAAATGGCCCAGTGTGTACTATGAAAATGTGCGAACGGAGCAACATCAGAAGTGCCGTACTTCTTCTCAGCTGTGTCCGCTTCTGTTACCAGAGAGCGGTTCAGAAGAAAAATTTTTCGTTCGCACGTGCGATTGATTGAAGACTGTGCTGTAGTAACGTACACTACAGTGCGTTAGGTATAATAAGCGTAAATACGCTTATAGTGGAGGGAGGGGGGGGGGTAAAACTCACGTTTTAAGTTTAAAAAAATCTACAAGTGTATTTAATATTTGTTTTAAATTTAACTTGTTTATGTGTTTATTCTTTAGTTTATTCTTTGCGGGTTCACGTGCTCATGTGCTCGAATGGAGGAGCCGCCACTGCACCCGAATGTGAAAATGGTGACAATGCATGGACCGTATGCGGCACGACACACCTTTTGATCCGGACTGCGGAACATTTTAAATTCCCACAGAAAACCCATATAAATCACATTTAAATGGTCCGCGACTTCGCTAACGTCCTAAAGTTTGGCTCGCAACTTTGAAAAGGTTGCCCATGCCTGTTCTACAGTGTTAGCTGCCGTACTGGCGCGATTTATTCATCAGAGTGAAGAACAACAGTATCACTGTAATTATTAGGCTCAAATGACACGTGCTTATGAATTGGGTCAATAAGAAACTTAATTCCTTTCTTATATTGAAACATTTATTATTTAAACATCCATTCTTTCTAAATGCATGAAAATATCACGTGATTCAGTGCCCATCAAGTAGACCATTTGTTGCTGCTTCAAACAGCATCCATTCAACCACACGCAATAACTCATTCAATAAATATTAAAAATTTATATGCAGAATTTTATGTAGAAACAAGTCGTAGTTAAAGATTTATTTGAAATATGGCATTATTTCTCGAAATTTCTATTAGTATCGGCAAGGCTAGTTAACTGTTGCTTTGATTATATTATGGAAGAAAAATGGTTCCTTGTTCAAATGTTATTTTTATTCCCTTTTTCGAACAAGTTGAGAGATGTTCCTGATTTTGGTACGTCTTTCAGTTTAACTCTGTTCTGACTGCTGTAAAAATGCTTGAATTGCACGAAAATGTAATACTTATTTATAGTATATTTTATAAAATGTTTTCTATTAAAATGTTTGAACGCAGCATTAATAATTCTCTTGCAGAAACATACAGAGTCCTAACCTAATATATTACGATGACACACTGAAAGAATCATTCTATAAAATGCATTTTAGTTAGCGTTGTCAAATACTTTTTGTCAAAAAACGCTAAATTTAGTTGAAAAAATTGCTAAAATTCAAGTAAAATTTCCCCTCCCCCTTTTTTGCTTTTCTTCAGTGCCCCAAAATAAATTTAACTATTGTTTACTTAAAATTTGGACTTATCTAAAATTAAAGATAATATAGTCTCAGCACAGCTTATGATTTTCTTTCCAATTATAGTAGCGATCGTGTTATGCATTTTTATTATACAAGAAATTGATTAATCGATGTGAATTTGAAAAACACCGATTTGGAATTAATAATAGGCTTGGAATAAGTGCTACACTTTTTTCTCAAGTTAATAATCCTAAAAATGCTCTTTCTATAACTTGAATTTTTTTCACTGAAATAGAGGATAGCCATACCTGAAAGTTTGATGATAGAAATATCAGTCGATTTTTTAATAGTGTTTTGAATCTATAGACCAACACTTAATCAAATATCGTAACACTTGATTACTTCATTATTTTCTAAAGTAATCAATGACCGGGTTTTAAAAGTTCGTAAAACATGTTGTTGAATACCCCAGATTTACATGAAAAGTCTCTAAATCACATGTAAGTATCACTAAAAATGTCACTAATGTCAACAAAAATTATCTTCCAAATGCAAGGAAAAGTTGTTGAATTTAGCAACCAGTCCCTTAGATTGCCAGCACTGATTTTAGAGGCGTTCATCTATTTCACACATAAATCAATAAATAAATATGTAGTACTACAGAGATTTCTAAAAAATGCTTTTTTAAAATCAAAACGTAGCATGTATAGCGTTTCTCTTTCTTTTTTCTTTCTTTCTTTTCTAAACACAACTTGGAGCCCACAACTTGGAACTGTACAATTTTCAACGTAGACCATGCCATTAGTAAATCAAATAATAAACGCAGTAATGTATATTAGCATACAGACAAGCAAACGTACAGTATCTAGTTTATTTTATATTTTATTTGTTTTTAATTTTAAAAATTTAAAAATTGTCAGAAAATCATCTTGAATTTACAATGAAGAAGTATGGAAAACAATTAATTTGGGATGATTTTGAGGAAAACATCGTAAATGTTATGATTCCAATCTTTAAGAGTTACTGTATTTTGCATATTTCTTTGTGCATTAAATCAAGAAAGAGCTATGAATAGGGTTGCCACACGACTTTTATATACACCTTTAAAAAAATCTACTTAAAAATGAGTACTTTATTGCATTCGTATTTTTTAAGTGCATTTGCGTCATAAATGAGTATAAGACGAGATTGATTATAAATTACAATTTAAAAAATGAGTACATATGCTGCTTAAATTTAAGAATAAAGTACTCGGTGCTATTACAAGATAACAAAGTACTCAAAATGAGTATATCTTGTTATTTCTAAGTACAGTAAACTCCCGATTAACCGGGATGGTCGGGAAATGCTTCTTCCCGGATAAGCGAATACTCCGGATAACCCAATTTATTCAAATTTTGCTTGGAATTTTTGGAAAAATTATAGAAACTGTAAAGTTTGTATACAATAGGACATTAATACTAATTTAAGTAATACAAAAGAAAGAGAATGAATATAAATGTTTATATTATTTAGATTTACAGTTAGTACATTAAAAAAAAAAGGTATTTTCTCTTACTGTTTCTGAAAAATGAAATGACAGAAACGTGTTTTGTTTTTTCATTTGTTCTTCGGCGAATTTTACTACGCAAAATTCTCAGCATGCATTTTTTAGCAGGCTGTCATCTTCTTTCTCTAAGTAATTAAGTAATGCGTTCTGTACTGATGGTTACCATGATTCAATTTTTCGATGAGTTACAAGATTTCCTCCATCCCTTAACCCTCCCATTGCCGAGATATTCGGGGGTCGTCCTCGGATAGGGTGAAAAGGCGAAAATCGTTATTATCAAGACAGAGTTATTCCTCAATGTTCCTTCATTCAACTCCCGCATGGTACGACTCTCAACATTGCCCTACTGGCGTATTATCTGAGGATTGTCGGCAGTTTCGCGCCTGAAAGTAAACAGCTTAGCTGGCAATATGATCTGTATGCCTTCGATGATATTGAAATGCTGGAATTCACCGAGACGACTCATTTTATAGATTCACGAAAGGAAATATATTTATAAATTTTTATACTCACTATACTATAATTAGTAGTCAGCACTTTTTATAGATTACTGGCTACATTATTCTAGAGAAAGTTTAAAACAATAAACATTTTTTTAGAACAACACAGTAATTATTAAAATGTAAAAATTACTTCCAAAGAATAGATAATTTGTTACTGAAATATTGAAACATAATTTAGTAATGTAAAGCAAAATAAATAAATTAATTAATTAATTAAAAAAAATTCCTCCTGTATTTACCAAAGAAAAAAAAACAAACTACAAAATATTTTAAAGTTGAACAAAATACAAATATGCTACCACCACCCTCCCACCCACACCCACACACATTTAGTGGCGCTGGGGCCAGTGAACAATTATTATGAAATTTTTTAAATCCCTTGTGAAACAAAATTGATTAGCTTTTCAAAATTATAATACGAAAAAAAAAAATTTAAATGTGTAATCATACATCATTAGTACTCACTCGTGTACTATGAAATGTCCGATTTCAGTTCATTCTTACCTAGTGTATTATTTCTGTGCTTTGCGAAATAAGATTTCAGGATGGTAAAATAGCAACACCCCCCCACCCCATTTTTTGTTAGTTAATTTTTTGTTATAGGTTCGATTTTTAATTAAGATCAACATTTTGCTGCACTGTGAGATTATTTACTCTGTGAAGTATTCTAACAGTGAATTAAAACAGAAACAATGAATTGTAGGATATCTTTAAACTGTAATATTATTCTAAAATGCAACTGCTTGTGCTGCCAGCGTCGTACATTTACTGTGGATTTTAATTATTTTTATAATTAAGTATTTATTAGGGATCTAAGGGATCTAAAGCGCCCATCTAATTTCTTTCATGCAGTTGTACTTTTGAATCAAGGACAACTCTAGAAAGGGGGCTATAACCTATACTTAATGAATTTATTAATTTCTATTTTTCTTGACATTTTACACGCCTTTTTCTAAGAAGAACATTGCATATCAATTGCATTCTTTGCACGAAATTCACTCTTCGAGCTTTCAGTGAGAGTTTAATATTTGAGATTTAACTAAACGTGCTATAAAGCAAACAAATTTTCGTAAACCATTGTCTGCCACATTGAATCCAATGACACCCCCCCCCTCAAAAAAAAAATCTGAAACCCTTTCAGATTTTAAATACGCGCCAAAGTGCTATAGATTAAAAGCGTATCATAATTTATGCGTCGTCCCTATTTTCTTCCTTATTCCAAGGTTGGAAAGGGTATCATTATTCATGAGTGAGTAGTAAGTTTCTTCCTTCTTTTATAAAACCCATCTTTGGAATCAAAATCTATCCTAAAATCGCCTACTAAAACTATTTTACAATCTTCGCCAAGTATATTACAACTATACTTCACCGTTTTAAATATTGTTTCGAATGTGCATCACAATCCATGAGTGTGCCGTGTTTGTCTTTCGTGGGTTGATTCCTACTGAAATGCCCCGACTCTCGCTAAGGTGGCGATCATTAAACATATGGAGCTACCACGACGATTTTTTGTATTTATGTCGCAATCGTAATTTAGAATTAAAATGGCGATTTGGAACAACATGTAAGTACAGCATACCGGTACATTTTTATTTATTTTGGGTTGCCAATTAATGTAGTTTTAGTAATTAAGTGTCTTCAAATTCCTTAACTGGTGCGTTTATCGCTAATTTGTTCACTTTAGTTTTCATCTAGTTCTTTTGGGAGCGTTGAAACGTGCATAACTCCTAGAGACCCATGACTGCGAAGCTCGCCAAAGTGCGGCGATTTTTTAAGTTGGCGAGAGTGGGGGCGTTAAAATAGGAACCAACTCTTTCTTGTTCCATAAAACACATCTTTGGAATCGAAATCTATCTTAAAATCGCATGTTGAAACTGTGTTTTACAATCTTCGCCATATTCCAACTATCCTCCAACTTCGCCAAGCATATTCCAAATGTGCTGTGTTTTCCTTTCTTGTTCCACAAAACACTTCTTTGAAATTGAAATCCATTCTAAATCGCGTACCAAAACTGTTTAACAATTTTCACCAGGCATAGTCAAACTGTACTTCACCTTTATAATACCATTTAGAAAGTGTATCATAATCTATGAGTGTACCGTATTTGTCTTCTCTCATCCATAGAACACATCTTCGGAATTGAAATCTATATTGAAATCGCCTACTAAAACTATTTTACAATGTTCGCCAGGCGTTTTCTAACTATATTCGATACATATTTATAATAAATTGTCGCATTTTGGCACACAGTTTAGCGATCATTTATCAAAAATTGCAAACCTTGTGCGACTTTCAACATTTTATTAGCGCCCCCCCCCCTTCCACGTTATCTGGCAAACCCATTTGAAAAGTGACTCCACTCGAAAATTGTACCAAAATCGTGTCTACACAAAAAGCAAGGTTGAAATTAATAGCACTCTGGTGCTAAAAAAAAAAAAAAAAAAAAAAAAGTTCAGCCGGGAATCGCCTGTGTTGAATATTGTCTCTTTTTAAGAAAGGATACTCTATGAGACCTTTATTATTTTAATTATTAAGTGCAGAGTTTGTATTAATTATACATTTTGAATTAAAATCTTAAGAATAAATAAATTCATCCCCTTTTATCATGCAAACAAATATTTAAAACAAGGTTTTTTTTTTTTTTTTTCAAACAGATATAACTGCTTAAATTAAGCAGCCATTGCTTAGATTTTTTAGGGGGGGGGGGGCATGTCCAGAGCCTGATTATGACCAACAGGAGCCCCGGGCATTAATTAATTTGGGGGCCCCATCCATGAAATTTGTTCTATTTTTAATAAAATTTTGGTATAAAAAAGGATATTTCAGAACACCATTTGAAAATGGAGGCCTTTTCGAGCCGGGTGCCCTGGCCAAAGTCCCGATTTGCCCATGCGATAATAAGGCCCTGGGGATGTCGATAAACTGCCAAGTCAAATACCGATTTTTACCAACTTATTTATTTTTTTATCAACTATATTACCAACTTTTTACTTTTGCCAACTGGATTTGCGGAATTTTGCGAAGTGTACCAGAAAAAAAAAGCAAATTACAGTTTTAATAATTTTTTTTTTTAACCAAATTTGCCAACTAGGCATCGAATTAGGTCAAGTATGATAGAATTTTGGGAGCTCCCCCTCCCTTCAGCAAGGGCCCTGAAATTTGGGTTTGATCCTTTGTATTAACGTCTAAGTGCACTAAACAAGGAAAAAATATTGAATACTGGTTTAACCTGCTAAACAATTTATCTGTGTAGCATAAATTTTCGTATAAGGGAAAATAACTGAGAAAATAAATAAATTTTCGTTTCGATAGTTTATTCATTCGACAGATTTTCATTTCGATAGTTCGAAATTTTCGTGGATTTAAAGACCATTTAGTTCTCATTTAACTTGTAATAAATAACATACCAGTAAATTTTGTAACATTAAAAAAAAATACTATTTTAAATTTTTAAGTTTCACTAAGAAATAAAAGTAAGCAATCAACAAATGATACAACAAAGTAAAGACTAATTATTAACAAAAATAACAACGGAAAAATATGTCACCAAATAAAATACCCAATTTAAAAAAGAGTTACGAAGAATTGGAAAGAAGCAATAAAGGGATAAGAATTAAATCACAACTATGAAACAGCCGCAATACGAAACCATGTGGTCAACTAGCACTTGTAAACACTACACAAATACACGTGATGCATCCCTACCAATCACGGCTAGTTTCACATCCCACACTCTGGAAAAAGAAACTTGCTCTTCCTGGAAAGGGGATTGTCGTGGGGTCGTCGGGTCGTCAAGCCACTCTTGATCCGCTTTTGTGAATACCGTTTGGGTTTGACCCTAGGATAATGTGGGGAGGAAGATTGACCAGTCTTCAGATAGACCTGAGCTTAAGCTGCTCATGAGAATACCGCTGTCAACATGGTGGTGATCAGTATTTCTCCATGATTTTCTTTGTCACTTCACCCTACCATGGCCGAGTGGATAAGGCACTGAATACGGTATGTGACTGAAGTGTCCTGTGGCGTACAGCATGGCAGTCGATCTAGCAGTTTGGTACTTTGAGCGGTATTCTTCAAATATAACGCGAATACGTGTTAGATTCCCGTGGAAACTCCTCCGCCCAAACCAATGCATAGTTCTTCACCTCTTTAAGGATATTCTACACAATTCCATGTTTCTTTTGAACCACAAGCTTCGCAGCATTTTAATTTATCTTCGTTAATCCAATGTTGTTCTTTAGTTTTCAAAGCAGTTTCACTTTCTCAAATCTTCTAAGTGTTTTCTTTGAAGTTGAATATTATCGTCGTGTTCTGTAAGAATTTCATCATTCTTCTCTTCATTTGATAAAATCGGCCTAGGTGATTTTTTTTTTTTACCGTGGTGCTTTATACTTATTTCCATGCGTCGTCAGCATAGTAATTTGGGACAGTACCGGAGAAGCCGCAACCCGCATAATCCGATTCCGGTTAATCGAGAGACTAGTGCACCTCGTTTCTACAGCCTATTGCGACTGCCACCGTATTTTTACTACTATTACTTACTATTGCTATTTGCAACGTTTTCATCCTGTTCTCTTCCTGAACTCCATGAGAAGGAACATGTCTGCCCATATAGAGCTGGGGGACATGGCCCCTCCCTGCCCATAGGTATGGGCGCTCATGAGAAGGAACGGGCCATGCGAATACCTACGAAACTGAAAGTGAATAGTGTACACAATATTCATAACTCTCTTATAGGAGCAAACAAAAGAACTGTCATTAACTTAGGTTCTACAACTAGTGATTCAAATGGAATAGTTTAATGCCTCATTGCATTTAACTTGTTGCGCAAACGCTCGCCCAGAGCAAGGCATTCGAGACTGATGCTCGGAAGCAACGGGTAGATCGCTTTTGCTACGACTTTGCTCTCTAAAAAATTAACCGTGCATTTCTGAGAAATTTAACAGAAATATATTCCATTTATGTTTGAATGCAGGACAATTTCCGTACATCAAGGGTCAAATCCGCTCTGAAACGAAATTTTTTCCCTAATTTACAGGAATAAATTTCTGGAATATATACGTAAATAGTGCTGGCGTCCCATTTGCCAACGCATTTTCAGTATTTTCATTTTTTTAAAAACAGAGCAAACAAATTAACTATTGCTTAACATGTAGTAGTGCAAACTCAGATATCATGTTGGAAAAGTGCTCTACAACAGATGAATTCTACATGATTTACATTTTTCTTTTAGTATTTTATGTGTGCTCATTTACTTGATTACAGACTAAAAGAACCCATTACTTCTCTACTTTTTCCATACTTTATTTATTTAGTACTTAAACGCTCCATTTAACTGCTTGACAATTATGGCAATCCTAACTTTCTTTTTAAATAAAGAAAGAAAAGAAAAAAAGAATCACGAATGTTCTATGAAAATGCTGAAAGCCTAAGCATGAAAACGTAACCAGATCGATTGGATGCTTTAGATATTGAATAATTTGTAATTCTCGATAATTTGTGAGGTATAAGTAATAGGCATTTCGAATCATACACGAAAGCAGAATTATGCAGACAGAGAAAAATTGTATTGCAGTTAAGTATTATCTTCAATCCGTACAAATGGTTAATCCATAACAATGTTTTGCATACTGATTGTTGTTTTCTTCTCCCTTAATGGGGATGGGGAGTGGAGGAGCTTTTAACCTACGTTAATGTTAATATTTTATCTATTTATTTGTTACGGAAAGGCAGTTTTTCAGATATGTTAAGCATAGAATATTGCATCATTTGAAAAGATATTCGGCATTTTAAGCAAAATTGGCTGTTTCTTATCAAACATTTAGAAATTTTTGTTTTATAAAAGAATATCATTTTAAAAAAGGTCACACTATGTCAATAATATAAAGCAATATGCAAAGTACAAGCACACATGAATTACGATAGATCCTATATTTTTTTATTTAATCAGTTTGATACAGGCAGAAAAAAATTTCGGGGATAGACCAAAAAGGGTTAGAAAAGTTTCTCACATAATAACGTGATTGTTATCATATTGTTGGCAAAAATTTACGTTTCGAGAAAGGAGAAAGAAGGAACACTGAGACCCTATGAAATGCAAGAATGGGTTAAGATTCTTCAGAAAGTCTGAAATTCCGGGGTCCACAAAAATACCTAGTTAGAGCATTATATGTTAAGTAAGTGTGTTTTAAAGTGCCTTATTTATTTATTTGGTATCCAGTAATCTACAAATAAATTATACTTTGAGTTGAAAAGTCATTCCGCAACAAAAGAGCCTAAAAGTTGCTATCTTACTTACTATGCACCAGAGGACAAATCAAGGACAACAAACTCGTCAAACAATGCGCAATTGGATTATTTGACTTTTTTAAATACAAAGTCTGTAAATCTTAGCCTCCAAATAATCGGCAGTGATATCACAAATGATTTGTCTGGATGGAAGGGTGGCATGCCTCATTAAGTTGAAAAACTTCTCAACAGCAGATTTTATAGGTCTTTCTAAAGGCTTTATATCACAGAGCTGCCATTCCGCCATGAAGCAAATCTTGATGGACCGACTTGTGCAGCGAAAGGCTAGTATGATGCAGTTGGTAAACTCTTTTCCAAATTTGGGAATTCTGCTTTTGGAACCCGATGTTGATATAAGTGAAAATATTGCTAACCAAATGAGCTCTGATAGTCTTGCAGTATTGAAATATTTTCATTCCATAGTAATAGACAAGCTTGATCTTGAAGTAGCAGCTCTTAAATATTTACCATTCTGAATAAGCATGATCTTGGAAATGAAGATATAGAGATCTTGAAGCTCCTTGCAATTTGCAGAGTAACACAAGTTAACCTACCCAGTGGCGGCTCGTGGGATACAGCAAGTACAGCCGGGCTGCACTTGAAATTATCAGCACATACTTTAAAATAATTTATTCTACTAATTTTCCTAAATTGAGGTTAGAATTATGGAATTCCTACGGTAAATTAAAAAAATCTCCGAAAACACAAAAAAAAAAAAAAAAAAAAAAAAAAAAAAAAAAAAAAAACGTATTGTGGCCGGATCGCTCATTCAGAAAAAAAAAAAGCACTTTAATCTTCCCGCAATTCAATTGGGAAAATCTTTGGTACAGCCCAGAGCGCTGAAAAGAAAATTGGCAGCACCGTTGCCATGACAACGACTACGTAAGCAGCCTCTCCGGCAAAGGGAGTATGCAGCTGATACAGCCGATGAACGATTTTCTAACGGCGGCTGAACTTGAGAACTCGACTAACTGATTGGCTCGCACGAGAAGTGAGGGAGGGGGTAAGAAGAAATATGTTCGGAAAACTCTCGACTTTATATTGCTGAATTTATCAAGAAGGTAAGATTGAATAGACGCTTATGAATGGACAATTACCCATCAAAGCAGTATTGTTTTTAAGTAAGCAAGAACTGGCATTTAGAGGACATGGCGAGCGAGAATATTCGTTAAACATGGGAAATTTTAAAGAGCTTTTAAAATTATTGATATCTGAATTAAAACAACGCCTTTTTATGGGGACATCACTGACCGATTCGCATGTTTAAAAGAAAGGAGGATTGATTTGACTTATAAAAAACAAGTAAGTTTTCTTTTTTCTTTTCTTTTTTTTTTTTTCCTTTTCTTCTCAAGTTATCGTTACAAAAGAAAATTCTAAGGAAACTTCGAATCAGACACGGATTAATGCAATTTTGAGGATAAGAGCGGCTGGTTGAAATTTATGTCCATTTTATGGAAGTAAAATAGGATCTCTTACATATTTTAAGTAATTTCTTTTTTTTTCCCTCGGCGAGGACTTAATCCGCCAGCTTTCGAATTCAGTAACAAAGATTTTATAATCCTGTCCGGAGGAAAGGGGGGGGGGGCTCATATGCAGGGCCCGATTAACTGCTGAAGTGAGGGGAAGCTCAGTCTCATTTAGGGCCCCCCCATCCCCTTTTTTGGATTTTTTTCCCCATTTCCCCATTTTCCCCCCCATGCTGGAACATTAAACTTTATTAATTGAGTCCTATTTTTCATTAGACATGGCTTTTTTCAGGAATTCTTTGTTTTGAAGACGTCATAAAAATCACAACACATAAGTTGAGAATTAATTTTGACATTTAGAAGATGTTTAACATTACATATTAAAAGTCATCCCCTTTCTGCCGGCCAAATATTCCCCATAATAGAAAAGAACTCTCAACTGCAGCAGCAGATGTCCCAGGCAAATACATCGCAAACAACTAACTTGGAAATGTCCGACATGAAGTATCAAGACTTCTGGAAAGTACTACTTATTTTCATTAAAAATGTTTACAATAACTTAAAAGATCATTTAAAAACAAAATTTTGAATTTTTATCCCAGTTTTTCAGTCACTTACGGGGCCCCCTTCAAATTCTGAGGGGAAGCTCAAGCTTCCCGAGCCTTTTCACTAATCAGGCCCTGCTCATATGCTTCCGGCTGCACTAACAGTTTTGACCACGGGCCGCCACTGAACCTAACTATGTTCTGCAAGATAAAGGTCAAGTGTGGGCCTTCGCATATAATAAAGTTATTTAGACATGGTAGAAACAAAATGAGAATGTCAAGGATGCTTCTAAATGCTTCCTAAAACTCGGATCCTGGTGGGCTCATCTAGAGAATGTACTTGTCGCTATTTTCTATTCCGATGATACAAGATGGAGTCCGTAGTTGACAGAAAAATGACAGCGAGAGCTGGAAATGAACAAGCCTGTACTGCAGTGCGATCTTTTAGAGTTCCAGAAACGGTACAACTAAGTGCTTGCTACCGCACAGAACTGAGACAGCAAACCTGTCTTTGGCCCAAATTGATGCAGTGAAAGTTGCCCTTCTGGAATTTCCTCCATATTCGCTGAATATTTAAAGTTGGGCCATTCCACGTCAAATCAAACACAAAATTGGAAAAAGCTCACCTGGCCATTTGAGATTCTCCCCAAATTTTGTGCAAATGATTTATAGAATAGGATAATTCCAAATCTCAATTGTGAAGGTTCTACAATAATTATTACTGAGAAATTAATTATACAAATTTTTAAGTTTACTGCAAGATAGGGCATTTTTATCTGAATTTTCTTAAATAGTTCCTTACCTGTAGTGAGTTACCGAAGTGAAAATTTGTTTCTAAGTTTAACTTTTTAAGCTGATTCCAAAAATGTTATCAAAATTTGCGTATCTTCTATATGCATGAGCATTGCATTTGCTAAAAAAACATCATGAATTTCTTTCGGCATGTTTGATTAGAAACATTTGTTTTAAATTTTTATATGTTAAAATGGTATTCTACATCCCCACCCCCCCCCAAAAAAAAAAAAAAAAAAAAAAATTCATCTTGGCTGTCTGCTCAGGAGCTGAACAAAAAAAATTATTAAATTTTCATGTGGCTTTTGGTATATTTTGTCTAGTAATAAGTTTTAAAGAGCGTGTCAAAGAAATAAATATGCAATTTAGAACTTATAATAATACCTTTATTCGTCAAAGTAATCTCCATTATTTGCCAGCATCTACCGCCACCAGTCAGGTAGAGCACATGGATGCCAGCAGCATATCATTCATCTTTTGATGCGACAAAATCAATAGATTTCCGTTCTTCGTCCAGTGTGGAGAAATGTAAAGAAGACAAAGCATTGTTCATCGACCGAAATTGATGATAATCCGAAGGGGCTATGTCAGGACTATACGCCGGATGTTCCAAAACTTTCCAGCCAAATTTTACTAACGTGTTCTTGACCGGTTTTCGCTACATGGCCTTGCATTGTCATGGAGCAAATTGACGGGCTGCAAGCCTTTGCCAGTAAATGGACGTTTATGATCGATTTCCTACTTCAGCCACAGCAATTGAAGTTTATAGCGTTCAGCAGTTACACTTTCACCGGGCTCCAATAGTTTGTAGTACAGTACACCCTTCATATACCTCTCGACAATGCAAGGCCTCATGTTGCAAAACTCGTTAAGGACACATTAGTAAAGTTTGGCTGGGAAGTTTTGGAGCTCCCGACGTACAGCCCTGACATAGCCCCTTCAGACTATCATCTATTTTTGCCAACGAATAATACCCTGTCTTCTATACACTTCCCCACAGTGGACGAAGTACGGAATTGATGATCGCATCGAAAGATGAATCCTTCTATGCTGCTGGCAACCGGGCACTATTTGATAGTTGGCGGAAGGGAAGGGGCTGGAAAATAATGGAGATTACTTTGACGAATAAAGGTATTATTAAGTTATAAATTGCTTATTCATTTCTTTGACACGTTTTTTAATTTATTGCTAGACAAAATAATCGAAAAGTCACATGAAAATTTAATAATTGTTTTGCTCAGCGCCTGAGCAGAAAGCTAAGATGAAATTTTTTTGGAATGTAGTGGTATACCATCTTAACAAACATATAAAAATTTAAAACATGTGTTTCTGATCAAACATGCCGAAAATAAATCATGATGTTTTATAGCAAATGCAATGCTCATGCATAAAATATAGAAGATAACGCAAATTTTGATAACATTTTTGGAATCAGCTTAAAAAGTTACCCCCAGAAATAAATTTTCACTTCATTAACTTTTACGGGTAAGAAGTTACTTAAGAAATTCAGAAAAATTGGCGTTGCAGGAAACTTTAAAATTTGCATAGTTAATTTCTCGGTAATTAATTATTATAGGACCTTCAAAAATGAGATTTGTGGTTATCTTAGCCTATAAATCATCTATATAAAATTTGAGGAAAATCGAAGTTGGTGTGGTGAACTGCACTGTTTGATCTGACGTGGAATGACACAGTTGCGAGAGAGCACTGTCAAATTAGTTATTGAGGTTGAACTCTACATTGCAGTAGGCTACCCACCCGTTCTAAAATTTTTATATACTACATGTGAATTTAAGTTCTACAAAAGTGGGGAAAAAAAGTCTATCGGCTTTTCGCGAGCCCAAGTGCCCAGGGCCGAAATTTAAATCATGACGTGGTACAATTGCGAAATTCCTGAGTCTTTAACGGATACGTTTCAAAATTTTGCGGGTTGGCTAGTAAAGCATAAAAGATATTTAAAAATAAAATGAACACTTCTGTTTAAAAAAGTGCATTCCACTGGCATTGCATCATTCTACGCGAAATACAGCCCACACGTACAAAAAAAAAAGAATTATGCAATCACACTTTCTGTTGATGTTTTTTTCATAAATTCCACAAAAATAATATTGTGTAATACTTCTGGACAAAAAATATGTAGATGAGCTTCTTGAATTAAAAAAAGAGGAATGAAATAGAAACAAGCTAACTACTGTAAAATCTTTCGTGTCTTGATCTAATTTTGCATATTTACTCTATTACAGGTTTTTTAAAGACTTTTTTAACGAACACACAGAATATACTAGAAAAAAAGCTGCATCAACATAACTACATATAGATAAACATCATCGTATTTTCTTTTTCTTTCATTCGAAACTGTTTCCCTCACGACATGCACGCAACAAAAAAACAACATCATACAGAAAGTGTCTAATTATTCATTCAAGAATATTTCTAGCTCAGAGTATACACTGAATCAATATGTTCGAAGAATTGCTCGTCATGTCAAATCTAGTCAGTTGAACTTGAAAAGATTCAGAATTATTATTAACATTTTCCGACAAAGGTGAACCGTGTTCATGATTTCTGTTTGTCTGTCCGTGCTCAAAATGCCTTACATAGGGTATGGTGAGGTAAAATGGGCATTTCTTTCTGATCAAAAATATAAGTAGTTTTTGAATGATATTTCTGTTATAGCCTATATTTTCAGATATAGTGTGCAAAATTTATACTCATTAAAAATGTTTATTAACTTCATTTGGAAACGAAATATAAGCTTTTATATGTCTATTGAATCCCTGTTAGTTTTTACTTACTTACTTTTGTGTGTGTGTGTGTGTGTGTTCGAAAATTTTTGAAAAAACTAATACATTCCTGAAAATTCAAGAAGTCCTGCCAAGGACTTTCAAATCAAATTAGAAAAAGTTTAAACAGCTAATTAAGAGTAAAAAGTAAGAATATTTAAGAATATTTTTCTTTCTATTTATGTTTTAGTATGTTAGGTTAAAAGGAGCATACAATTAGGCTTATTTAACATTTTGTTTTCTATGCTCCTAAATAACTTAAAAACCTCCTAAATAATTTAAGAACATACTATTTATATTTTTGATCAAAAAGAAATGATTACTCGCTTTATCCCCACCTTACCTTACAACAATAAGGTGTCGGAATAGAATTTTTATCTAGAACATAAATCGAAACTGACCTGATCATAGTATATTTTTATTTGATTAATTTGTGGTTAATCTTGTTATGGAAAAAACAACTCTCAATAAAGTTTAATGTTTTTGCATTTAAAATAATATCACAACAAACTTTTTTAGGTGTGAAAGAGATGAATTCATTGCATAAAGTAACACAAAAAAGTTGAATATTTATATTATTAGTTATAGAAAACAGTCATTGAGTAAAAAATTCCCGTTTTCAATCCATTTTATCTTACCGTACTCTACGCATTGATTGCCATGAAATTTAGATTTATTCTGAATCCTTTTTAACACTCTGGCAAGATTACGGACACCCAAAAGTAAAGGATGTTTTTAAAATGTTAATATTTCGCCTAATGAAAAATACTACAGTTAATATTGCGAAATTTGGAGTGAACGTGACCTTTTACTCATAAGTGCTAGATTTATCAAAATTATCAAAATGCTGTGTGCCTATGGGATATAAGGGGCCAAAAGGTTCTTCTGACATATTCTGTTTGATGCCCAAAAGATTATATATATAATTTTTTGCTGCAAAATGTAACGAACCTTTAAATCAACTTAAGGACATTTTAAGGAGGAAAAAAAAGGGGTAGGGTGGCCATCTTTCATGAAAGAACAAAAAAATATTACCTGTAAAATTCTTGCTTTAAAATTTTTTTTAAAAATCTTACATTTAGGCACAGCATCTTAAAAATTAAAAACATGTTGAAATTTTGTTTATTTGAATTTCATGTTTAAAAAACGACATCCTTTCCGCCCCTTCCCCCTTCCCGAATAATCAATCAGAAATTTAAAAAATCTACATACTACTTTTTAATGCCGTGTTTTGCTTCATAACACACACAAGAAAGGTTCACATCTAAATTTAACTCAAAATCTGAGTAATATCTTTTTGTACAAATAGTTCACCAGACATTTTGTGTCGTCATACTTTCAAGTGTTCTCACCTCTTGTTTGTAGTTCTCGATAAATCAAGAGATAAGCATGAATGAAAATACGTGACGAAAATTATTTGATTTTCTTAATACACTCTATGAAAAAATAATAAATTAAAAATTTGAATAAATATATACGGCAAAATATACGGATATCAGACGAGTGCTGATTTGTATGTCAGAATACTCGCTAGAAATAAGTATCTCCGATTTGATATCTTTTTTGGACAATGTAATGAAGTAACAAAATTAAACCAATAAAGAAATCCACCTTTTTTATTCATTAATTTTTATTCGAAACAGAATATTATATTTATTAGAAACTATCTGAATTTCGCCTTGATGATTGATTAATCCTTCTTTAAAATATTCGAAATTTCACCTCTACTAATATTTTATACAATTAGTATACTTCCTTCAATTAAATCTTGTAAAGAATTATGAATTTGCCCACTGCCAATGTATGTAACAGTGATACTACTGAGCAGGGACGGATTTGGGCAGAGAATTCGGGGAAAGCGCCCGTCAAAAAGGGGGCCACCAAAGTATTTTTTTAAATAAAAATATGTACATTTTGATTTTAATTTAAAACAAGGGATTGGAAATGGCTATTGAATATTCATGCATAAGTATTCTGTTTTAGGATTATGTTGCATTAAGAGAAGGATTTTCATAACATTTTTCATAGCCATCCATAGTGATTATATCTATCTGCGTTTTTCCTATGTTATAGTCTATATTATTTTTAGTTTGTATCTGTTAAGAAAATTACATTTTTTGTGTTATTTTAAAAAGAAAAACAAGTTTTTCATTAAAAAAACCTTATCCGGTACACAATAAAAAAATTAAACAAATGCTCTGATAAAAACATTAGTCAAATAAATGCAAAAATGCTCCATTACATATGTCTAATTTCACTAGAGGGAGATAAAATGCCTCTCTGGAAAAAATTTACATATCTCCCCACCTAATAACTTCAATAGTATTTACATATAATTATTAATGGTTTTTAATGTTGTAGTACAAGAACAACACCATGTTTCGATACAACTTTTTTTCTAAGTTGAAAAAGATGAACCCAACTAACATAGGTTCGCATCTTTTATTAGTGTCTAGTACAGCTTGTGAAGAGGCAGACTAAATTTTTTCAAGTGCCTGAGCTATATTTTTGCACTAAAATCATACGATTTTTTTTTCGAACTGCAGTTTTAATACAATGTAACCAGCGGTTTTGTCGATTTGAAAATTTACTTGAAAGGCCTTGAAATAAATCGCGGCAACCACAGCAAATACCGAGAAATTAACCCGAAAAGCTACGATGATCAACAGGCCTCTCGGCAAGTTTAGCTGCTGATATGTTTAAAACTTTATTACTTTAGTGTTCTTTCTATCTCAAATGATCTGAGATTACTTATGAAATTTCAGAATGTTTACAAGAAAAGTGGAGCTTTTTGTGTGTGGGGGGGGTGGCTTTATTGCATTATTGAATCAATTTTTTTTTATTTTTTTTTTTAAGCTAAACTAAGAAACTGCAGCTCAGTTTACTGTTATTACGAAAATTTAAGATTTTGCTGAAAGATGAATAGCTTTTGCTGCCAGTTTCAAAATCTTATTTTAAGCCCCACTACTCGGTTTGGTAGTAGTAGCGATAAAATAATTTAACACAGGAAAAGTCCTGTTAAAATTTAAAAAATGTGATTTTAACTTCTAAAATATTTTTTTAACCCATGCTTTAAACAAGATCTGAATGTTGTAATTGTGCAGAATATTTCACACATTGTGCATCAAAATGATTTCCGAACTTAAAAGATCCGTATCCGTATCTGTATCCACGAATATGAGAAAAAATTATCCGTTTCATATCCGTACCCATGGATCTTAGCTTACAAATGATCGGTCGCACCTCTAATTAAAACGAGATCCACCATTGTCACCGTGTTACCTTTGCATATTTATTTTAAAAACAATCCTTCTTCCAGAAGTTAATAGCACTTTGTCCATAAGTAAATAGCAATAAACATTTTTAAAAGTTGAGAAAAGCATAGTGAACACAGCTTTCCTATTAAAAAAAAATCCTATAAGGATTCTAAGGCTCAACAAAATTGGTAAATATGTCAATAATGAAATAAAATTTTACTATTTAAGAGTAATCTTTTACACACGAAACATTTTGATTCAGGTTTCCAGACTGTACAACGGCGATTCTCTCAAACAGCTGCCGAAATATCTACTATTCCTTCAGCGGATTAAAAACGTATATTTGTTCCTATAAATAGGATCGTTATCTGAATAGCTTATATTTCTTTGAAGAACAGAAAAATACTGACCGTTATGTAACGGTTCATTTACATTAATAACAGTAAATCTTTATCATACAGATATAGGTTTCACCAGCAGCTGATTTATTGGTGGGGTAGGCGAAACGCAAATCAAAATATATTCTCTTTTCTCTATTAAGAGTTGATATAAATAAGAGTGAAGTCAGAAGAAAAATTATGCTGTAGGTACCCAATGATCATAAACTACTTTCTAATGCAATAGTGTATTTGGTCATAAATTGAACATAATGTTAAACAAATCGCTCCCTCCGTCCGCAAAGACGCGATTCCCTTTCTGTGCCCATCGTTACTTCCCGGCATGAGTCTTTGAAAGCCCCTTTATGACCAGTGGCGGATACGAAATGGAACGATACAATGGGACCATCGCCTTCCCCTGAGCGCACTTAAACCTCGTGTTGAACCGATGTTTTACCTGTTCGCTCTCATCATTTTCAAAGACAGTGCAACGCTAAGCCCCATTGGAACATTTAAAAATCCATTCTGTGAAGCAACGTCGATTAAAGAAGGAGACTCTCCTCCGTTTTGTCTTTTTAAATGATGAGAGCGAACAGGTTAGACATGGGTTCGATATTAAAGATGAAAAATCCGTCAAAAAGAGTGATCCGTCTCTGACATTATGCTTCGTCATACATACCACCCTTTTTTTTGAAACTTTTCTAGATCCACCACTGGCTATGGCGTAAGCAAACAGATTGTAACAACTAGAAGTCAAAGCCCGTTGTGGGGGCAATTACAACGGCCGCTAGAAAAAACCTTCGACCAAAAAATATGTCTACACTCAATATATTTCATCTTCGTCCACCTAAAATAAAGTAACTTCGTATTCAATTTTTATTATATACCCAAATCGAATTTCATGCTCTTCTGGAAACTCACGGAAACTTTTCGCATTCGAATGATTTCGTTTTGTGTAAACGGACCCTCTTACATCAAAGCTTCATGTTAGACGAAATTCATTTTATTTGTGAAAAAAAGAGCTGCTAATCTAGGAAAACTATTTTAAATGAAT
This sequence comes from Cheiracanthium punctorium, assembly GCA_038373885.1. Lineage (NCBI taxonomy): Eukaryota > Metazoa > Arthropoda > Arachnida > Araneae > Cheiracanthiidae > Cheiracanthium > Cheiracanthium punctorium. The sequence goes on from JAWZYV010007843.1 coordinate 272,084, forward strand.
GAGTCACAATTTTCCCTTCAAAGCCAGATAAACGTAATTGTCACTCGACACTCCTAATTTTGTCATGCAAATGATAAACTTTTTTTTTACTCTCGGAAATAAAATGGAACTGAAAACAGCAAGAAATCGCTTAAAAATGAGGGAACGGGTGGGCTTTCAGATTTTTAAAGTAGCGCAGATTGTTATCTATATTTTTATACATAATTATGACAATGTTCAAGCGGATTGCACAAACGGTGTAGATGTTATTACGCTTTTTCTGCTAAACTTCGTAATCTTTTTTGCAGTAATGGCGGTAAAAGTTTTATCTTCGAGCAGGTTACCCGGAGCTGTTAGAGAATCAGTGAGTCAGAGCTCAGCGTAACGATAGAGTGGGATTAAAGCTCTAAAGGTTCTCATTTTATTTTTTAATTAATTAAATTTATTGCCCTTAGAATAAAAAAAGAGAGGAGAGGTATTAATTTATCTTAGAATTTATCTTGGAAAATTTGTTTAAGTATGACTTTTATAATTAGAGACTGTTAACAATAAGTCCTCCTCCCCCATCAGAATTCAGGGTTATAATAATTGGGGAGGAGGTATATATCCTCCAAGAAATTTTTGCAATGGTTAGCATGAGCGTTCACATGCATGAATGGAGAGCAAATTTCACTTATTTATGCTATGACAATTTTCATATTCTTCGTTAATAAATTTCCAGGGTACGTCCCAGGCAGTATTACTCGCTCTTATACTGCAATCCGATTGCTGCAGTGAGCGCGTTAATTAATTGTTTCACAGAAGTATAAAGAAGCTCGCATTCGCGCGGAAGTATATTTGGTGAGCATTTCGGCATGACTATCTTGACTAATACTTTCGCGACATTCATTTATTTCAAAGCACTTAGTACTTTTTTATGATCACTCATTCACACAAAATTCTTTAATGATACTTTAGCGGCATTAATTTATTTTAATATGTTATTTATTTGCTTTTAATCACTTTCACACAAACTTTTTAGTAATACTTCCGCGGCGTTAGTTTATTTCAAAGCATCTAGTGCTTTTTTTTTTGCTCCCAAATTCACACAAAATGTCTCTTCCACAAGGAGACGTTTACATGAAGTTACTATATTAAACTCTTTTTTCGCGACTCAATCTACAGTAAACTGACTTATGAAGTTTAAAAACTGAAAAAAAAGACCAAGAAAACTATTTTTTATATCAAAGTTCACTAAATATTTCAATTTATCCCGTTCTGTTTTTAAACACTGAATTTTATTCCAAATAGAAAACAAATGTGATATAGTGTTTCATGTTTCAGCCAATGCACATTAATATTGATTTGTGTAAATTCTTACCTATCTGATATTAAATGCTTTTAGTAACAAGTTCCATTATTTGTACATATATAAAATCCCCCCCCACACACACACACGCTCTAATCTTATATATTTTTATACCTTTTCTTAACTGTAAATTCTAAAACACAGTTTTACTTAGCTACATCTTAATCTTTTTATCTTTATAAAATATTGCAATAAATGGCTTAAATACCCAAGTCAATTTGATTTTTTTTTTTTTACCGTGCAGCAAAAGGTATAAATCACAAAATATCTCACCTGGCTGAATTCGCTTGCACATATGTGCGACTTTGATCAGCTAGATCGAAATGCTTTCGTGCTTTGCCGGAAAGTCCATAGCAGCATTTACCGGCGACATTACCCACAATGCTTTGCGAACTTCGACTTTTTTGACGACTGCCAGATCCCCCACCCCCCTTTCACCCCTCGCATTTTTCTCCCGGTCGCTAAACTTTTATTCATTATGATAGCAACAAGATATTTTCGGAAGTTGAAGATGTAAATTATTAAAATGGATTTTTACTACACCGTTGGGTATTTCGGATTTTGAGGAAGTTTGATTATGCAGTATGTAAAAAGATTTTTTTTTTTTTTTTTTTACTCGGGAGGTCTTTGTACGCTAAAATATATTACTTACCGGGCAATCAAATATTATACCTCTTGTCAAGTAACTATGATAGTCTTTTGCAAAGGCGGAAAAGCTGTATTATCGAAAATATAGGTAGCTCGTTGAGTAATTGTACTATAAACTATACTGCATTCATATTTCCCTGATTAAGAGAATATGTTTCATAACGTATTTTGTACTTTCCACGATTCCAGCATTTTTCACGTTTAATTTACATTGCAGTGAATCAGGTTTGCATTTTTGAACGTCACGATTTTCAGCATGAAAATTTTGGCTCTAAAAATAAATAAATAAATAACGTTTGTATGAATAACATGCATCGGGGATGGGGTGGGGGTCTTAAAATATTTTTACCTAAAGCAGTTCTGTCTAAGTATAAGAAAAAATTCCCTTTTCTATTCTTGATTCCAGTATGTGCCTCCCTTCCCAAATTTTCGTTAATGTTTCTTAAAATACGTCATTATGATATTTCGAAAGTGATTGTTCTTCTTCTTCCTCAAACAAGTAAATAATGATAATAATTAAATGAATTTTTCAAGTACGGACGCTTACCGTACTGCATTAACCAATATAAGGGCTCAAAGTTTTCACCATTTTATTATATTGGCACGTAATAGGAAGCCAACCTGACACCCTAAAAGAAGGGCGCTCCTAATTTTAAACTAATTTCAGATGTGAGACCTTCACCTGGATTGTCACCCCCATAAGTATCGGTTGAACATGGAGAACATTGAAGTCTCGACAGATTTTACGGGCACCAACTCTCTTTAGGTACATGAACCCATATCAGTTCAGTCGAGAGAGATTGTCACTCTCCCAAGCACTGACCAAGGTTGCCTCTGCTAAACTTTCGGTGTTTTGCTGGAAACAGAACTTCAACCGACTGGGTCACGAGGCAAAATCATAAATACTTTTCAAATTTTTGGAAAGTGTTAAAAAATTAAATTAAAACCATAAATTATTTCGTTGTGTAAATGTAGGTTCTTATTCAATGCAAATAAGTTTAAAATAAGATATTTAACAACGGTTGCAGTTTTCTACTAGTCAAGCAATCAGGATCTAAGGCAATAAGAAATGTGTTAATATTCATCCTACTATTATAAATGCGAAAGTTTGCCAATTTGTTACTCTCTCACGCTAAAAGGGCTAGACGGATTTGAATGAAATTTTAAAAGCTCACACCCTGAATTATATAGGCTATCTTTTATCCTAGGTATGGATACAACTTCAGGATATTAGCGAAGTGCGGCGGCATGAGACCTCCGCGCACGCTACTCCTCGGCAACGCCGGGCAAGTGGGTACCTTTGGCCCGGTCGTAAAACGTATTAACGCTTTGAGGCGCAACCCTTTCCCAATGCTGAAAAAAGGGCAGCCGTTGCCATCGATCGACTTAACTACCAGCTGTGCCCGCGCACAGCCAGCTGTCGTCAAAAAAAGGGTCTCTAGATCTGTGGCACGCGATGAACGTTTCGATCGTCCGCCATCTTGCTGGTAGTTAAGTCGATCGATGGCAACGGCTGCCCTTTTTTCAGCATTGGGCAATCTATCCAGCTATTCTCGCATTCTGCCATTTTTCAGCAGATGTCAGAGCTGTTAAAAATAATCGTGACCATTTTTTGACGGGAAATGACGTGCTAAAAAGTAAAGGATTCTCGTGGAGCTATGTTACCCGCAACTATTTTTATAGAAATCAAATCTATTCTTCGTGACTGGCAACAGTCAAAACGTCAGAGTTTGGTGTTCCCAGAGCGGGTACACTGCGCGTTAAAGGGTTAATCTACCATGCGGAATTCCCGGGATTATAGTTATCTGCGAAAAAAGAGCCAGAAGTTAATGGTTGACTCAATGTTACAGAGGACTATGTTACAGATGGTGGCAATGGCTCAAATTAAGTTTGTCTAAAAGCCTATTTGAAGAGTGATCTTAAAATCAGCTTTTAGAGAACTGTCACACTATTATTCAAGGAGTTTTTCCCTTTCCTGTAAAGTTAGAAGGGCCTCTAAACTTGCATCTTCTTGAAAAGGAATGCCTATCCAATTGTTTGACAGGAATATATTGCGTCTATTAGAGGAATATAATCTTTGAAAATGAACTGAAGGTGTTTCACGTGTTCATAAATCTCCATATTAATGTTTTCATCAAGTGTAATTGAATTTTCTATGACAAAAGCTGCTGAAAGAGTCAAAATACTCATTCATCCGCAGACACCAAATTCAATAGTTGACCTTTTTTTTTTACAATGGTCTCACTTTTGTTATGCACACTGAAAATAGTGATATCTGCTCCTTGTAATGATATCCTTAATTCATTTAATCTATAAAAGATGTCAGTTGAGTATGCATCTTTTGCAGCCAAAGAGTATCGAATATACGAGACGAAAAATTAAATGGATAATCAATCAAAACAACTTCTGAATGTATGATTTTAATTCAAACAGGAGTGTCCAAACTTTTCCACTGGAAACCCATATAATTCCTGTGTGAAGTAGTAAAGAAACTTTGGAAGTCCACACAAAGCACTTGGTAGGGACGCCAATTTGTATGATTTTATGAATTTTACAATTTTTACAGCATCACTCAAAGCAGTGGCGTAGCCAGAAATTTTTCATGGGGGGGGGGAGGTTATGACTACTGCAACTCACATACGTGTGTGTGATAAGGGAGTGAAAAATATACAATTTGTATGGGGAAACATTCCTCATGAGGGGGGGGGGGTTATGACTCCCCCTATCTCCCCCTTGGCTACGCCCCTGACTTAAAGTAATAGCTGCTGTTGGCAGTGTTTTAGGTCTGACTCATCCCCTGTAAAATAAAATCCCATTTGTAAATAGTTTCAGTCATGTTTTCGCAATTTCCTTTCCTTTTCACCATGATCGGCAATTTTTCCTTTGTTCGTAATGAGGTAAGGTAGTAGCACGTTACAGCTGTTAACATCATCATTCTGTTTTATTTGGAAATCAGGTGCTGAAATGTAAGAACGAACAATCAACTGCTTGTCCAGAGTTTTGTCAGACTCGACTGAACGACCTGTATTAAGTGATAGATCCATAATAAAATTACGGTGAAATAACTAGTAAAAGTTATTTTTACGAGAACTTCAATAAACAAAGGTACTATAGCACTGGGAACTAAATCAAGGTCTAATTAAATATAATTTATGTACTAGGGGCCAACCTCATTTCATTGAATGTTTTTATTTTCATATTATTAACACTACAGTAAATACATGCATGTAAATTTATTACTTCAATATTTTGTATCGCTTTCGATTTAGTAAATTTCCTCCATTACAAAATGATTCTCGAGAATCCCCTTTATCCTCCTCGCGAACCACCGAATGGCTTATAGTAACATTTTACTTTACTGCACATTTTGTTTGCGTCCAATTAACTTTTTTAAAATCAGCCGCTACCCAATAAAAAAAACAAAAAAATTCTGAATCCGCCATTAATAATATGTGTTCTCCCAGGCAGACCATGGCGTATCTTGGTAAAGTAGCAGCCATGGCAAACAACACATTTGCGCTCTTTCTCTTAATACTGTTACAAATTTTGGGGGTATCTAGCTCTTCTGGGATTGGATTTAGCCTAAAATTCGTATTTTAAGAGTCAAATGATTAAGTTTTGCATTTTGTTGATGGTAACTCGGTTAACTAGAATGCGAGGTACTGACCTTCGGGTGTCTCCATTGGATAAAATTGGGTTTGGTGGTTTTTCGCCGAATATTGGCGATATCGCTTAGCTGTCTTCAGTTTTAGAGAATTACTTTTGGCGCCTTATTTGGCGATATTTCACCAAGAGAGTCACCAAGCTTGGCGAACTTGGGCACGATTTCATTTATAGGGCCTGTAATGTTTGCTTTCCTGCATGAGTATTGCGCAACCAAGGTGTATGATTGATGGCGGGGTTATTCTAGATTAGAATTACGTGGAAATTGTTTAAGTTCGAAGAGATTATAAAAGAAAGAGCAGCCGCGCCCAAGCAGCTTAGTTTTGAATGATCGCTCGTACGTACGCTGCAGTGGGAGCTCTGTCTCTCAGTGTTGTTTCGTTGTCAGAAGCGCTTTTTCTTTCGTTTATTTTATAATCTTATATCGAAAGCTATTTGTGAATTCTGTATTATTGTATGATGGGGAGCAGTTGAGAATTCTGATTGAAAATTGTATGAGAAATACAGTATATTTGAAGAATCCTCTATTATCGACTGACTGTTATAGAGCATTTCGACTTGACGTTTCAATGATGTCACCTGAGTGACAGCCCACTGTATATCCTTTCTGTGCAGATTCTCCTATTGTATTCAACCCAAAAAAAAAAAGGTATTAGAAACATCAGTTTTAATTATTCTAATCACTTCAGAACATAAAAATGTAGCTGGAAAATCAAAGTTCCATCCAATTCGACCCATTACAATTATCCAAAAACTTGAATTTGGTACTTCTTTTGAATGTTGAAAATCGGATTTTTCCCACTAAAATACAGGGTGTGTCACAATTCCCTTCCGGGTTCGGAAGGCTTATATATATATATTACCAAGACAGCAACAAAGTTGACTTTATTGGAGAAAGAAATGTTGCAACTTTTATTTCACAAAAATCCAAAGTGTGAACCTTTCGTGATAGCGACGGATTAAAGCAATTTTCTCGGGGATGGGAGTGGGGGGGGACAGTTGGTTTGTCGGTAGGGGCGGTTAGTCAGGCCCTGATTACCAAATAGGCCCATGAGGCCTGGACCTATAGTAAAAAAAGAATCTGGGGCCTCAAAACTGCAATACTTGTTATTTATACTTGCAAATTGAAATAGGTGTAGGTGGGAGGGGGCCTCAAAATAGTAGCAGGCCTATAGTATCAGAGATTGTTAATCAGACCCTGCCAGGGGCGTAGCCAGAAATTTTTCATGGGGGGGAGTTACGACTACTGCAACTCATATATATGTATACATATGTGTGATAATGTAGTGAAGAATATACATTTTGTATGGCAAAAAATTTCACATGGGGGGGGGTATGACCCCCCTAACCCCCCCTTGTCTACGCCCCTGGGCCCTGCGGTTAGTTAAAAGATTGATGTATACATCTATTTTATGGAAGTAAAATACGATCTTCTACATTAATTTCTATTTTCTCAATTGGGACGGTACCCCCCCCCCCCGCCCCTATAATCCGTCGGCGTAAATTTCATCTTTGGCACGAACACACGATCTTTCATGTAACCCCATATAAAATATCGCCCGGAATTGGGTCCGGAGAACGAAGTGGCCACGGAAGAAGACGATGGCCTCGTCTTATCCAACCTCGTCTTATCCAACGATGAGGAAGCCCGTTATTTGTGAAACAAAACTTGCAATGTTTCTTTCTTGGGGAAGACTTTACTGGAGAAAGAAAGAAAGTTTTGTCTTTCTTGGAAAACAAACTAACTGCCCACCCCCCACCCCCGACAAAATTGCATTAATTCGCCGCTGTCACGAAAGGTTCACATAGTGGACTTTTGTGACTTAAAACTTGTAGAAATTTTTTCTCCAATAAAGGCAACTTTGTTGCAGTATTGGCAGAGGTACAGAGATCGCAGCCGGGGCCCCGGGGATAAAATCTTCGGTATTCCTTTGCTATCCAAAAACCCTTTCGATCAGGCCCTTATTTTCAACTACGCCCATTAGGCCCGGGCCTGGGGCCTCCGAATATTGGATTTCCCCGAAGACAAAATCTCAATCCAATGTTTCTTAATTTATCTTTTTTAATTGCAGATTTTTATATAAATGTCATCCAATCATCGAGCAGATTATCTACTTGTTTAAAATATTGTTTGAAAACATTTGAAAGGATAGAAAGGTTATATAAAAATACACGTCATGTGGATTAAAACACACGTCATTAAAATACACGTTATGTGAAAAGTGACCAGGCGTGCTGCTTTTGGCGAAACAGTCCTGATTTTTACCCATTTATGAGCATTTGGCGGGTTACGATACATTTTGAAATTTCAGTGAAGCAATTTAGCATGTTTAGTATTGTATGTATCTTAAGGCTTATAGAAGAAAGTGGCCATAAGGAGTCTTTTAGACAAAAATCGCCTCGGGGTTCTATTATCACTTTAAAGTCACCAAAAAAGTCAAAATTTATGTTCGGGGGGGGGGGGTGTCTCATAAAATTCGTAGTCTGGGAGACCCATGGCGGATTATTGCAAGTTTGTCGGGGGGGGGGTTAGTTTGTCGGTGGGGGCGGTTAGTTAGAAGATTGACATATACATTCATTTTATGGAAGTAAAATAGGATCTTTTACATTAATTTCTTTCTTCTCCGGGGGGGGGCGGTCGCCCCCTCCAACCCCCCTTTAATCCGCCCTTGGGGAGACCTCACAAGATTTATTCCGGCCCTGTGTCAAGGACAGTGAAGGTAGCTATTCCCTCTTCAGTACAGTGGCGTTGCTAAATATGATGTCACCCGGTGCGGGCATATCCGGTGCCCTCCCTTTCCTCCACATACGCAGGCCAGTCTTAGTTCTGCTTAAGACTAAGCAAAATCGTTAACAGCATTGGAGGTATAATATTTTTTCTTTGTTTCGTTTCTGCAAAATATCATTCTGGTAACAGTAAGAAAGTTCTTTCAAATCTTACTAGGCTATTATGCAATTTTTCACACCACCTATATGAGGTATTAAACAAGGCGCGCAAACGACTTTTTTTTTTTTTTTTTTTTTTTTTTTTACATGGATTGTTTTCCCAGGAGACCTATCAAAACCATGAGCCTTGACAAAGGCCATAATAATAGCATTGTCAGACTAATAAAAATATTGCATTTTAATTCAACTAAACGTTAAATTATCTTCATATTTGAAATTTAATATGCCTCGTTGACCTGTTGCATTGAGAAAATTTTCTTAGTTACACTCCTGATTAAAAGTGGAACAAAATACAGATGAAATGGCAACACTAGGGTGACATACGTCCCGTTTTGAACGGGACAGTCCCGTTTTTAGGTGGCCTGTCCCGTTGTCTCCAGGCACAGCTTTGGGACACCGTAACAGTGGCGGATCCAGAAAGTCTGTTTTGGGAGGGGCTAAATTTTGAAAAAAGCTTATTTCACCCAAACAAAATGTACAATAAAGCAAAATTTTAGTCTAAACCAATGTAAAAACTTTTGGGAGGGCTAAGTGATTAAAAAAGATCACTTTACATGCTCAAAGTGCATAATGAAGCAGAATGTTACCCTTTAGCAATCTCTTTTGGGAGGGCTGAAGTCCCCTAGTCCCTCCCCTGAATCCGCTACTGCACCGTAATGCCCTGTTTGTAGAAAATGGCCCCTGCAATGTCCCGTTTTTAGGAAGAGAGCAACCCACGGTAACGATTTCAATAAAGGCCGCTAAAAATCTAAAATCATCCAACGGCAGTGTCTGTAAAAAAAAAAAAAAAAAAAAAAACTGACCTCCCTCCTTCCCTCTCGAGACGCAAAGAAAACGCCGGGGATGTATTGTTTTTGTGTTTGTTCTTTTAATGTTCTTTTTTTTGTCAACTATTTCAATTTATTTAATTTTTATTTCTTTTTTTAAAGTCATGTTCCTCTTTTGCTTATTCCTCCCCTCCCCCGATCTCCACTTTATTTTCCCTTTTCACTCTGGTTTTCTAAGAATTTTTTTCCTTCCGAATGACAACTTCCTTTTTTCTGTGTGTCCTTTTGTTTACATTTCTCACTTTCCTACCTTCCTGCTTTGTGTCGGATGGTGTTTTTGAAGTCGAAGAAGGGCCTACCCCTTGTACCACCCGAAAAGTACGTCTTGCACTATTTTTTGTAGTACAATGTGTGGTTTAGCAAAGTTTTTTTTTTCATTTTATTTTGATATTAACATTAACACAAGCTTTTTTGCGCGTTTTCTTAACAACTAAAAGATGCCCAGTCCTGTAAACTCAGTCTCCCTACACTATTACCTTAAAAAAAGTAGATGTCCCGTTTTGAGGAAGAAAATAAATACACTATTGCCAAAAAAGCATTAGATGTCCCTTTTTGAAGTAAAAAATAAATGGTCACGTTAGGCAACACATAAGTTGAGAACCTGCTATATTCTTCTTTTATGAGGAAAATAATGAAAATTTTAAACGGAAAAAAAAGTTGAGATGAAATAACACATTTTGTTTTTACAGGTGCACAGAACCTATGTCTTTCATTATATTTATTCTTATTTCTAATATCGGAAGGCTTTTTCATCACCAAATCAATCTTTTTTCCAAATTAATTGAAAATTTTAAAACCAACATTTTTTTTTTTTTTTTTTTTTTTGTCACCCTCTCTGCTGGTGTCACCCGGTGCGGCTCGCACTCCCTACGCGACGCCATTGCTTCTGTACCTTTCGTTGTTTCCAGGTTTGGTGGTTGAATGTTCCTGTTGCTAGCAAGGACGTACCCAGGGGGTCCGCACCCCCCTCCCCGAAATTTCAGTTTTTGTTAACAAAAAAAGAATGATGAAGTCTTTTTGTGAAAAGTTCTGCCTTTTTCACCGTTTGGACCCCCTCCGAAATTTTTTTCTGGGTACGTCCCTGGTTGCTAGTCAAGGTTTGAGCGCGAATGCATGCGCAAGGCTCCAAACAAGAACTAACCAAGAAACAAAATTTTGGAATGTGGTCCAAACAATAGAAAAGGTGGAATTTTTCATGAAAAGACGTCAGACTTATCATATTGCAGTAACGCAGACAGAATTTTTTTCAGCGGGGGTCCAGCAGGATGTAGCCAGAGAAGGATCGGATTTAACCCACCCCCTTTTAGAATCGCTGCTGGTAGAGTCCTTTTAACGATGGGAGCGAACAGGTTATTTAACGTTAATTTTATAAAATAATTATTGATGTACCGTACAACCTATACAACATGAAAGCATGCCTTGCCCATAAAATAAAAACTCATTAGCTGTAAAATAAAAATGAAAAATAAATAAACTTCCATTTTTAATGACATTTCTGAGCTATCAGCTCGACACTTATATTTCAATTTTCAATAATAATTTTTAGAACAGCAACCTCTTTCTTACATTTTTTTATAACCAATTCCTTCACTTCAGTTTAATAATCTACAGTAATCATAGAGGCACAGATTTAATAGGTTAAATCATAGACTTAGATTTAGAATAAAGAGACAAATCGAAAAAAAAAAAAAAGCCCACAGAAATCCGGGACTGTCCCAAAAAATTAGGGAGGTATGGTCACCTTAATTTAGAAGGACTTCCATTGGCAATGGGATTACTTCCGCGTAAACGGACCTAATGCCGATTCGGTCGACAGATGTCGCTGTTGCATCATCCGGCAGGTTTTTAGCATGGTATTCCTATGAAAGAATTTGCATTTTTATCTTTAAATTAGTGGTTTAATTTATTTTTCAATTTGAAATGTTCTTGAAAGCGTATTAGCAAATATTTTCTTTGAATACATACTTATTTTGAAATTTCAAAGATGAAGATGTCATAATTGTACACAAAGCTCAAGTATTGTTCATATTTTTTGCATGTTGTGAGCATTTAGACAGTGTAAAAATTTATATTCACACTAAGCCAGCTAGTTAGTGTCAAGCTATCATTGATATATTTAGTAATTTGTGCTGATACCTTTCTACTAACGATAAAATTTCAAGGAGGGGCACAAGCTGGCCCTTTCCCCACAATTCCCTCGGTCCAGACGCTCGTGTTAGTGTGTGCTCTGTCGAGTTGGTAGGTTCGAATAGAGATTATGGCCTCAAGAAAGCGCTCGTTGAGTAGGAGAATTTTTTTACTAAAATTTCTAGAATTATGCATAGTTTGCCTGCTAACAATGAAGATTCAAATCTACAGGAAGCGGAAAGAGCCACAGATGAACAGATATTTAGAAAACTTCAGAAAGCATATCAGGAAAAGAAACTAAATACTCATTATTTCATTGTGTATTTTTAAATGATAATATGAAGGATGATATAATACATACGACATTATATCTTCCTAAGTATGTTGAAAAATTTGTATTTCTCATATTTTCATTAATATGTAATTTAAGAAATATTTCCTTTATACCCTTTCAACTGACAAGAGGGTAAATATGTAATTTGTTTTTCTGTTCTAAAATCTTATAAAGCCTTATAAGTATTACTTTATATGCTCTGCTCTGGTAAAGAATAAATGAATGTTTGAAAGATCTAGGGTTGGGCATGATATCCGACGGATTTATCAATATCCGAAATATCATTGTATAGCCGATTTTTCTTCCGGATATCCGGCTCACGACTAAATAAGGTCTATCCAACAGTCCACTAGGTCTGTATTTTTAAATGAATATTATTCTCATTAATGTTTTCTTAATATTTTTACTACTCACAGTTACAAAATTTTTTTAATATTCTTCAGTGCTTTCCTTTGTAATTTTAAACCGCAACCAAAGAGAACAGCAGTTCTGCTTTGAAATTAATCTGAAAAATCGGAGCTTAATACCTTTATTTTCTGATTCTAAAATAGACATTAAGTTGCTTATTAAAATGTGATTTTCTATTGAATATATTTTTCTTCCAAGTTAAACAATTAAACAGACCTATTTTTATTTTTGTTTTTTAAATTGCATCTTAAAAGATTATACTTATTCAGGGTGTCGAAGCCCGAGCCCGAAATTTCAACTTCGGTGGTGTATAAAAGTCAATGATTTCATTGATAGAATATCATAAATTTTGCCGTTTGTGTAAATTAAAGACAAATACAATAGCAAACTATTAATGCACTATCTAATTCAAACAGTTTATCAAATAAAATTAATTAGTTTATTTCTCCAATGAATCACTTTTTAAAATCTGTTTACAAGACGTATGTTCAGTAAAACAGAAATTTCTCACAAGCCCGAGCCTGGTTTGGACTTGGACTGAGTCCAGGGCCGTAGCGCTGGGGGCACTATGGACGGCTCAGCCCCCCTGGAAAAACCTAAGCCCCCCCCCCCTAGGGCAATTAACAGGCACCAGGAATACTTTTTTTTAAATAAGTTTTTACAGTATCTATCCCTATGTATAAAAATCAGGCCCGCACTGGCCAGGTCGGCTGGTCGGCGATCGCCGACGGCCCCCGGCCCAAGGTGGACCCGGTGAGGCATTCAAAAGTGGATATACAACTTTATAATAAGAGTAATTTGATTATTTATTTTCCAGCAATCTTACGCAGTGACGCAGCGGAGGATCCCAGAAACCCCGCGACGCAAGGGGCGACCCCCAAATCTCTAAAATAGTTAAATGTGATTTTTAGGCGCGTAAGCCTAATTTTCAAATATTACATATTCTAATATTCTATTTCCTCTAAATTCCTCAGTAAGAGGCAGGATCTGATTTCCGAGAGGGCATTCGGAGGAAGCGCCCGGGCCCCCAAATGGTTCTCTAAAAATTTGTAAATTTTGAAATAGTTTTCGAAAGAGGGGGCCCCCAATGAAGCTTTTGCTCAGGGCTCCCAAATCGACAAATCCGCTCCTGAAGAGGCCCCTTTTAAATCTCTAGCCGAGGGCCCCCCTGAGAGCCAGTCCGGGCCTGATAAAAATTAACATTTTTCTGCTGTCAAAAAAGGAGTTTCACTAGTCTGCACTTTGCAAACTCCTGAAACATCGTACCTTTCAAGAATTTTGCAATGCTTGTCAATTTTCGCTCTTTATTTACTGCATCCATGCACACAGTAAAAACAACTTTTTAAAAAGAGTGTGAGTGGGTTATATAGTGTCCAGTTTGAATACGTCTGTGAACTTTTGCCAATTAATTTCCTCACAAATCTGACCGTTAAAATCATAAATCTGAATATGGAATGTCGAGGTATCAACCTACATAATACGCTAACGTATGCGGTACCAAAATCAACAATATTTCTACCCTGCGAACGGCAATCGCAATATGATGTAACAGGACCGTACCCAGAAAAAAAATTTCGGGTGAAAAAGGCAAAATTTTTCACAGAAAGGCTTCTTTATTATTGTTAAGTAAAAAAATTTTCAATTTTGAAAGGGGGAATGGATCCCCAGTCCCTCCCCCCTGGGTACGGCCTTGAGATGTAAGCATTAGTGTTGACCGGCACTGCACTGAGTATAAAGAAGAATTAGGCACGAGGCAGCGAAGCTGGTCGCCTTGGCGGCTAGTTTAGAATATCTCTACAATTAGCGTTCCCCCCGCGATCCGGGAAACTACAATCAGCAAAGGAGGATGTGAGAAAATTTTTGGACTTCTCGAAGGACACAAATTCTGTTGACAAGGCCCCTTCTAGACGTGCCTTTATGAGAATTTTTCTCTTTGGCGCCCCCTCTCCATCTTAGCCCTCTCCTCCCTCAGAACTTTCATTGTCATAGTCTTATGTTTTGGTGGGTAAACACTAGCGCGACTAGGATGAACGAGGCAACTAATGACCTTACAATAATAACACTAGTTCCTTCTGGAAATAGTCAGTCATTGTTTTCTAAATGCCCAAAATCTCGCCATTTGTCGTCGACCTTGGCAAGTTTTGCCGAAATATCGCCAAATTTGGCGCGAAAAATAATTTCGAATTTCGCATAACTCCAAAAATTTTTAACCGTACAATGTTGAAATATTGTATTTAGAACAGAACTGTTGTAAAATCCAACTGTGTATCTTTTTTTTTTATTTTATTGCAATCGACTGGGTAATTTATTTACAGGGTCAGCCGAGTCACTTGCCTTAAGGTGTATCTATCGCTGGTAACAGTTACAGCTGGTTACAGTCGCAAGGTTACGTTAAGGTTGAATCTATCGCTGAAAACAGTTTTAGAATCGGCATAGCAGCTACAGAGATACCCATAGAGCGTAACGCAATTCTATGAGTGTCCGTGTTAAATAACCATTTTCGTTATGTACTACGAAAGGGGCCAAGGCCCCTAGACTCGCTACGCTCGCTTTTCGTATGAGGCATTCGGCCCCTAATAAGGCTTAAAAAAGGTATCTCGTAAAAAAGGTATAATTTCAACAAAATAAAACCCAAAGGTTGGATTAGATAGAATGTTACCGAGCTACATATTGCTTGGTTCATGCATGTTCCTGATAAAAATTTAAACTTCGCACTATTTGTAATTATGTGAAACCCATGGAACACCTTGCGTATTAGCCAATTATGGCGATTTTTCATAATTTGGTGACTTGCGTATATGCATAGTTAATAATTAGCTCTAAGAAAACAGTGCTTCATATATTTTCTTTGATAAAAACTACGGAACAGCTAGAATAGCTTACCACCCATGGCGACTTTTCATTATTTGGCGATTTGCACATACTCACAATCTATATATTACTGCTCATGTAAGGTTCCCGAAAAACCATTATCCATATTTTCATGTACATAATCCTTTTCAGATTGGCGTATTTAGCACCACGAATTATATCATCTCGCCGCGCTGACAAATATCCGAATTGTACTATAACTGCTATAATGGCATAGTTAACGCCACCAAATATTTCTACTGGTAGCAAAAAGTCCAGCTGGACAGAACCGGCTTTAAAATAATCTGCATTTTAATTATTTTTCATTTTCAAGTTACTGGTTTCTAACATTTTGGAACTCGCTCTTTAGATTCACCCTGCTTGGAACTATACCACTTTGCTAGATCGTACTTAATGCCAAGATGCGCTTTTAAAATCCGTTACAATTAGTTATTCTGTTTTGGAAAAATGAATTATCGCTTATTCTAAACTCCTGTTGTCTAAGCGAACGTACTATTTGAATATTGTCAACTTTGTGTCACACACTTTGAGTTATTTATTTCATATACTTTTTAATTTGGCGTAAATTTGTCATTCTACTTCATGTTTGTCAATTTCACTCGATTCTACATAGTTGGAAATGCTTTTTGCAAAGGAATGAATGATTTTATGCCAAACCTGGTAAACATTATGCTTATTTTTCAGATTTTTATTAATATCTTCTAAAATAATTCGAATTTTGAAATTTAAGTCAACTTATCGGCTTCCCCGGAATTTTCCGAATTCGTAGACACCTTCGTCGAAACTCAAATCCCCACGATTTCGAAGGACATATCAGAACAAGCTTGCGGCAGCGGCCGTTACTTTATTTTAGAATAGAAATAAAAGGTAGTCCATAATACTCAGGAATAGTGAAGCTTTCTGTTAGTGAAAACATCTTTAGAATCGGTTCAGTAGTCACAGAGATGTCCTTGGTGCGTAATGTATTAGAATTAGTATTTTGATTGTCCATGTAAAAGAAATATTTATGCTATATGCATTAAAGGTAGCCTTTAATACCCAGGAATAACGTAATTTTCTATGAGTGAAAAAAAAATTCAGAATCGGCTTTTACAGAGGTATACATAGAGCGTAACGTAATTTTTATGAGTGTCCCTGTAAAAGAACTAAGTATGCTATATACAAGAAAGGTAGCCTACAATACTCAGGATTAGTCACACTCCGTCCGTGAAAAGTTTTAGAATTGGTTCATTAGTTCCAGAGATCGTAATCTAAATCGAATGAGTATCCTTGTAAAAGACCTATTTGTGATATATGCATGATAGGTAACCCATATAATACTCAGAAATAGTGTAGCTTTCTATCAGTAAAAAAAAAATTTAGAATCAGTACAGAGGTCAAAGAACTAACCATACAGCTTAATGTATTAGAATTAATTTGAGTGTCCGAGTAAAAGAACTATTTAAACTTTTATTTTATTTTATTTTTAAGAAATTCATGAAAGGTAGCCAATGGTTGCAGAAAACTCTGTTTAATTTCTGGGTCCGTCGTTCTAAAGTCCGGTAGAGGTAAAAAGTTCTAGTAAATGTTGAAAGTCATTTACTAGTTGACAGTCAGTTGTTGAAAGTCAGTTATTGACCAGTTGTCAACAACTGACTTTCAACCAGTTGACCAATTGTCAACAATAACTTTCTGGACTTTGTTGACCAGAAAGTCAGTTGTTGACCAGTTGTTGAAAGTCATTTTACTCTATTTGTCTAAACAACAAATAGAATTTTATTGTTTCTAGCTGTACAAAATTCACAGCACTAACGGCCAGTAGCTTGCTTTAACAGTCCGCTCAGTACCGAAGCTTTCACAGATGTTGTAATTCACACCCAATAAAATACTTCCACAAGCAAAATATTCAGTGGAATCTTATGAGGGATTGCGGGAACAGTCCCTCAAGACTAAGCAATGAGGAATTTACACAGCACTTAAAAACACGCTTTTAAAAACATGCAAATTACTGCTTCTATAAGCACTAACACAGAGTCTTATACTCTCAACAGAACGGACGTCTATTTCTCATAGCAGTCAAAAACAGACTGACTCAACCGGGCAGAACGCTGTCGTATTTATAGGGGACTCAGAAACTATTAGAAATTTCTCGAAGGACCCCCTTAAAGAGCGGATTTTGATTACGTCATAGGAATACAGTTGAATCATTATTACGCAATATTAATGCAAGAAAATGAAATTTATAGGCCCCCATTGGAAAAATCGCGCCAAATATCCGAAATATTGCCAAACTTGGCAACTTTTTGGCGAAATATCGCCACATTTGGCGCCAAAAATAAGTACTCAAGAGTGACGTCAGCTAAGCTCGAACATCAATATTTCTCGAGATTTTAGAAAACCCTATGTTAACCAATGGGGAAACCCAAAACTCCATATCTCCCGGTCTAGGTAACCGATTTTGATGCACCAAAATACGAAATTTAATTATTTGGCGGGTAGAATACGAATTTTAAGCTAGTTTACCCTTAGAACAGCCGATTGGCCCAAAAATTCGTAAAACTATAATACTTAGGAATAGAAGACTTCTATTATAGAAAAAGTTTTTCATTCGGTTCAATAGTTACAGAGATATTGGCTTCGTCGGGATTCGATTCTTGAATTCGCCGTTCTAAAATCCAGCGTATACAGAAAGTTCTAGTAAAAAGTCCATTTGTCAGGATGGAACACAAATTTTATTGCTTCTAGAACTTCGTCGAATAATCAGCTGTACAAAATTCACAGGTGCTATATTTCTTACAAAAATAAAACACTTCCACTGGCAAAAATTCAATGGAAACTTACAAAAGAGATCATAAACAGTCCCTCAGGACTCAGCAATGAAGAATTTACTCGCTGTACTCAAAAACAAGCAAAATACTGCTTCCAATAGCACAATTTACAGAGTAATGCATAGAACTCAATTAGAGTTCGAATTTAACTATCTCTTGTGGCCTGCCCTGTCTCTATTTATAGGTGTCGCAGAAGCTAAGCGAAAATTCTGGTAGGAACTATTTCTCGAAGAACCCGCATAAAGCTCGAATTTTGATTATGCCATGAAAATGGAAATTAGTAATACTAAGCTACAGCGCAATATTAATGCAGGTAAACGAGGATTACTGGCCCCATTGGTAAAAGCGCACCAAATGAACGAAATGTCGCCTTGGCGACTATTTGGCGAAATATCGCCAAATTTTGTGTAAAAAATAAGTTCCCATAGGTCAAATCACCAAAGCTCTAGCATCAATATTTCTCGAGATTTCTAGAAAACCCTAAGTTAACCAATGGGCAAACCCAAAACTCCGTACAGCGCGTTCTATAGTTAACCGATTTTGATACAACAAAATGCAAAATTTCATTATTTGACTCGTAGGGTACGAATGTTAGAATAATTTTAATATCTGGAAGGCAGAACAAACCGAAAATACTTAAGAATATATATATATATATATATATATATATATATATAAACCGTTTAGTATTAGAGGTGCCTTCAGCGTAATGTAATTCTTATGAGTGTCGCTGCAAAAGAACTATGTGATACAATGGATAAAGGTATCTTATGATACACGGGAATATTGTAGCTTTCTGAATAGGAAAAATGTTTGAGAATCGGTCCAATATTTACCGAGATGCCATAGAGCGTAATACAATTCTTATGAGTCTCCCTGTAAAACAATTATTTGTGAAATATGCATAAAAGGTAGACTATAAAATACAGGTATGGTGTATCTTTCTATTAGGGTAGAAAGTTTTAGAACTTGTATAGTACTTACAGGGATGTACATAGAACGCAATGTATTAGAATTATTTTGAGCGTACCTGTCAAAGAACTATTTATGCTAGATGCATAAAAGGTAGACTGGATAGTAATGCAGGGCGTAAGCTATTTTCAGTCCAAATTTTACGCAAATCCGTTTTACGATTTTTGCGTGATTGAGTCAAAAACACTCAAACACACAAAAATGTGAACTTTTACATTTATCATATTAGTAGAATAACTTTCAATAAAGAAACATACTTTTTTAAAGTCAATGCTATAAAATACGGTATAATAATGCTTTTTAAAAATGTGGCTATTATATACTTTGGAACAATAGACTATACCTTTATTAAAAATCACTTTCCACAAAGGAGCGTAAACGTTAGAAGCAATTAAAATATGTACGGTATAACAATGCTCTTTAAGAACGTGTGTCAATAATATACTTTGAAACAGTGGACTAAACCTTTATTTAAAATGACTTTCAACGAAGGGAAGTAATTGTTGACAATAATGCAAAAATACTCTATAACAATGCCCTTTAACAATAAGTGTCAATAATGTACTTTGAAACAGTGGACTAAACCTTTATTTAAAATAACTTTGAACAAAGGGACGTAAATGTTGGAAATAATGCAAAAATACAGGATATAACAATGCTCTTTAAAAATGTGTGTCAATAATATACGTTAAAACATTGGACTAAACATTTATTAAAAATGACTTTCAACAAAGGGACGTTAATTGCTGGAAATAATGCAGAAATACACGTTATAACAATGCTCTTTAAGAAAGTTTGTCAATAATATACTTTGAAACAGTGGACTAAACCTTTATTTAAAATGACTTTCAACAAAGGGAAGTAATTGTTGGTACTAATGCAAAAATACTCAGTATAACAATTCCCTTTAAAAATGTGTGTCAATAATATACTTTGAAACAGTGGAATGAACCTTTATTTAAAATGAATTTCAACAAAGGGACGTAATTGTTGGTAATAATGCAAAAATGCAGGATATAACAATGGTCTTTAAGAAGTATGTCAATAATAAACGTTAAAAGAGTGGACTAAACCTTTATTTAAATGACTTTCAACAAAGGTGCGTAATTGTTGGAAAGGCAAAAATACATGATATAGCAATGCTCGTTAAAAATGTGTGTCAATAATATAATTTGAAACAGTACACTAAACATTTATTAAAAATGACTTTCAACAAAGGGATGCTAATTGTTGGAAAAACGGCAGAAATACACGGTATAACAATGCTCTTTAAGAAAGTGTGTCAATTATATACTTTGAAACAGTGAACTAAACCTTTATTTAAAATAACTTTCAACAAAGGGGCGTAATTGTTGGAAATAAGGCAAAAATACAGGATATAACAATGCTCTTTAAAAATGTGTGTCAATAATATACTTTGAAACAGTGGACTGTACCTTTATTTAAAAAGACTTTCAACAAAAGGGCGTTCATTGTTGGAAATAGTGCAGAAATACACGGTATAACAATGCTGTTTATGGTTTATAATGTGTGTCAATAATGGACATAGAATCAAAGGGTTATATTAAAAATGCCTTAGAACAAAGGGACATTATTGTTAGACTTAAGGCAAAAATATACCGTTTAACTATGCTTTTTAAAAAATCCGTCAATAATATATTTCTGAACAATGGGCTAAATTTTTAAAGAATAAAATTAAACAAATGGGAGTAATTGTTTCAAATATATATAAAAGTATAGGTTAAAGTGCTTTGAGAGAGTGAGTACGCTTGCTTTGCTCTGTGATAGAAGTGGGTTTCGCGCTGTTTATGAAGCTTTGAATTTAAGTGCTGTGTATAAATTCTTGATTGCTGAGTCTTGAAAGACTGTTAGTGTTATCTCTCGTATATTTTCACTGAATTTTTGCCAGTGAAAGTGTTTTATTTTGTGTGTGAAATACAGCATTTGTGAGAGCTTCTGATCCAAGCGGACTGTTAAAAGCACATGACTGTTTAATTGTGCTTATGAATTTTGGACAGCTGATTGTTCAACGAAGTTCTAGAAGCAATAAAGTTGTGTTCCATCCTGACCAGCGGACTTTTTACTAGAACTTTCTGCACCAACTAGACTTTAAAACGACGTACCCCGGAAACAAGCAGAGTATTTCGGCAACACAATGTTACTAATTTTCGGGGCAACCCGCTGCTCTGGGGCTTAAAATGGTTTAAAATTCGTATTCTACGCTTTAAATAGATAAATTTTGCTTTTTGCATCAAAATCGGCCAATTGGAACCGGAGATACGGAGGTTTCAGTTTCCCTATTCTTTTTGTATGGGTTTCTAGAAATCTCGTGAAATATTGGTCCTAGGGCTTAGATCTCTTCACTTTTGGGGACTTATTTTTGGCGCCCAATTTGGCGATATTTCGCCAAGAGTCGCCAAGCGTGGCGACATTTTGGTCTTTTGGCGCGATTTTCCCTATGGGGCCTGTAAAGCTGCTTTTGCTGCATTAAAAACACATAATACCTGACATTTCTCTTCTATGACGTAATCAAAATTCCCGCTTTATGTAGAATGTTCAAGAAATAGACTCTTCTGGAAGTTTCTCATCGCTTCTGCGCCACCTATATATAGGAGGGCTTCGGAAGCCCCAGTTCAGTATGAGAGAGCGCCCGTATTGTGAAAGCTCTCTGAACGAGTACGCTTGCTTTGTGACTTGATAGTGCTATAGAAGCTGTGTTTTGGCTTGCTCTTTGAAGCTTTGAATTTAAGTGCTGTGTGTAAATTCTTCACTGCTGAGTCTTGAGGGACTGTTAGTGTTATCCCTCGAATATTTCCACTGAAGTTTTACCTGTGGATGTGTTTTATTTTATGTGAGAATTACAGCATTTGTAAAAGCTTCTGATCTTAGCGGATTGTTAAAAGCACGTTACTGTTAGATTGTGCTTGTGAATTGTGTACCGCTGACTGTTCTATGAAGTTCTAGAAGCAATAAAGTTGTGTTCCATCCTGACCAGTGGACTTTTACTAAAACTTTCACACCATCTGGACTTTAGAACGACGAACCCCGGAAACAAGCAGAGTAGTTCTGCAACAATATATAACAATTTTATAAGGGCTCTCATAAGAAATACATAAAATTGGCATAATTGTAACCATTGACCAGATTCTAAAAAAAAAAACTCAGGTAGAAAGCTGCACTATTCCTGAGTATCATAAGCTAAAGTTCATGCATATAGCATAAATATTTCTTTTACAGGAACTGTCAAAATAATTTAAATGCAATGCCCTCTATGGGTATCTCTCTAACTACTGAACCGATTCACAAACTTTTCTCACCAATAAAAAGCTACACTATTCCTGAAAATTATACACTGCCTTTCATGCAGGTGTATGTAGATATATATGCATAATTTTTTTTCAGAGACACTCATATGAATTATATTACGCTCTGTAGCTATCTGTGCAACTATAGAACTGATTCTTAAACTTTTTTTACTAATAGAAAGATACAATATTCTTGATTGTTATAGGCTGCATTCAATGTATGCAGCGTAAATAATTCTTTTACAGGGACACTCAAAATAATTATTATACATTTACACTCTATGGCTATCTCTCTAACTACTGAACCAATCCTAAAACTTTTCTCACCTATAGAAAGCCCGTTGAAAAACTGACGAGTCCCGTTTTTCAGTTCATCCTGATAACAGGCGTATTTTCATCTGGAGGGACCGTGGCAGTAGGAATAATCCTGCGTTCGTGCACGAAAGTGTCAGCTTTGGCGGTGGGCAGGGCCGGTTTGAGGCGTAGGCGACGTAGGCGGTCGCCTACGCTTAAATCTCAATCGAGGGGCGCCAAATTTCACTATTTTTCGTGTTTCTCAACATTTTCCTTTTTTTTTTTTTTTTTTTTAATTGGTTATTCAGATGGGCGCACTGACTGCTCTCATAATATTATCAAGCTTTCAAACAGTACCATTGCCACAAATACTTTTAAACACTTCTAAAGTTGCCGCTTGTATTGTCCGGAAGCTTTCTTTGATCGCTTCTTTTTTCATTCATGGGAAACAGGCTTCCACCTCCAGGGTATGCTAAATTACCCTTTTCCGCAGATCTTCCGAAGAGGTGGTCTTTGAACCTGTTGATTCATTACCTCCTATAATTATTTTGAGCTGTCTCTGAGCTCTGTCTCTCTTTTGAGCTGTCTTATCCCGATGTTTAAAGAAATGGTTTCTCAAGTTACCTTCCTTTCTGATATACTTCAAAAGAAATGCCGCAAAAAATATACGCCAAAAAGGACAAGCTATAATAAATTTTGAACAAAGCCACATAAAATCAAGTTTTTTTTTCATCAAGTTAGCGGAAAAAGAAAATGCATGTGATCTTGACGCCCCTCTTTAAAATACATATTATTTTTGGCCACTTCTGCGCCCCGGTGAATTAAAGTTCTGGGATAAAGTTTACTCCTAAGTTTACTTCCTAAGTTTTTACAGTTAGGATCGGTTTTCCAGACAGGGCCGTAACAGTAATAGGGCGCAAGCAGAAGAGGGGGCGCAAAATCAGAAGGATCACATAGGTTTATATAGTTTTTTCGAATTCGTGTTTCTTTTTTCAATACAGCACATCTGTAGAGGCGAGGAAAGGACAGGATTTTATTAGTATAATGATTCATGGCAAGGGCGGATAATAGGGGGCGCAGTCGCACCCCCCCCAAAAAAAACCATTTTATTTATTTCATATTCTGGATTTTGATATATCAAATCTTGCACCCCTAAATGAAAAATTGAAATGCCGCCTCTGATTCCCGGGGCTGAAAAATTATGAAGTCGGCATTAAAGCTGCAAAAAGGGGTGGGGGGAGCGAAATTTGGACGGTTCTGCTATGTTACACCGGGCTATACTCTTGTTTCCAAATGAAACAGATATATCACTCCAGGAGGAACAGATTTTTCAGAGCGTAAATAAACGAAATAACAGTAATAACCAGTATAAAGTTTCAAAAGATCATGCTAAAAAAGTTTCAATAGCCTCCCTCGTGTAATAGTCGCACCTAGACTTTCGCCATGAAAAATTGACAAAAATGGGCGACTATTACTCGAGTAAACACGGTATATTTCCGTTTTCACTCCCTTAGTACGCCCTGATCCATCAGAATATATTCTAGAGTGAGGGAGGCAACGAAATCGTCTAAGCCATTCGACAAGAACGGAAAATAAATAAATAAATTTTTGCAGTTGTGCAGCTGTGGGATACTTCAGCCTTGAGTGTTTTATGTCGCGTTGGCAAAAGGAAAATGTGACGGATTTTGACGCCCCTTACTAAACAAAAAATTTTCATTTCTCCACTTTTGCGCCCTTGTGAATTATAACTGAAGAATGCTTCAGTTTCCTGAGTTCTCAGCGAGGGTGAGGCGGGGATAGCCCTTTCGAGGGGAGCAAACCGAAGAAGGGGGCGTAAAATCAGCTTTATAACAGGATGTTTAAATTGAGTTTTTCTAATCTGTTAGAGGACATAACATGACTGTGTCCATAGAACAGCAAGAGTCCATTTACTGGGAACTAAGCTCAGGGGTGCAGGTAGAAAATTTTAACGGGGAGATATGAGAGATATTTTTCAGATGATAAATAAACCAAATTCCTTCACGGTATGAAATTCCGAAAGATCATGCTAATGTATCATAGGGCGACAAAGAATCGTTTAAGTCATTTGACAAGAAATGAGTAAAAAATAAAATTCATGAAGTTTATATCACCTTGGTAAAAAGGGAAATGCGTTTGATTTTGACGCCCTCCTTTAACAAAAATTTTTAATTTAGCCACTTCTGCGCCCCCGTGAATTACAGCTGTGGGAGCTTCGGGCTTAAGATTTTTGTATCGCTCCAGTTTCCTGAATTCGCAGCTTCTGCAATCGGTTTTTTAAGCAAAGTCGCAGCGAGGGTGTTGCGGGATAGCCCTTTCGAGGGGCGCAAGCAGAAAAGGGGGGCGTAAAATCAGCTTTATCACAGAATGTTTGAACAGAGTTTTTCTAGTGATATCACAGTGGTTAAGGTGTTGGACTCGTAACCGGAAGGTTGTGGGTTCGATACCGGTGTACCACTGAAGACCACCGTGTACGCGCACGTTAAATCCGTAGTTCCGAAAGTCCTCTCGGTGGTCTGTAGCAGTTACCAAGGGGTGCCAATATTCAGAAGTCCCCCATCTTCTCATGAGGTTCCAAATTGAGCGGGTCTTATAATCTTAATCTTATAAAGCTGCATGTTCTATAGCTAACGTGACCATTTATTTTTTCCTTCAAAACGGGACATCATCTACTTTTATGGCAATAGGGTATATATTTTCTTCCTCAAAACGGGACATCTACTGTCTTTAAGGTAATAGTGTAGGGAGACTGAATTTCAGGTCTGGGTATCATTTAGTTGTTAAGAAAACGCGCAAAAAAGCTTGTGTTAATGTTAATTTCAAAATAAAATATAAAAAAACCTTTGCTTAAACACGCATATACTATAAAAAATAGTGCAAGACGCATGTTAACGGGTGGTACAAAGGGTAGGCCCTTCTTCAACTTCAAAAACACCATGCGACACAAGGCAGGAAAGTAAGAAAGTGAGAAATGTAAACAAAAGGACACACGGAAAAAAGGAAGTTGTCATTCGGAAGGAAAAAAAAAATCTTAAGAGAACCTGAGTGTAAAGGGAAAATAAAGTGGAGATCAGGGGGGAGGGGATAAGCAATAGAGGAACAGGACTTTAAAAAAAGAAATAAAAATTAAATAAATTGAAATAGCTGACAAAAAAAGAACAAACACAAAAACACTGCATCCCCCATCGTTTTTTTTCCGTCTCGAAAGGGGAGGGAGGGAGGGAGGTTTTTTTTTTTTTTTTTTTTTTTTTTCAGACACTGCCGTCGGATGATTTTAGATTTTTAGCGGCCTTTACTGAAATCGTTACCGCAGGTTGCTCTCTTTCTAAAAACGGTACATTACGGAGTCCCGAAGCTGTGCTTGGGGACAACGGGACAAGCCACCTAGAAACGGGTTGTCCCGTTCAAAACGGGACCTGTGGTCACCTTATCTATAGCCAATTATTTCGACAACTGCCTTTTTTGCTATAGATCATGTACTAGTATTTTATTAACAGAATATTTCTCTGGCATGACATTAAAGATTTAATTGAAATAGTAAATTAAGCATTTAGCTTATTCTAAAGAATATTTAAGATAACAGTTTACATTTACCAGGACAAGGGCAGAAAGTTTTTTGGCAGAAAGGCCACCCGCGGAGAGAGAGGTTAGGGCAGGCAGCATATGCGTAGACTAGAAATCGGAAACAGATATCTCTATTAATTTACTATCAACAAATGACAAATGACAGAAATCCAGTTGCGCGGCGAAGGACATATTTTACCCAATTAGGTATTCTCAATTTTTAGGGTTTAGTCAGTTGTCAGTTGTGATTTCAGTATAGCACTTGGTTACCTGCTCGGCTCGGTCGTCTGGATATCTTTTGTATGTGAGATTGCGGGGAATACTCGTTATTTCTGTAGGGGATATTTGCTAACGATTTTCATCTTTAAACATGAATAGAAAACGTCCATCCGGAGCTTATTTCAGAAAAGAAAGTTAAAGAAAAAAAATGAGGGAAAGCTTGGATAAATTTTTAAAACAAAATTATAATGAAGATAACCATTGTGAATCGGCGACACCGGAAGCTAGTAGCCAGACATTTGGTAAGTTCAAAGTTCAAATACTGTACTGTTTTTAAATCTTTAATTGTGCAATTAAATTTTCATGAGCAATGAAGTATCGATAAAAAAGTTTTATTTTCAGTTCTTATTACTTTCCGAACATGTACCATGTAAGGAAAGTATTGTAATCATGAAAAAATTCGACTTCGAGATTTTGGTGTTTTTACACGTTTTGAGGGCTTCTGAATCCATTTATGCTATTTTTACGAGATGTATGTATGTGTGTGTGTGTGTGTGTGTGTGTGTGTGTGTGTGTGTGTGTGTGTGTGTGTGTGTGTGTGTGTGTGTGTGTGTGTGTGTGTGTGTGTGTGTGTGTGTGTGTGTGTGTGTGTGTGTGTGTGTGTGTGTGTGTGTGTGTGTGTGTGTGTGTGTGTGTGTGTGTGTCTGTGTGTGTGTTTGTGTGTATGTGAGTGAACACGATAGCTCCTGAACGGAGCATTCGATTGAGCTCAAATTGGATATATATGTCATAAACCACCGTCGCAAGACCGGTATTGATTTTGGTGTGTATAGGACTTATAGTTTTTCTACAGGGCTACGACAAAGATTTCTTTTACATTATGGCCAATGGGGGAATTTCTTGAAAGTGCGCTAGCGTTTGAACGGTAGATTCGATTGAGCTCAAATTGGGTATACATGTTATAAACCACCGTTGCAAGACCGGTATTGATTTTGGTGTGTATAGGACTTATAGTTTTTCTACAGGGCTACGACAAAGATTTCTTTTACATTATGGCCTATGGGGGGAATTTCTTGAAAGTGCGCTAGCGTTTAAACGATACATTCGATTGAGCTCAAATTCGGTATACATGTTATAAACCACCATCCTAAGACCGGTATTTAGTTTGGTGTGTATAGGACTTATAGTTCTCCTAAAGGGCTACGCAAAACTTTCTTTTATGTTATAGCATAATGGCATATGGGGAGAAATTCTTGAAAGTGCGCAAGCGTTTAAACGGTGCATTCGATTGAGTTTCAATTTGGTATATATGTTTGAATTATTCATCGATTAAAATTTATTTAAGTGCTTGGTAATGATCTTAATCGTAAATGTTCGGAAAGTCGAGTGGAGTCACTCCAGATTTTTTATTATTATAATTGATTAAATGATTTTACTTGCATTATTACGACTTATTTGAAAGATTAGTTTTTTTTTTTTTGTCGACAAGTCGAAATATATTTTAAAAACTAAGACTGTTATATTGTAAACACAATTTAAAGGGTGATTGAAGTTCATAATCATACTTTATTTAAATGTTTTGAGGTTATTTATTTTTATTTTATAAAAAATACCCAAATTTGCGTTATCGCATGACATACTTTTCTTTTAATGAATGAGTACCTGTAGAATATTGTATTTGAAACACTTAAAATAGAGAGAGGAAGAAGTTGCGATTAATATACGCACATTGTACATTCCTTTAAACATACAAGTACAATAACATCTAACTTCATAAAACTTCAAACATTTCAATAATACATAAATATTGTCTATTTAATAATCTAAAACACATTTAAAACAAATATTCACTAGAGATTTTTCATAAAGGTATATTTTTACTTTCCGAACATGTACCATGTAAGGAAAGTATTGTAATGATGAAAAAATTCGACTTCGAGATTTTGGTGTTTTAACACGTTTTGAGGACTTCTGAATCCATTTATGCTATTTTTACGAGATGTATGTATGTGTGTGTGTGTGTGTGTGTGTGTGTGTGTGTGTGTATGTGAGTGAACACGATAGCTCCTGAACGGAGCATTCGATTGAGCTCAAATTGGATATATATGTCAAAAACCACCTTCGCAAGACCGGTATTGATTTTGGTGTGTATAGGACTTATAATTTTTCTACAGGGCTACGACAAAGATTTCTTTTACATTATGGCCTATGGGGGGGAATTTCTTGAAAGTGCGCTAGCGCTTAAACGGTAGATTCGATTGAGCTCAAATTGGGTATATATGTTATAAACCACTGTCGCAAGACCGGTATTGCTTTTAGTGTGTATAGGACTGATAGTTTTTCCACAGGGCTACGACAAAGATTTCTCTTACATTATGGCCTATTGGGGGAAATTCTTGAAAGTGCGCTAGCGTTTAAACGGTATATTCAATTGAGCTCAAATTGGGTATATATGTTATAAACCACCATACTAAGACCGGTATTGATTTTGGTGTGTATAGGAATATAGTTCTCCTACAGGGCTACGACAAAGATTTCTTTTACATTCTGGCCTATGTGGGAAATTCTTGAAAGTGCGCTAGCGTTTAAACGGTACCTTCGATTGAGCTGAAATTGGGTATATATGTTATAAATCACCATCTTAAGACCGGTATTGATTTTGGTGTGTTATAGGACTTTTGGTGTGTATAGTTTTTCTACAGGGCTACGACAAAAATTTCTTTTATATTATGGCATAATGGCATATGGGGAGAAATTCTTGAAAGTGCGCAAGCGTTTAAACGGTTCATTCTATTGAGTTTCAATTTGGTATATATGTTTGAATTATTCATCGATTAAAATTTATTTAAATGCTTGGTAATGATCTTAATCGTAAGTGTTCGGAAAGTCGAGTGGAGCCACTCCAGATTTTTTGTAATAAGAAAGGATGGCAAAACAATATCTACTCAGTGTCTTACTACGAAAATTATTTTTAAATAAATGATAATTCTAATAATCTAGATTCTAATGAAATGAATCATGTTCAAACGATGATTCCTGAGACTAGCAACAAGATATGTTTGTTTGTTTGGGGATTTAGGCCGATTGACTGCACTAGGGTCCTTGGCCTATAGGAGGGATGCTCACCATGGGGACTTTCTAAGGGATTCTAGCCCGTATTCAAGCGAGGTTTCGGAGAAAACCATGCAATGGGTAAGTTCAAAGACTAAGCGTGTACATGTACAATTGTTCAATTACATTTCCATAACCATTACAGTATAGCATGAATTTTTACTTTAAATTCTTATAATTTTTACTTTCCGAACATGTACCATGTAAGGAAAGTATTGTAATCATGAAAAAATGCGACATCGAGATTTTGTCGCGTATTGACACGTTTTGAGGTCTGAATTCATTTATGCTGTTTTTACGAGATGTATGCATGTATGTGAGCAGTGGCGGATCCAGAAATTTTTTAAAAAGCTTATTTCAACCAATTAAAATGTACTATAAATCAAAATTTTAGTCTAAACCAATGTATTAGGCTTTTGGGAGGGGCTAAGTAATAAAATATGATCATTTTAGCTATTTAAAATGTATAATATAGCAGAATGTTACCCTTGAGCAATCTCTTTTGGGGGGGGTTGAAGCCCCCTAGCCCCTCCCCTGGATCCGCTACTGTATGTGAGCATGTGTGTGTGTGTGTGTGTGTGTGTGTGTGTGTGTGATTGCGTGTATGTGAGTGAACAGGACAGCTCCTAAACGGTACATTCAATTGAGCTCAAATTGGGTATATATGTTATAAACCACAATCGTAAGACCGGTATTGATTTTGATGTGTATAGGACTTATAGGTTTTCTACAGGGCTACGACAAAGATTTCTTTTACATTATGGCCTACGCGGAGAAATTCTTGAAATGCGACAGCTTTTAAACGGTGAATTCGATGGAGCTCAAATTGGGTGCATATGTTATAAACCACCGTCGCAAGACCGGCATTGGTTTTGGTGTGTATAGGACTTACAGTTTTTCTACAGGGCTACGACAAGATTTCATTTATACATTACGGCCCATGGAGCGAAATTCTTGAAAGTGCGCTAGCGTTTAAACGGTGCATTCGATGGCGCTTCAATTTAATATATATGTTTGAATTATTCATCGATTAAAATTTATTTGAATGCTTGGTAATGATCTTAATCGTAAGTGTTCGGAAAGTCGAGTTTAGTCACTTCAGACTTTTTAATTAAATAAATGGATTTTATTTGCATTATTATGAGTTATTTGAATTTATTTTTTAAATATTTACTACATGTTTAAATGCAACAATGTAAACTTTTATGCAGCTAACTTCGTTTAAAAACTGATTTCATTTACGTTTATACTTTATTTACTTACACTTTATTAAAATTATTTAATTATTTTTTATTCATTGAAAACATCGACATATGTATATGATATAATTTCTTTTAAGAATTATTTACCACAAAAATTTATATTTGGAAATATTAAAAAAGGGAGGGGGAATGGGGAACATGTTGTAAATAATGTATGCATATGAAAAAACACTCAAAATACTGGTGTTAAACGATAAAGTAATTAAAAAACTTTGTAAAAAACACACATAAGAAGTAAAATTAAAGAGGAAATTATTCCTCTAGGAGAGGGTTAATAAAGAGTAATAATCTCTATTAAGAGGAATCCTCTAATAAAAAGGATTCCTCTTTAATTTTACTTCTTATGTGTGTTTTTTACAAAGTTTTTTAATTATTTTAATGTATGCATATGTCTTTGAAAAATCAAGTGGAATAGTATATAATGTCATTACGTTTCAAACTTCTCAATATCATATAAATATAGTCTAATTAATGACCTAATATAAGTGGAATGGAAAATTAATACTCAGTAAAACAATACCAAGCGAGTAGATTTCATTTTTTCTTCGATAACAAAAGTAAAGCTACTGTATTTACTTATTACTGTAGGAAACTTTTTGAATGAAAATTGTAATAAGAAAAGTGAAATGAACCATTTTCATTTAGCGATTCCCGACACTAGCAGCCAAACATTTGGTAAGTTCAAAGATTACACGTTTACATCTAAAATTTTGCCATTAAATTTCAATGACTATTAAAGCATAGCATGAATTTTAATATTTAATTGTGAAAATCCTTTTACTCCAGTAGTGTGGATTTTATTTTCATTATTATGAGTCATTTCAAAAATTATATTAATTGTATAATTATATCAATTAATATTTTTCAAATAGATTCGTGATTCTTAAAATTGAGAGAAAATAATAAGGACGCTTTATCTTTCAATATTTTGCAAACTTTTAACAGTATATAAATTTCATAAAATTTAAAAATACGTACTTCAATTTTATTAAATTACTTTTAGTTCTTTTCTGATCACGGGGCAGGGGAGTGATAAGGGAAGCAGTTGAAAGAAGGGGGGGCGTAAAACCATCTCTCATATGAAGGGGCGTAAAATCAGTTCTCGCCTACGCCTGTAAAATGCCTAAAACCGGCCCTGGCGGTGGGGGAGTGTTGGCGTATGGTGGCATCTCCATTGACGGGCGCACAGACCTCTACATCATTCGAGATGGACCTCTGACTGGTCGCCGATATAGGGATGAGATCCTCAGACCTATTGTAGTCCCTTACGTTGCAGCAATCGGAGATAACTTCATTTTAATGGACGATAACTGCAGGCCACATCGTGCTAACCTGGTGGAGGATTTCCTTTTTGAGGAAGGAATCGTACGAATGGAATGGCCAGCGTGTTCTCCAGACATGAATCCAATAGAGCACGTTTGGGACGCTCTAGAAAGACGAGTTGCTGGCCGCCAACCACCCCCACAAACTCTCCAAGAACTGGAAAGAGCTCATCTGGAAGAGTGGGACAGAATACCCCAACTCGTGATTAATAGCCTCATTGACTCCATGCCTCAAAGGTGTTCAACGTTGCTGGCCGTCCGTGGAAACCATACCTCCTACTGAAAATGATTTCCTTTGAAGAAAACACCTTTTCTTATTCTTCTTTTCTCATATGCACAAATTGTGTTTTTTTCCTTTTCTACACAAATGCTCAATAAAATGCATTTTTTTTCTGCCAAACATGTGAAATTTATTCTCATATAACCTACTACGTCTGTCGAATATTTATCAATCAGGTAAAAAGTTTCCCAGCCGCAAGATCCACCTAAAACCGCAATATCCTTTAATTATTTTGAACAGTGTATATATACACACACATATATGCGTGTGTTATATATGTCTGCGTGTGTTATATGAAAGCCCCCTTGGAAAATTTGGAGCCCCCTCTATAAAAACGGAATAGCTACGGCCCTGACTGAGTCCATCCCATTTCTAGTGCCCTCCCCGCCCCAAACACACACATACACCAATAATTTTAAGAACATATCGATTCTGGAAAATTTTGTGTGTCTGTTTTTTTTAAGGAAAAAAAAATCTGGTGTATTTTTACCATTTAATATTTTCAACATCATATAAGATGTACTTTGAAAATACTTATTCAAGTCGAAAATTTGCAGTTAATTATATTTTTTAAAACTGCTTAAGTAGCAGAATTCTATATTTTGAACCAACTTTATTCCAAAAAACAGAATTTCGGAAGATTTTCTTCTAGTGACGTCTGTGTTATTTTAATACGTATTTTGTTAGCAATGTGCAGGAAATTTTAATCTTGTGATCAACCTTATTCCAGAGTTGCGTAATTTTTTTTCAAGTGATATCTGCGCTATTTTAATATTGTGTCTACAATGTATATAATATCTTAGTCCTGTCACCAACCTTGTACAGAAGGACAGAGTTTTGGAAGATTCTCCTTTCATACCTCTGTTATTCTAATATTGCATTTGCATTGTGTGGGGGTATTTTAATCTTGTGATCAACTTTAATCCAGAAACCAGAGTTTTGGAAGATTTTCTTCAAGCTATATCTTTCTTAGTTTAAAATTGTGTCTTCATTATTTAGAATATTTTAAGTTTGTGAGCAACATTATATTAAAAACAAGCGTTTTGAAAAAATAAAAAGATAAATTAAAAAATCCAGTCATAAGATTTTCTGAGGAAAGTATGCGTTACTGCATAATACTGCAAATTTTACTTATTAATTGCAATAAGAAACTGAGTTGGTACAGCCTGTGCATTATAACTAAAGTTGTTTTTTTTTTTTAATTAGCGTCGCTGTTCTGTGGCTGTTAATATTAAAAATAATAATAGGTTTGTGTTTGCGCGTTTTTCATTATAAAATACAAGTTGATTCAAAAATAATGTAACCAATTTCAGAGCATCATAAAATTTTATTGAATTAAGTTATTTACACGAAATTTTCAATGTGGTTTCATTTAGCATAGTACACTTCACGTAAACGTATAGGCAAAGCCTCTCTAAAGAGCTTTTTCAAAGATTTTTGAGGGTACTTTTCCAACTTCCTCTTTGGTTGCTTTTTAAGCCCTTGAAGTGTTCTTACTTTACGTCTATTTAATTGTTTTTTTAAGTATCCAGATAAAAAATAATCGCAGTGACCACAGTCAGGGGATGATGATAGCCATTTCTCAAGAGGAAGAAAATTTATTTTTTTTTTCTTTGAATCTTTCAACTATTTTATAGTTGATTTTGCAGTAGGACTTGGTGCAGAATCTTGTGGTGAAAAACAAAGTTCCCTTGAGGGTAAAGACATGTGTTTTCTTTGATCATGTGCTTCAAAATTTTATTCTGATAATATTTCGCATAAATTTTAGTCTGGTTCCACAAAAAAATGGTTTTATTAAGCCATCAGGACATTCCTATCCATACCGTAACACCTGACCGCCAACTTGCCATTTGCAAAACAGCTGTGAATTTGCCACGCTGTTCGCATGACAGATGAAAGAATGCTTCATCCGAAGTTATCCATGTTTCGTATCTACCTTTGCGTAACATAAAATACAGAGGCACAGAACGTTTTCTTCGTTTTTTTACAGTCTTTGCAGATATTTGATAACCGACTAGTTTCTTCAATTTTTATAGCCAATTTTCTTATCTGACGAGAAATTGTCGATTGGGATACCTGTAGTTTCTTTTCAAAAGTTCTTTGAGCAGAGGCAGGGGCGTAGCCAGAAAAATTTTCATGGGGGGGGGGATTACGACTACTGCAACCCATATATATGTATACGTGTGTGAGATAAGGGAGTGAAGAATATACGGTTTGCATGGCAAAAAAATTCTTCATGGGGGGATCTTATTTCTAATTATAATTAATGATTAGAAATCTTATTTTTAATTATAACTAATAATTAGAATATTATTTCTAATTATAATTAATCTTGTTTTTAAATTTTAGATTAATTAATAACTAAAATATTTTTTATTACAATTAATAATTAGAATATTAATTAAATAATTATTCAGTTGGACAAAACTCTCTGTGCCCCTCCCGAAACAAAATCCTGGCTACTCCAGTACCAACAGAGGACAGACGATAAAAATAAATAATGCTGTTGCTGTGTCATCACGAACGGGTGAAAATTAGAAAAAAAAAAAAGTCTGTCTTATGATTGTGACAAAAAGAAATGTATTTTAAATAAATATCGAGTTTTGCGAATGTCAAAAGTTAATTATTTTGAATGTGTAAAATTTTGATTCCAAAGTAAAGATTTTGCAAGTAGAAATAAAATTTAAATAATAATAAGAAACAATAAGTAGGTAGTAAAAATAAATAAATGATAAAAGAATGAAAAAAAATAAGCAAATTATTCACTTGAATAAAAAAATGAATTAATTACCGGTATTGATGTATTTAAAAAAAAAAAGAAAAGAAAGAGAGAGCGGAAAACAGTGCTCGCGGAGCACGAGATTTGAACCTGGGACGCCAGAGTAGAAGTCCACAAATGTACCCGACTCGCCACGCTGCTCAGTCACGCTCACTCTTGTAATTAAAGTTTTGGTGAAGTGGTTCGAAAATAAATATTAATTGGTATACGGCCACTGTGCCAAAGAACATTGAATTCCCTGAAGCCGTGCCTCCTCCTGGTCAGATTTTATTTTCCGACAATAGTAGTTTAAAATTATCGTCACCAGGAGATTCATATTTTCCCTGATTAGGATTTACATTAAATTAGTTTTGGGTTTGAGAGTATCATTTAATTCAACCAATCACATTAATTCATGCCGGTATATTTGGCATTCAAGGCAAGATGGCTCACAGTATAAATATGACCGAGCGTGGTCGTACATCCTGCGGTCATAAATTCATAAATCTTAATAGATTTATAATCAAATGGAGCCTTAATATAAAAATTTGCATAGACACTGGTTGATAAGCTTGGGTCAAGTCTTCCCATGTCCAAAGTTAAGCATTATGCAAAATATATTTGATATTTGGAATTAGTTCAATGCCCTGTTTTTGAAATATCAATCGTGCTTTGTTTATTGACTAAAAAATGGTTAATTGATGATGATATTTTATTTCACGTGAAGATCTTTAGAATCGGTGTTTTTTACTCCGCAGTAACGCATTATCAGTGGAAGGACATGAAGTGTATAACTCTTCCATCCTTAATTTACGATATTAAAAGACATTTTAAGTTTTAAAATTTCTTTTTGATGCAATGTATTACTATCCACATTTCGATTGAAAAACAGTTAAAATGACGTCTAGGTAAGAGTAATAATAACGTATTGGTATGAATTAATGTTAATAAAACTATGTTTTTGTTGTATTCTGTAAAAATCAATTTTGAGTGCTACTATAGTTTTTACTCATAAATCGACAAATGAACATGTAGTTTTATATTATATAACTTTTAATTGCATTAGTTTGCACAAATTGTGAACGAAACACAAAATGCATACTTTTTACCTTCGGAGACAACAAATATTTTTCCTTTTTGTTAAGGGCATGTATATATATATATATTTTAACTAAACTCCCTTTATTTTATTTATTTATTTTTTCGTATAAGAGGCTTCATATTTCACAAAGCAAACATTTTTTATACTAACAGAAACATCTATATAATTAGGTAATTTTCTTACAGTGCTCATACATTGCACAAAAGAAAATGAACTGTTCTAAAATAATTTAGATTTATCCTACGTGTATTTATGCAACATATTGAATACCCATGTCATCTTTTTAATTTATGTTATGTGTTTGAATAACTTCCTACCAGTTAAATGATGTTTACACTTGCACATTTTCTGTATAGTAAGCTTGTTTTGCAAATCTAAGTAAAATAAATTATTGAAATTTCAGTGGGGAAATTTGATTTTGCATTCAAACATATTTAATGCCTTCAGCCTTTTCAATTATTTCTATTGGTAACATATAATTCTAAAATGTTATTAATAATAATTCTAAATTTAGATACAGATTTTGTGTCCCGAAAAGTAATTATTTTTCGTAGTATTTAATGTTTTTGATCAATATCATGAGCATTTTAGATATACCTTTTTAGCCCATTGACGAAATACTGCTGTTTTGCCTGACCTTGAATATTATACCAAGCAGAGTAACACACTTGTTCCTTGTGTTAAAGTGTTATTGGTTTTCTTTTTTTTTTTTTCTCTCTTCTCACTCCAGAACATCACTCATTCTTGTCAAGCTAAAATATTTGTGTCGATTGCTGTGAAGCATTACATAGTCATCAGTACTACAAAATAATTTGGTGTCATATTATAAGCACTGAATGATGTAAACATAAGAAATACGTCAAGTTTAATACCTACCCTCATGTTCATTTCTATTTTTTATTTTAAGCAAGACTAATAATGTAATAAAACAAACAAATGAACAAAATCTGATGGCTATATAGTGTTTGTGGCATCTGGTTTATAGTTCCTGATAAAGCTTGGGGGGAGAGAAAAAAAAATGTGTCTGATATAAACTAGGTATCTAACGGATATCTGGCGTATCCTGCTGATTTTTCAATATCCAAAATACTTTTGGATATTTTCAATATCCAAAATACTGTTGGATCTGAAACATAACTACTGGATATCCAACTTCTCTGCCGGATATCTGGCTATATACAGCTAAAGTTCTTTATATAATATGCATGGGACTGGATGGAAAATTATATTTGAACAGTCTTGATAAAGTGATACATAAAACAGACGGATATATTTTTTAACTGATGTCTTATGAAATCAAATTCATTTGCAATATCAGGCCTCTATCCAGGATTAATTTAGTGGGTGGGCCTGAAAATAACCAGGGTAGTCACTATTTTTGAATAAAATCAATGGCTTTCAAAGAACTTTAGACTAAAATAAAACTTAAGGAAAGCTTTTGTTTAACTCATTGACCATAACAATAATTCATTGACAAAAAATGTGACCCATTAATTGTATTTTCAAGCACCCAGAGGAAGGTAAACTGCAACTATTTTAATTTTTTGAATTCATCTTGCATGTATTAGAGGCAGCCTGGGTACGGAATTCTGAAAGGGGAGGATATGTACCTTGTAGGCACACACGTGACTACAGGTCTGTGCAATATCATTGTGTACCAATCTTTTAATTTGTGACTGAAAATTCTGGAAGTTTTTAAAAATCAGTACAGCATTAAGAACATGCTGCTTGCTTTGAGATTCCAAGTTTTCATCAAATTAGGAAAAGGAATCAACAATATTTTACATAATGTAAAAATTAAATTATATAAATTCTTTACTCAAATACTATTAATGTGTTTCTTAATTAAGTTCTTAATATTGAGTAATTTCTTAAAAATGAGCAATTAGACTACTGCAGTGTATGATAATCGCTCAATACATAAAGTACTTTGACTAATCTTTTTTTTGTGTGTGTGTGTGTGTGTGTCGCATGTCGAAATCAAGCATAAAAAAGTGAAATTTTCCTAAAATTTGGGAACTAATGTTAGAAAAGTTTTTTTTATGAATTTGCCCCCCCACCCCCACCCCTATGGTGCCGTATACATTTTAGTACTGTGAAAGAATGCTCATATATTTTAGAAGCCAAACAATTAAACGGATCTATTTTTCTTTTTAAACTTGCAATAATTTTTTTTTTAGATTAAAGAAATTTAATGTATAACCTGAAAAATTCTGTTTCATACCTGTATAAAACTACAAAAGAAAGCATTGTAATTGTGTAAAGAAAGCATTGTAAATATTTAAAAGGGATTTTTTTTAAATTTATTTATCAATCTCTAAAAATAATTTAACTTAGTTTGGGGAGGACAAATTTTTGTGTTAAATTTTGCATTAAAAATTCATTTCAAAGATGTTTTTTTTTTAATTATTATTATCCAGTAGCCTTTTTTGAAAATTGCTGCTAAGAAAAAAAAAAATTTTTTTTTAAAAATTCAATATGATTTTTACTGTCACAGGCAAAAGGTGTTTAGATCTCTATATGTTTGGTTTTTTTTTTTTTTAAATGAAGTCATACTTTTTGAGGAGCCTCTGATTATTTATTTTTAGCTTTACTTAAATTTATAATATAAAATATGAGCTTTTATGTATGCAGTGATTCTTCCAACATTAAATTTCATTGTTTTTTGATAAAATAGAATGAGTTAGCTACAATGCACCGAATCAATTTATTTACATAAATTGTTTAAAATTGGATAATAACAATAGAGTTGAAGAAGTTAATACTTGATCTATTTATTAAGTCTCTATTTTAACTATATTAGTTGCTATACATATTGGGGTAAGAACCAAAGTATGTAAGGCTTTGAACTGTACTGATTCTTTTATACTCGTATGGGGCCGTTTTACCAGTTTTATTATCCCGGACTAAAATATAAAATGTTGTGCTCCTTCTTTGCTTAAAAAATTTATAACTTTGACTTAAAATGCTATCTTGGAATGGGATCTGGTTGTCCAGCTTTCGATATGCTTTTGGTTTCCATACATGTTTTCTTTTTTTTTCTTCTTTCTATTAAAAATAAATAGTGCATTGCACTCAGAGATTTTGTGACGTACAATAAACATTCAATGTGTTTTAGACAGGATAAACTTTTATTACTTTTTGTTTTTTCTAATTTTTCTTTTGTTTTAGATTGGATCGTTTGTTTCTTTTGTTGGATACAGGCTCTTCACCATTAACAAGAAAAGCAGCTGCAGTTCAGTTAGGAGAAGTTCAGAAACTGCATCCTCATGAACTTCATAATTTATTGGCAAAGGTAGTTTTGTTATAAATTTGACATATGTAGAACAGAATGAAATCCATGCTTTTCAATTGCAGTCCATTTCTTATAACCTACTTTTGAGCAAAATAATAATCATTTTAAAGTATCTAAAAATTTAAATACTAATTAAAAAAATTAAGTCCTGTGCGCTGCTATTGATTTTGACTGACATACACTGGGTATGTCATTTAACTTCTAAAAAAAAAATCCTTTCATGTACACTGCTATGCAGGATTTCCATTTCAGTGTTATTAAATAAAAATTTGTACTGTGTAAAAATTTCTATCATTCCAGTTCTTGAATTTTTTTTTTCTCTTAATTTGAAGTGCAATAATCCAAAAGCCTTTAAAAAAAATAGTATGTTTTTTCTAAGGAAAAAAAAGTTATATGTCAATGATTTCTTTTTTTATTACTTTGAGTTAGTGTGGTTTAAAAAAGAAATGACTCTCCCCTTTTTTATAGAAAATCTCAAATTTTTCTGGAAAGGGAAAAATTCTTTTTCTCACTTGTGGAGACTGCCACTATGTCATCAGTAAAAATCTAATGAAAGCTAATCTAATTTAGCAAAATTTTTATCCAGAAATAAATTTACTATTATAAGGATTTGAGATGAGTAAAATTGAATTTTATGATAATGCTATTTCAATTAATTTCTCTCTTCAGAGCAGTAACAGTAAAATTCTATGATGTCCCAATACTTTTTTTTTTACTTTGATTAACTTTTAATTGCATGCGCTGGTGTATAAAATGCATCATTTGCAGTGACTTTGAAATTGACCCCACAAATGAAACTCAATATGCCCAGTTTTTAATATGATTTTTGTATTACATTGTAGTTAGCTATTATTCAAGGAATATTTATTAGAAGTTATGATTATTAAACCTTTTAGCATAAATATTTCTTCATTTTTAACTTATTTCTGTTTGCCTTTTTTTGGGGGACACAGCCTTTTGTTGGGTGTGTGTGCAAACTACTCCACACATGTACTTGTGTTAATATATAAGCACGTGTAGTTAAAGGTTAATGTTGTAATATTCATACATGTGTTCTTAATTTAAAGACTGTCAGTGCATGTCAGTATAGTAGTAGCAGTACCTTTCTGTCTCTCAGAATGTATGTCAGGTTATTATTTCCTCATATGTATTTAACATAAACTTTTTTATTGTCTAAATGCTTAAACACTTTTGAATAAGTTTTTTAAGGGAGCAAAAGATAACGATTGATCAGTGTTTTGCGAGAACCTTGCATTTTTTTTTTCTTGCATTCAAAAATTATTACTGTAAGAAATTCACACACCCTACAAATCAGTTTCTCAAAAAAAAAAAAAAATAAATAAATAAAATAAAAAAAAAAAATATATATATATATATATTGGGATAAACAATAAAGAAAACAGTTGTAAGCTTAACACAGAGTGTACAAGTACATTCTCAAGGATTCCTAAAGTCTATGAAAGAAAAAAAAAAGGGGGGGGGCATCCTGGGACATGGTTGTTCTTCATCTGGGTTACTTTTATTGCATGTAGCTGAGCCCAACTTTGAGGTCCAGTTGCATACTATAAAAATAGCTAAAAATCATAAATACAATGATTTTGCGTGTTTATCCGAGGCAGGGATAAATACCATTTATAAATACCTTAGCAACTGGGTATTTACCCATATCTATAGTGAAAAATTTCACCCATTTTTATAAAAATCTTTTTCAGTTTTGGGGAAAGGGTGAGAAATTTTCACTCATTTTTTTACCTTAATGGAAACCCTGTTGATGCAGCTTTAGATTTTTTTTTCTTAAATAATCTTTTTGAAACAGTTACCTTCTTTTAAAAATTAAATATCGTGTCTATTATAAGTATTTTCTTCCCCTGTAGGTACGCCGATACCTATACAGCAATAGTTGGGATACTAGAATTGCTGCAGGGCAAGCAATTGAAGCCATAATCGGAA
The DNA here is from genome assembly GCA_038373885.1 of Cheiracanthium punctorium. Taxonomy (NCBI): domain Eukaryota; kingdom Metazoa; phylum Arthropoda; class Arachnida; order Araneae; family Cheiracanthiidae; genus Cheiracanthium; species Cheiracanthium punctorium. The sequence continues at coordinate 313,494 of JAWZYV010007843.1, forward strand.
ATGTACCTGAATGGAGTCCTCCAGGTGTAGTTGCAAAAAATGGTAGGTACTTTTGATTTTTTTTCTAATCCTTTTGATTTACTACTTACTTCAGCTAACCAATTAATTGAAGTAAGTTTCAATTGCTCATTTTATTTCAGTATAATCAGATCATAAATGTGATTTCATATAGTGGGCCATTCCACGTCAGATCAAACAGTGCAGTTCACCTCATCAACATAGATTTTCTACAAATTTTATAATGGTTTATAAGCTAAGATAACCACAAATCTGTTTTGAAGTTTCTATGAGAATTAATTAACGAGAAATTAATTATTTAAATTTTAAAGTTTTCTATAAAATCCATTGTTTTTTTCTCAATTTCTTAAACCTGTAGAAGTTACTGAAGTAAAAATGTGTTTCTAGGGTTAACTTTTTAAGCTGATTAAAAAAATATTATCAAAATTTGTGTATCGTCTATAGTTTATACATGAGCGTTCATTTGTTGAAAAACATCATGAATTTTTTTCAGCATGTTTGATCCGAAACACATGTTTTAAATTTTTATGTTGTTACAATGGTACACCACTGCATCTCAAAAAAATGTAAAATGATAATGAGAGGATCTGTAAAGTAAATAATACTGTTATCGCTTTAAAAGTCTTGTTGATTCCAAAAATGTTGAGTGGGGGAAAAAAAATATTTGTTTAAATCAAGGAAAACTCATATTTGGTCTTTGACTATTTGGATTTGAATTCAGCCAAATTACTATTCATTACACTCCTAATTTCATATGCAATTTTTTTAGGGTGTTTTTTTAAGCAGCTTGAATAATGAATATTTATATGTACTGACACACAGCAATATTTGTTTTTCACTAAAGAGAAAAAAATTTTCCTTAGGGGGTGAGTAAGTAGGGTGGTAACTGCATAGACATATTAAATATATATATATATATATATATCAAAAATATAAACTTTGAAAATAGTGTTTTTTGAGAATATTTGGTACTTTACAAAGCATAGTTCTGGAAATTGTGCTTTAGTACATCATTTTTTCCAATTAAGTGAATTGTTATCAGTTTTAGTGGTTATTTACTAATTATTACTTATAGCAAGGGCATATTTAAGGGGTAGGGCAAAGGGGCATAGGCCCCCTCCAACAGTGTAAAGAAATTGTTAAAAAACAGTTAATTTGAAACATTTAAATTAATTCTAGTAACAGTAAGATTTAAAATACCAAGTTGCCCTCTCCGCTCCGAAATGTAAACCTATATACACCACTGATTTATAGCAAAGTATTTGGTCTTTGGTGATGTAAGAATATGCCTTTTCCTAAGTTACTTCGTGTCTTTCTGAAAGGGGTATTTATTTTAATCACATTATCATTATTATTAAAATAGTATATCAGTTTAGTTTTTTGAAATTATTTGTCATAAGTGTTTTGCTTTATAATTATAAATGCTATTGCACTGTAGTTTGACTGTTCCAATTTTAGAGAAAAATACTGCAGATGTCTGTGAGTCTTATTTGGCTGGAAGAATGAAATTTTCTGAATTTGATATCCACAAAGTGATAAAAAATGGAAGCAATCTCCTTGCATGTGAAAGCTCCAATGTTGAAATTGATGAAAACATAGGTAATAAAATAAATATTTAGATTGTTTGTTTGTATTTGCAATAAGAAATATTTTAATATATGTACACTGGCTTCCAAAAGTTAAGGGTCAGTCCATTTGAAATCATCCAGACCCTGTTGCTCGATTTTCTTTTTCATTTTTTGTCAGTTAATTAACCAGTATATTGGGTGTTCAAAAAAATTTAGGCCCTTAGAATTTTTTTTGGTGGCCATTTTTAGGTGGCAACACAAGGGATTTTTGATGAAAATAGAGGTTCACAGAAAACCTCATAACTTTTTTACTTTTAAGAGTTTTTTTATTATTTAAAAATCATTATAATCGGAAGGAAATAATCTAAATTATTGCTAATTAGTACTTTTTTCTACAACTTGAAGTTACTGAAAATACACTGTAAAAATTTCATTTGTCAATGAAGAAAATGGCATTTTTGACATGAAAATTTCAATAGAAGGAAATAAGACTCACCTTAATAATTGCATTCCTAAATAGATACAATAGAGTACTACTCCCAGGGAAAGTATGAGTAATTAGAAGCTATTCCTTTTTTAAATATAATTAGTCAAACATGGCCATTTTGTAAAAAATTGTTAAGTTTGCAGTTAAATAATTAAAAAGGGACTGAATGAAAAATTATGAAATTCTGACAGGAAAGTTGTCTTATATGTAGAAGTAGGTGATATAAATTTCATGAGTGATATCAGGTTGCTTTCAGAGATACAGGGTCACAAAAGTGATGCAGAAATCACACTTATGAACAGACATTATTGCAGCCAAGAGCAGTCTCTTCAGTAAAAAATTAATTCTGTTTATACTTTTCATAAAATCTGTAGAACTTTAGCGATGGTATATGTCTTTCCCTGTGTCTGTTTGAAATAAATAATTTAATTTGAGGTAACAGAAAAAAAAAATCTGAAATTTCATCTTTTAGCTTTTCACTGATATTACAAGTACGTCCAGTCATTGTTGTAAATTCGAGAGGGGGTAAGCTTTCGAAGCACTTTGCTTACTGGAACCCAAACTGTATCATTTTTTGACGTTTTTAATGATGTTCTAGGTCCACATGTATGAAAAAAAATATTGAAAAGTCATTTTTTTCTTAGTTTGTGTCCAAAACTTTTCCAATCCACCACTCTTTTTCATAAATGCATGCAGCATAGTTCATTCTTTTGAAATGATAAAGAACAATATTTTAAAAAAGGATAAGGTTGAAGGTAAAATAATTCAAGAAATATATTTATCTTTATAACAAAATTCACTAAAGTGCTGTTTCAATAAGACAATCGCAAAACGGTTGTTAAACATTAAAATAATATGATAAACTTTTAACATGCCTATAAAAAAATTAAAAACCTTTTTTTTTGGACTACTGGTTTCTGAGAACAAAATAAGCAAATTATACTTCAGGACAAACAGTACATCTCTTACTTTTATCATTTAAGTTTTAACCTCTTTAGCAATACGTTTAAAAAAATTGTACTTTATTCAGCATACTTCTAATGAGTCAGCAATGTTTTTCGCTCTAGCAAGTTTTTTCATTTGCTTTCCATTCACTAGCAAGAACACAAAATATCTCATTTTTATTTTATTCTTTAATTTTATGTTCTTAACGTTCTAATTGTCCTAATTTACCTGTGTAGTCAGAGTTTGAAGTTCTGCTTTAAGAAGGGCAAGATTGTGTTCTAAAATAGTACAGCTGTGTATTTTATACTTTGATTTTTAGTATGAATTGCTTGTGTTTTAAATTGTGAACAGTCATAAACAAGACTATCAAAATGTGCCTAAGGAAGTGTTTATGATTAGTGATTTGTCAAATGAAGATTACTCTGCTTAAACTTAAGAGTCACTAAAGAAATGGACACTATTTGTCACTATTTTGTTAAGTTCCACCACATTTTTGGAAAGAAATGTTGCGATCCATTATGCTTTCATAAAAAGTCTGTTAAAAATGGATTGAGAAAAATTCTTTTTGAACACCTGTCCAAGACAACAAATTTTTCTGTTGACTTAATCGCTGGTAAATCTTTGTGTTCCAATTGTGCATTTAAAATTTTTGTTCAAAAATCTGATGAAAAACCAAGTGAGTATGATTCAGCATATGATCCTGAGTCAAATGCATTGATAAATGATGCAGCTTTAGACAGTGTTAACACGGTAATAATAAAAAATTATAAAAATAAAAAGAAATTTGTAAATGTTAGCGCTCATATCAATGACTTTGGAATGAAAGCAGAATGGAATTTCTTTGCCTCTGCACACGGAAAAATTGCTTGTGATGGAATAAGGGGAACCACGAAAAGGGAACTCACAAGACTATCCTTACAGAGACCGTACAATAGCCAAATTTTAACTCCAAAAGACTTGTTTGACTACTGCTCAGAAAAAAATTTGGGAATTACTTATTGCCATATTTCACCAGAGGAAGTACAAGAAAATGAGAAAACACCAAACAAAAAATTTTAATTCTGAAACAGAATTTCTGGTACCAGGGGATATCACAATCAGATGCTTTATAACATCTATATGCCAACAATATGATGATCATAGTATCTCAAAAATATGTGAAAGTTCCTTATTTCAAAAGAATGACTATGTTGCATGCATGTATGAAAAAGAGTGGTGGATTGGAAAAGTTTTGGACACAAACAAAGAAAACAATGACTTCTCAATCCATTTTTTTCACCCATGTGAACCTAGAACATCATTTAAAATGTCAAAAAAGATACAGTTTGGGTTTCAGTAAGCAAAGTGTTTCGAAAGCTTACCCCTCTCGAATTTACAACTATGACTGGGCGTAGTTATAATATCAATGAAAAGAGCTAAAAGATGAAATTTCAGATTTTTTTTCCTGTTACCTCAAATTAAATTATTTATTTCAAACAGACACAGGGAAAGACATATACCATCGCTAAAGTTATACAGATTTTATGAAAATTATAAACAGAATTAATCTTTTACTGAAGAGACTGCTCTTGGCTACAATTAATGTCTGTTCATAAGTGTGATTTCGGCATCACTTTTGAGACCCTGTATCTCTGAAAGCAACCTGATATCACTCATGAAATTTATATCACCTACTTCTACATATAAGACGACTTTCCTGTCAGAATTTCATAATTTTTTATTCAGTCCCTTTTGAATTATTTAACTGCAAACTTAACAATTTTTTACAAAATGGCCATGTTTGACTAATTATATTTAAAAAAGGAATAGCTTCTAATTACTCATACTTTCCCTGGGAGTACTCTATTGTATCTTTTTAGGAATGCAATTACAGTGGAATCCTGATCTATCGTTCCCGCATTCATCGTTTTCCCGTATTGATCGTTTTATTTCTATGGTCCCTGCACAAACTGTGTTCAAATAACGTTAACAAAACCCGCATGTATCGTTCGTCAAAAATTAGCTTTCCCGCGTTCATCGTAGTAAAATGTTTCTTCTGACCGAAATGAAATTGAAGATCAAGTAGATCAATATGGCTTACAAATCTAATTACTTCCTGGTATGATATCTTGGGTTGATGATGGTATAGATGAAGAGTTCTTACATCCAACAGGGATGTGTATAGTGTGAATTGTAGTGATTATATTTCCATTGATTTAGATGTAACAACGTGCGATATCCTAAGAATGGAAGAACTGTGACGCAAAAAATGAAAATAATGGCGAAGAAGCTGAGAATAATATTCATGCCGATGAGACTGAGCCAACTACTGTATCCTATGCAATAACTGTATTTGAAATTGTAGGACTTTTATATACAAACATGAATACAGATAAAAAGAATAAAAAAAAAGAATTGCAAATCTTGAAAATTTTGTTTAATTAAAACATTAATGAAAAACCCAGTGTAAAATTACTGTTTTTTAAATATAAGTATCACTTAATTTCTGCACAATTTCAATTTGTTTCTTTTACAGTTTGTTAACAAATTTAGTATTCTTGGTATACTGTATAAATTGTGTGTATTCATACATATTGTTTTCTTCGTATTTTGAATTTAACCCGCATTCGTCGTTTTCCCGCATCCATCGTTTTTTACTACGCACCCCTTGAAAAACGATAGATCGGGGTTCTACTGTATTAAGGTGAGTCTTATTTCCTTCTATTGAAATTTTCATGTCAAAAATGCCATTTTCTTCACTGACAAATGAAATTTTTACAGTGTATTTTCAGTAACTTCTTCAAATTGTAGAAAAAAGTACTAATTAGCAAAAAATTTAGATTATTTCCTTCTGATTATAATGATTTTTAAATAATTAAAAAACTCTTAAAAGTAAAAAAGTTGAGGTTTTCTTTGAACCTCTATTTTCATCAAAAATCCTTCGTGTTGCCACCTAAAAATGGCCAACAAAAAAAAAATCTTAATGGCCTAAATTTTTTTGAACACTTGTTTTGAACTCCCAATATACTGGCAAAATATAAAAAGTATCAAAAATATCGAGCAACAAATTTTTATTTTTTCTGGATGATTTCACATGGACTGACCCTTAAGGAACAACATGTTTTTCGAAGCTCGCCATTAAAAAAAAATGCCATTAACAATTTATTGTTTATATAAATGATAAAAATGAACTTATGCAAAAAGGGTAACTACCACACTTTTTTTATAGAAATGAACAAGCATATATGAGTGAAAGAATATATGCAAATATCAGGCTTTCGTAATTATGCATGTAACTTTTGTCAGCAGATTTGTTGACAATAGGCAGTAGGGTCCACAATGTCTGAAAGAAGCTGTTTGTTTGATTCGTTAATGTGGCGGTTGGTCAGATGGATGGAAATGGGGTTGTTACCGACTGATGCTGCTAGGCATCTTAATGTGCGTCACAGTGTGGTCCACTGTCTCTGAAATCAATATCAAACCAAAGCTTCTGTGTCCAGAAGACATGCTCCAAGGCCAACCACGAGGTACAACACCTGCAGAAGACCGTTTTATAGCTCTTATGACCCATAGGAGAAGCATTTCTGTGCTGCAAATTGTTGCAGATTACTCTGTAGCATCAAGGAGAAGAATATCCGGTAGTACAGTGCGAAGGCTTCATCTCACTGCAGATCTGTATGCTAGGCAACAAGTTGTGTGTGTCCCCTTAACGAATGACAGAAAAGCCCCCTCTTATCTTGGGCAAGAGAACACATTTCCTGGACCAGACAGCGATGGGCTTCTGTACTCTTTACAGATGAGTCCAGATTCACACTGTAGTGTGATTCAGGAATTGTGCTGATCTGGAGGAAACAAAGCATCGGATACCATCAATTCAACACTGTTGAAAGACAGCTACCGAGGTTGTGGAATAATGGTTTGGCCAGGGATCTCACTCGGTGGTCACACTGACCTGTATGTGTTCGAGCGAGGAGCTCTTAACTGATGTGAGATATGGGGATGCAATCTTTGATCCATATGTTCGCCCATATTCTAGTGCAATTGGCAAGGATTTCATTCTGATGGATGATAATGCATGACCTCACCCAGCTGTAGTTGTTGAGGAATATCTTGAGGGTCTTGGTTTAGAGCGATTGGAATGGCCAGCTCAATCTTCAGTGCAGAGTCCGATAGAGCATTTTTGGGACTATCTTGGTAGACAGGGTGTTGCTTCAAGTCCATATCCAAGGTCTTTGGGAGAGCTGGAACAAAGCTTACTCCATGTCTGGTCTTCGCTTCCCATTTGGGTAACCAACAACTTAATTGATAGCATGGGAAGTCGATGCTGCCAATGTATTCAAGCTAGGGAAGGCATATCCCGTATTAAAACTCATTTTTGTTATGCTTCTATGACATTTTACCATGTAAAACTGTGATAAATTATTTTTTCCCAAGAATAGACTTTTCCAGCAAGATTGCTTTCTTTCTTTCTTTCTTTTTTTTTTTTTTTTTTTTTTGTAAATCATTTTGCGTTTTTCTTGCCCCCGACTGCTTGGTTACATGAAACAAAAGTAATAATTTAAATAAAAATTGTTTACAGAGAGTTATAAAACAAAAACTGAAAGAAAAACTTTGACCCATTCAACCCTGCCCATGGAATTGAATGAGCCATTGCAGGTAATGAATGGGACACTGAATGAAATTTGTGGAAAAATTGAAAATTAACTTTTACATTATTAACACAAGAAGGCAGAATAGTAATTGTCATATATATATACCCAGCTTCTAAATGAAAAGCTATAATATTTTAATTGAATAATTTAGGAAGCTAGTTCACTAGTTGAATAGGGGGGAGGGAATTGTTCAGTTGCCATCAATATTATTAGTGAAAAAATGGAAAATAAGCTCAAAATAGTGTGGAAGAAAAATAAATTAATCATTAAAGTTTTGTGATAAAGTATTATTCTTTTTATTTCTCATAATATTACTTTTGAAAAGGTTTTATGAAACATAGGAACTCTGAAGTAAAATAAAATATTTTTTGAGTTTCCCATACATAACAAATTTTTCTGCTTGACTGCAAACAAAAACAAAATGCTCTAATTTTTGCTTAGCTAAAAAAAGGTTTTCTTTTTTGGCCATTAAGCTTTAATTGAAGAGATTTAAAGTTTTAAAATAATGTATTACACTTAATTTTTTATGTATTTTCCCCCAAACTTTTGATGCTAAATACTGTGAAATGACCCTAAAACATGTTTGTTATGCACAATGATAGTTATGTACAATTTCTGTTAACCTAAGATTTTTACACTTCTATTACTATTTCTCGAACTATTTAAAATAACAATTAATACAAATAATTACATTGGTAGTCCCGAAATAAGTAGACTCCTTAAAAATTTTGTGGGTCTTTGAATACTCCTTAAAACTCCTTAAATTTCATTTTGAAGAATGAGTATGAACCCTTTAATTGGAGAGACTTCTACTCTCCCCAAACTGTATGCATTTCTTAAGTTTTTTTTTTTTTTTTTTTTTTAATATTGACTTATTGAAAGGGCTAGAATTTCGATAAAAATTTGTTTTATGGGATTGACTGTTTTGAAAAACCAGCTGTGCCTTTTGTTTATAAACTTCTTGTATATTGTATGATTATTTTAGCCTACTAAATTTAAAGCAGGGGTGCAAATAAGGGGTTGCATGGTGCGACCAAAAAATCAATGGATGCGACTAAAAATTACACTTGTTTCTGCGATTTTGAAAGGTAAGAAAAGTTTGGTGCCACCAAATTTTTGCCAGTGCCACTTAATTTTTGGATCATATTTGCACCCCTGATTTAAAATATTTAGTGACTTATTCTGTTTATGATAGAGAAACAAAGATAAATGTTTTGTTGAATGTCTTTTATGAATGTGTTTGTTACAGATGTTGAACCTCAAGAACATTTAGCTAAACAAAGAGAAATGTTAAATAAGCATTTAGGCCTCAGTTTTTCACCATTTATTGGATTTGATTCCAATTATTTATCTAATGAAGATTTTGAAGTCCACCGAGCACCAACTTTACCTGACATTAAACAAGAAAAAGTAATTTTTTCTTTCAATTTTTATGTTTTTTAATTTATTTACTTTTATTTGTTTGACTACCAATCAAATTAGTGCATGTAATTTTATAGTTGTATATTTGGAAGAAGTTTAAGGACATTTCTAGAAGTAGGAAGGGGGTGGCTCTTGGAAATTTCTCTTTGCTGTTAAAGGAAAAAAAAATTTTTTGAATATATAATTAGAATAACCTGAAAGTGTGTTGTAAAGGAATCAAAGTGTTATATTACCTTGTACAAATAGGCACAAATGCTAAAATCTAATACATAACTTTTATTAAAATCACTCAATAACAAAATACAAGAAAACCGAAACCCAGCATATGTTTATAATACAATCCTGCTGCGGCAAACCTCCTCCAGGTTCCAAAGTACAGCCATTTATATTAACTGACATAGTTACTGTAGGAATGTTGACGATGCGGATGCGGGCGTATAGTATTCAAAATAAAATGAGAATCAATTTTTTCAATAATTTTCAATAAATTTTTAATTATTCAAACTGCGTGCTGCTAAGGGCGATAGCAAAGAAGCGAGTGATTGGGTTACATTAAAGAAGCGCTCACACAAACTGCGCCAAGGATGGTGCCAAATAAATTCACGCCAAGTGCGTGGGTAAAGGGATACAAAAAAAAACCATTTACGACTCAACATACCCCCCCGACATTGAAGGGTTCAAACACTTCAATAATAAACAATTAACATAAAATATTTGCCATTACAGCTAAACAATGTTACAGCAAAAACAATACACTCAATAACAAAATACAATAGGGTGAAGCAATGGTTATACAATTCCTAGACTGTTGAATAAAAATATACATGTAAACAAGAATAATAAAATTTAATAAAAAGATTTCCTTTATGGAGCAAGTGGAGAATTCTCCTCAATGGGCAACAGCGCTATTTTTGCGATTCCTCTTTTTAGGATTCCCTCTTCCTGTTCGTACATTTACGACCCTAACTTTTCTGTTAGGTCCCGAGAAAACATCTACAATGCGACCTAGCAACCAGTGATTTACAGGAAGACTATCTTCCTTAACTAATATTAAAGTCCTTACTTTCAAATTTGGTTATCTGAGTGCCACTTTGAACGTTGTTGAAGCGTGTTCAAATATTCTCTATGCGATCTGTTCCAAATAAGTTGAATCCACCTGCATATTTTATGCCATCTAGGCAGTCTGTTTCCATTCACATTTAGTAGTTCGGGCTCAATGATAGTTGTCAAAGGCCTTCCGATGAGAAAATGACCTGGAGTAAAAGCCTCCAAATGATTAACATCGGACAATTATGGAGTTATCGGACACGAATTCAAAATGTATTCTATTTGAGCTATTACTGTTAATAATTCCTCAAAAGTTAACCTTGCATTGCCTACAGTTCGTTTTAAATGGTACTTAACCGATTTTATTCCTGCCTCCCACAACCCGCCAAAGTTAGGAGTTCGAGGAGGAATAAATTTCCATTTGATTCCTTCATCAGATAAGTAATTAGCTAACCCTTCATCAGGGCATCTAATTAGGTTGTTAATTTTCTGTAGTTCAGCATTGGCTCCTACGAAATTTTTAGCGTTATCAGAAAGTATAACTGTCATTTTTCCTCTCCTTGCTATGAATCGTTTCAAAGTGGCAATGAAAGCCTTCGTTGTGAGTTCAGACACTAATTCAAGATGCACTGCCTTGGTTAGGAAGCACACAAAAATTGCTAGGTACACCTTATTTAAAATCCCTTTTCTTTGTCCCTTGTATTTTGCAAAAAATGGACCCCCAAAATCTGTGCCGACATAGTTAAATGGGGCAGAATGATTGGGTGTTTCTGTGAAAAATTAAGATTAGCATTCTTTAGTCTGCTTGCTACTCTCATTACTTTATTTTCGTCCCAAAAGGGAGTTAAGGATAACAACTTGCTTTTACTACAAAGTGGCTTACATCTGAGCAAGGCTAGATGTTCCGCAGGAAATTCTCTTTTTTGAATTTCACCAATCGTATAGTTTTCGGCCCTTTGTAGCTCTTCCATACTTACCCATTTCGTTTTTTTGTTAAAAGAATTCCTGCCTGCTCTGATGTTCGTCACGAACCTAAAAATAAAACTACAAATGCAAAATAATTTAGTATAATTATTGCTAATATTTAAAAGAGCGTTAATTAAGTCATTAGAGTCACTGCAGATCAGGGATGTGTCAGTCACTTTTCGGAATTCACAGGAGAATTCTTCAGATTCTTCCAGATGTTGCAGATCAATGTTCTTACTAGATTCAGACTCTCCTTCGCATCTCATGAAAGCAGGACCGTGCCACCACAGTTCAGCATCAACAAGGCGATCGAAGTTCACTCCCCTGGAAGCAAGATCTGCGGGGTTGTCTTCCGAGCGCACATGATTCTACTGGTAATGCGAAGTTAAGGTTTGTATTTTGGTCACTCTGTTAGCACAGAAGGTTTTGAGCAAATGTGGAGAACTTTCCAGCCATGCCAAGACTATGGTAGAATCCGACCACAACTGAACCGCACTAATAGTCAAATTCAGAAAGTTCAGCACCTTTGTCACAAGCTGTGATAGTAAAACAGCAGCTCAGAGTTCCAGACGTGGCACTGTCAACAGTTTTAAAGGTGCCACTCTTGTTTTGCTGCAAAGTAAATTTGAAGATGGTTTACCATTAGTGACACATCGTAAATAGATGGCTGCTCTATATGCACACTCCGATGCTTCACTAAATCCATGGAGTTGGACTTCAGAATAGTTGTCGTATAAAACATACCTGTTCACCTTTAACTTGTTTATTGATTGCATAGAAGCGATGAAGAGCTGCCAGTCCTTACTTATGTTTTCAGGTAGGGGTTCATTCCAATCACGTTTCAACAGCCAAAGTCTTTGCATAAAAATTTTGGCCTTGGTTATTCCTGGTGTGAGCAATCCCAACGGATCGTAAATGCGAGCTATATCCGATAGAATTGTTCTTTTTGTGTACATGACTGGTTCTTTTACCGATGACTTAAAGGAAAAGGAGTCTAAAATTGGATTTCACCTTAAGCCTAAAGTCTTAATGTTATGCTCTTCATCTGACGCTTTAAATAAATACTCGTCATTGTCCCCTTGAACACTGAAAAGTTAGGGTGGTTTGATTGAAACTTGTGCAACTGAAACCCATCACGTGCAAGTAATTCGATCAATTATTATTTTAAGGTCTGTGCTTCTGTCAAATTGGAACATCCAGTCAAGAGTCATATTGTTAGGACAAAACTCAAATAAATTCCTGCCCCTTATTTATATTCCTGCCCCTTCCTGGAATATTTGCTTACCTTTTTTTCTTTCTTAAAAACGTTATTACATAACAGAAGTCCAATTAATATTTGAATAACTTTTGTTCACATTAAGCTATTACGCAATCGATCTTGGTGATTACGCAATCGTTGCGTGTGTTCAAAACACAACCTTCTCGGCAGAGAATTTCTTCCGAAATGAAGTTTCTACCTTTTGCCGCTAGGCGGCGCTCCTCGGACGATCGCTGTATCCTCTCGCCTTGTTCCGGCAAATCGCGAACCTGTACGGAAGCTTCTTTGCTCTGCGCTTCTGGCAATTCCCGTATAAATACGACTGTTTCGGCAATGTCTTACGCTGCTGCAGAGCTGGGTAAGCTTGTTTTTTGCTTGTGCCGTGAGAGGAGTTAGTTAACTTGTAATGTGAAACCGGTGACTATAAAAGTTGTTACTAAACTAATTTTTAATGTTTACACAATGTTTTTAATAGTCCAGTAATGTGAAAATTTTTTTTAACTGCCCTGCTGTTTTTAATTTTGATATTTTGTGCCGAGTTACTTCAAGCAATGTAACATTCTGGAAGCAAGTAAATAAATGAAATTGTTTTTGAACTTTTTTGTCTTCTATTGCTTATCTCTCTGCTACACTGCACTCTGCTACAAGTATAAGAAATTTATTAGAATTGTCACGTTGGTGACAACACATATACGTAAAAGTCCCTAAGCACTACTTCTCCTGCTAATGGAAAGTGTTTACCTTCATCTAGCGCGAGTTGGTTGAGTGTCCGTGTTGCAAGATACGGAGCATTTGATGTACCATAGGTAACTGTGTTTAATCTTAAAATCTTAGTCAGTTCGACTTCACTAGACCTCCACAGAATTCGTAAAAAATCTCTCTGGTGTTCCTTAATTAAAATTTGACGATACATCTTGATTATATCCGCCGTAAAAACATATTTGTGTGTGCGTAATCGGCAAATAATATTAAATAACTCCTCTTGAACTGTCCCTCCGTATAATAAAACATCATTAAGAGAAAGTCCAGTTGAGGTAGCAGAACTTGCGTCAAAAGCTACTCGCAGTCGGATACAACTTTTTTCTGGTCAGTAAATGCCATGGTGGGGCATGTAATATAAAAAACAGGTGCTATCAGAATCGGATAATTCTTCTAAGTGCCCTAATGCTTGATATTCATTAATAAATTCTTCGTACAATTTTTTCATTGTTAGATTGTTTGATAAACGCTTGACTAAATAATTTAATCTCCTATTGGCATTTTCTATCGATTCCCCTAATTGCGCAAGCTCCTCTTCGTGAATCGGCATTTCTATTACATATCTCCCATCTGGTCTTCTACAGTGCTTACAAAGAAAGTGTTCTTTGCAAAATTTTTCTTCCTGACTTTTCAATTGCATTGTTCATGGACCTCTTCAACTTCCCAAAACGCCTTTAAAGTGTCTGTTAAATTGTCAACCGCCTTAACGTGCCCACAATAACTATTATTTTCCTGCTGCATACGTTATTGACCCACTGGCAATATAACCAAATACGGATTCTTGAAATATCAGATCTTGCGTTTTGAATTTGTTTTTCCCTAAAAGATCAAAAAATACTTCATTCGACAGTAAAATCTGGATCGGTCCACCCTTTTGAAATTCTGGATCCGCTAAGTTAACTTTTCTGAAGGTGGTCATATGCGAGAAGTCTAAACATTTGGCTGGGGCAATTTGTGTAATATTAGGAACAACAATAAAAATTTAAAGTACGCATAAAACTCTTATCTGCGTTAGAAACACTTGTAATTACGCTTTCTCTAATGTTCATATTAATTCCGTTTAGTCCTGAGACAGAGGCAAAGATTTTTTTTCCTCGTAAATTCAATAATTGAACACACTCTTTAGTCATAAAGTTATTTTGACTCTCACTGTCTAACAATGCGCGGCAAGCTAAAAACTCCTCATTAGCACTCTTCAAGTAAATTATAGCTGTGGAGAGCAAGACTTGTTTATTAGCCATGGCTGAAACAGTCAAAACAGAAGAGTTTTGATGCGAATGATGTTTATCTTCAGAGGCACCAGAATGAATTGCCCCTTCTGACGGAAAAAATGCATTTGCATTTGCGGGCAGCTGGCTAGTTTTATCAGGCGTTATTTTGTTTATATTATCTCGCATTCCCCTTTCGAAATGTAATAAAGTATGGTGCCTTTTAACTAATGGCAAGCAGTTTCTACATGAATTACTTTTCAATCCGTATTACAATAAAAATTTAAAGTACGCTAACCTACGCTCCGTTACGCTAAAGTACGTAAGAATCTCGGTATGTACTGTACAGGGATGTTAATTCTGCGCCGAAACACAAATTCTTGCGCCGAACTGCGCTTTTAGCCGATTTTTGCGCCGGTCTGCCCCGAATGCGTCATTTTGACTCTTTGTTAAATTTTTGCCACGCTCATTTATCTTTTAAAGCGTGTATGGAAAGCTAGTTAGCAGTAAAGCAAGATTCAAACTGCGTACGAAAGCTGCATTCCGAAGCCATTCTACCCGCCCCGGATCAGACCAGTCGTGCTTTGTTAGTCACCCCAATCAGGGCCGGCCAGATAGGCAAACAAGTACCGTAATTTATGGAAGAAACGCCACGGCGTTTATGAGTTTAAAAGTTAAAAAATAGTTAGTGCGGCGTTTACAATATTTTTAATTTTTTTAAGCCGATCTTCAACGAAAAATCGAAAAATTCGTTTCGTGATAATTTTCTCAAAAGATGGCGCCACCACCGACACATACTCTTTAGCGTGCACAGATCACAGTGTAGCGAATCAGAATGCGGACCTACCTCCATAAAAAAGAGGTTTGATCTTTGATCCAGTTTTGGAGAAAGTCAGAGCACCCTAAGATGGGTCCATGTCCCGTGCTCTGAAGTGGATGGCTTCATACATCCAACCGATGTTTCCTCAATTAAGTAAAAAGAAAAAAAAAATAGAACTGTATTACATGTAATTAATTCCAGTACTGTTACAGGTATTAATTACATGTAATGAAGACAAACAATTCAAACAATTTTTTGCCTTTACGAAATTAAATCGCATTTTAGCGGTCAAATTTAAAAACTGATCACATTTGAAAATGGAATGTCAGGCCATACAGTATGGGCAAGTATTAGACTGATTTTCTGAGACAGATGTTAGTGTCCTTGAATTATATGGACATTTCACTTTGCGAACTGGAGGTTTGTTGTGTTATAACGTATGCGGATGGTCTTTTAAAAAGGATGTTAATTGCGTTATCATTCCTATTTCGTCCTTTTTAAGAGATCTTTCCCACCAGTTCTAGTATTTTTGTCGAGTTTTTCGACTAATATATATAGAATTAGCATATCGCTGAAACCATCCACATTTTGTTCTAGAACTGACAAGAATCTAATACATTCATTAATGTTAGCCACAAATTTTAAAAGCGACGGAGCTGAGTCAAATGTTTGTGGTAAGGCAAGCAACTTTTTAATAAGAGTTTATCAGATCTTTCAACCAATAAATTCCAGTCGATGCCGTAATTTGCGTCACAAATTGATATTAGTGAATGATCTCTAAAGCGTCTGATTTACACTAACTTTTGAGGTATTGAAGCTTCTGAGCCTTAGTTAAATTACTGTTTTTATGAACAGCTGCGGAAAATAAATCTTCAAATTCGATCCACTCCTCAATTTTCCACTAAAAATAGGAAGCGAAAGCTTAGACAATTTTATTTCTGAAGAAACAGAACTAGGCAAAATGTTCTGACGTTTGTTTTGTCAGCAGTAAGCGTTAAAAGCTTTATTTTAATGATCAAATTAATTTCATCTAATGAGTCTATGATAGTTTCTTTTTCTGCTATGAAATCATAGATTTCCTTCTCGTCACAAAGCACAAATATACAGTCAAACACTTGTTTTAATTCTGTATGAAAACTTGCAACCTTCGCTTAATATAATTGCAGCAAGGCAAAATCTGCTTTATCAATATTTGTATTCACCTTATCTTTAAATTTTGTAATATTCGATTTCAAGCATTTTTTATTGGTTTTCGCAGATTTAATTTCTGCCATATTGATAAGTATGTCAAGATGTACTTACCAACAATGAAATGCATAGTTGCTGCATAGTATTAATTTTTAAAATCCAATGTATCCTCCATATATCACTAGAGTCCACCGGTGAGACGGACCTGAAAATGTAGGAATGTTGACGATGCGGGTGCGGACGTATAGTATTCAAAATAAAATGAGAATAAAGTTCAATGCGTTTCAATAAGTTTTTAATTACTCAAACTGTGTGCCGCTAAGGGCGATAGCAAAGAAGCGAGTGATCGGGTTACATTAAAGAAGCGCTCGCACAAACTGCGCCAAGGACGGTGCCAAATAAATTCCCGCCAAGTGCGTGGGTAAAGGGATACAAAAAAACATTTACGACTGAACAGTTACAATCAAAGTTCTGAATCATGTCACACAAAATATGATAAATTTGATTAAAAGACCATTAATATAAACATTGTTGTTTCTTTAAAAGAAAAGTATAAACAAAACCTTTGACTCTTATGGTGTAGTGAAAGTTAAATTTGCATTATAACACTCTGCAATTTCGTTTTTAGTGGACTATTTAGCTTTATGGAGTTATAGGCTGTTAACATTTTTGAGCTGTGTCTATATTTTTCTGTAAATAAGAATTGCAGTTTTAAATAGTTAATTGAAAAACTTAAAGAAAGAATATTACAAGATTACACTGAAAGAAAGAAATAAAATCAATCTTAATGAAATCCACAAACTCTTATTTTTTGATAGCTAACACACATTAGAGCGTTTTTCGAAAAAGCTAAAATAACAGTTCAGAATAAATATGGATTTTTTTTTTCTTTATACATTTTAAAAGAAAAAACCATTTGAATTAAAATATTTTCAAATGATACATATTTTTTTCAAGTTATGTTTCTCATTAAAATGTTTTTCTTCCAGCTTGATTCTTCAGAAAGCACCAATACAATTTCTTCTACATTGTTACCTTTCAGTCAAACAAAATCATCAAGCACCACGAAACAAAATTTCCTTCCAAGTTCAAAAAGAAAACCATCAACTGATGCAGATTCCCCTTTTTCTCCTAATGGGTAATTCATGTATTAATGATATATTTTTGTGATTAATGATGAGTAGCACATCTTTAGATATTACTTATTCTTCTATAGTTTTGAATCAGGTGTCAATGATTTAAATGAGTAATTTTAATCAACTGATTTTTTTTTTAAATCATTGATTTGAATGAAGGATGCACAACCTCTAGTCCAAGGAGCATTATTGGTTCATGACACCTGTTTCATCACCTGCTGACCGAGTTGCACATTGAAAAACATTAATCAAAATCCATCAATTCAATTTTTAAGAAAAGGAATTTAGGGGTCGACCAAGAAATTTTTTCCAGGGTCCCATTTAAAAAAAAAAAACTTTATTTTTGTGAATTTCAATACCTGTTTTTGTGAATTAGAACACTTATTTTTGTGAATCTTGACACCAATTTTTGTAAAGTCACTGTTATGTCAAAATAATTTACAAAACAAATTCAATTATAGTGTAAAATGCTAATGAAAGGCTGTTTTATTCAATTTTAATTTTGTGAAGGGGCTGCAAAACAGACCCAAATTTCGCCTGCATCGATCCATGGAATTGTGAAAGTTTAATTACTTGAGATTGGGTCGTGATAGCCCAGTGGTTAAGGCATTGGACTTGTAACCGGAAGGTTGCGGGTTCGATACTGATGCAGCACTGAAGTGCACGTGCATGTTAAATCCGTGTTTCTGAAAGTCCTCTTGACGGTCGATAGCAGTTTCCGAGGGGTGCCTTTATTCAGAAGTCCACCACCTTCTGATGAGGATCAAAATTGTGCCAGGAAACTCCAAGAAGGATATATGTAGCTCTAAACGACACATTCAGTGACGTGAGCTGTCCTCTCCTGGCAAATAAATAATTTTCTTTCAGTTGCCATATACATGGCACCAGAAAATATTTTGTTATAATTTAATAATTGACTTTCATCAGTATGTGCCATCATATTTTCCAAAACTTTTATTGGATAGTTGGGTTATTCCACAGTATTGTGATCATTTATGTCATGTCCGTAGTAAGTTTGACTGGTCATAACAGCACAAAAAATTAAATTAGGTGGACAATTTTTTTTTTAAACAAAAAGTGTAGCATACTATTTACAATAAGAGAAAAACTATTAGCCTAACACAATTTTTTGCTTAGTCATGACCTATCAAACTTGTTGCCAACTTGATATAAATGCTCATAATACTTTGGAGTCACTCAATTGCCTTTCCTATGTGTGCCATCATACTTTCAAGAACTTGCGAAAAAATCTATAAATACATGTTTGTAATTATTACGCCCATCATTTAGTCTTCAATATATTGTTTCTTAAGACTATATAACTTAAAAGAACACACTACTTGATTTGCCTTTGATTCCATCTATATAAATTTCTGTGGCCGACAAGCTGAAAGATGTTGTGCATCATACTATTGTTATTACATGTTATTAACATTTCTGTAAACTTTATTTTTGAAATCTTTGCTTTAAATTTGTAAATTAAGTTGATATGTAATCAGTCAATTTTTCTATCCTTTCAAAATCATCCAATTAGGAAAAACTTATTTTATTTGCATACCAAGGAAATACTTTAATACAAATTTATAGTGTCAATAACTAGGTATTTACCAGTTGTCTATATACTCTTTAACCCTCTGGCTGCTCATCCTGCGATTTCCATAGGCAACTCAAATGTAGCAAAATTTGCTCATCCTGCAATTTTTGTGGGCAGGTGTTTTTCTTCCTTTATTGAGGAGCACATCCTGCTTTTTCACCGTTTAACCAGTGAAATAAATTACATACATTGTTAGACATTTAATTTAGGTTTTGACTAACAGATGTCGTTAGTCATCCACTAAATTGCGGCATTTGAATGTACTTGATATTTACTGCTCTAGATTCACTTGTCTGCTGCCTTTTTCTAGAAAATGTTCAGCAATTGACAGAGCATGAATTCCAGATGTTTTATCAGATTCTGAAAGTGATTTTAGTTTTGATAGTGATATAGCTTTTTTGGACTAATCCTCAGATGGCGATGAATCTTTTCATGATTCAATAAACTTGCTAAGCATTACGCAGTGGTACATTTTTTTATATTATGTAATAAATAGAAATTAACTGTAATTCAATTGAAATTGAAAATTTTTGTTTTCTTTGTGATAACATCTAAAATTGGTTTTTCTGACAGCTTTGTTTCACGTAATAAAAACCTATGTAAAAAATCTTTTCTAGAAAGAAAAAATGCATATAGATTTAAAATATGCAAAAAAAAATACACAATTTTTGAACAGATTTTGGTCTACAAATTGAGCAGTCAGAAAATTAATAAAGTAGATAAACTTATTTTTAAAAACTGATCTAATTAGTTTCTTGAAATCTGACTTTAAAAGAAATAATCATAATTTTTTTACACCCTGCCTTGAATAATAAAATTTTCCTTTACTCATAAAATATTCAAATGTAAGTATAATCTCCTCTTAAACAGTGTGGTTATCTTTTTACTTCCTTGTACTTAGTATAAGGAAGTAATGTGATCCCGAAAAATTTTGGGGGCCAAATTTCGACAAAAAAACCGATTTTGACTACCTCTAAATTGAATTAAAAAAATTTTTTCGATGCATCTCATCGTAGGCTAGCATGCACGATTATATTAACGCGTCTGCAACTCATTTTGACCAGCGGCGAGTTTATTGTGGTCAGTTTTTCTAGGCCGTCTGTACGTATGTATGTAACTCGCATATCTCAAAAACTATGGGTCGTAGAATGTTGAGATTTGATATTTAGGATTGTTCTATGATCTAGTTGTGCACCTCCCCTTTTGGTCGAAATCGAATGAATTGTTTATGTACAGGACCGCCCAAAAGATTCGAAATACATTACGCTCTATGGGCCGAAAATCATTAAACTCGCATATCTCAAAAACTATTAGGCGTAGAATGTCGAAACTTCATATTTTGGATAGTTGTAACATCTAGTTGTGCACCTCCCCTTTTGGTTCTATTCGATTGGATAGTTTATCTACAGGACCGCCCAAAACATTCGAAATACATTACGCTCAATGGGCCGAAATTCATCAAAGCGTTTTTTAGAGGTATTGGGCTATTTCAAACGACTCAGAAGTGATATATGCTGTAAAGAGTTAGAAAATGAATTTCTCCATTAAAAAAAGTGTCTTTATCATTTACAGTTCTGCTACAGGAACACTCAAAAGATTTCCAATACATTACGGTCAATGGCAATTTTAGGAGATTCATCCATTTCAAGCACAATACCGTCCTACCACATAAGTTAGGTAATGGTCCGACCACGGTCACGTGCCTCCCTCAAGTACTATGCCAAAAGTCGCCAAGCTTGGCGACTTTTTTGTGTACGTGTGTGCATATTTAACTCTCAAATCTCAAAAACTATTATGAAATTTCATATATAAGATTGTTGTGCATCTGGAATTTTGGTTAAAATCTACTAGAGAGTTTATTTACAGGACCACCGAAAAGAATTTCAGTACTTTAATGTCTATGGACATCTTCAATATAATACAATTGTAGACAGTCATTGTTTGGTACATGCCCAAAATCTCGCCGTCTGTCCTCGACCTTGGCGAGTTTTGCCGAAATGTCGCCAAATTTGGCGATAGTCAGTCATTTGGTCCATGCCCAAAGTATCGCCATTTGTTATCGTTCTTGGCGAGTTTTGGCGAAATATCGCAAAATTTGGCGATAATCTGTCATTGTTGGTCCATGCTTAATATCTCGCCAAATGTCGTCGACATTGACGAGTTTCGCCGAAATATCGCCAAATTTGGCGCCAAAAATTATTTCATATTTTGTATAACTCTAAAACTTTAACCCGTAGAATTTTGAACTTTTGTATTTAGAACTATATTATAATATCTAACGGTTTTCAATATCTTTTTTGACAGCAATCGACTGGGAGTTTTTTTACAGGGTGAGCCAAATGACTTTAAACACATTAAGGTGTATGGATGCATTCAATTCATTGAAAGTCTGTGGTCAATGACTACTTTGGCTATCCCCAAAATCTCGCAAACTGTCTCAAGTTTGTCGGCTTTTGGTGAAATATCGCCAAATAAAGTGTCAGAAGGAAATCTTTCAAATTGAACTCAGCTTGGCGATATCGAAATATTTGGCTAGAAATCGCTAAACCTTACTATTATTGATATTTTATCTCTTTCAAACAAATATGTTTAGAGGAAGTGCGTAAAAAACATTTTTGATTTAATAGACGTGCAAGGAAGTCATGTGTTGGACACATCAGATTTAAAAAAAAAAAAAAAAACTACATACTTAATCACATTACACAGTTTTAATCATTGTACATGATTCATCTATTTCTCATAAATCATTAACTTTCAAGTTACATAATTTCATAGTTTTTTAATTACATACTTATTAAAAAACATATTTCTTAAAACACCTGTCCTTTTTTTAAATTCAGTGAATTAATTCATAAAAGTTCTGTTTATACTAAAAATTTTTTTTATAAAATTGTTTTATTAATTCATTTGGGTTAGATTGTTAAATATTTTTTTTCTCAATTTTGATTTAGGTCTGACTGTGCTTTGTCAAAGAAAATGAAGAAGGAGAAATCAGAAGATGCATCATTTGGTAACAGTTGTGGAAGTTTGTGGGAAGAGGTTTGTCATATTTTGATTCAATATTATTATTATTATTATTAAGAGCAAAGCAAGAGAGGGCAGTTTATTTTTTGCCAAATTTAATATCATTGTAGAGATCTTTCAGTGTCTCTTATATTCGCCATTTTGTAACTCCCATATAACAACTACAAAGATGTCAGCTACTAACTATGGATTCCTGTAGTTTTATGGAATTATTTTTTTAACATTTGATTTACTATGAACTACCAAAAAAGCGCTGATTTTTATGGAAATTTAAATATAAATTGATTTATTCTATAGCATTTTAAAACTGTTTTTTAAATAATCTTCACCCCCCCCCCCCCAAAAAAAAGCAACCCAAGAGTTATTGCACCACTCCCAAAGCTTAAAAGAAGCAATTAATGCAAAAATGATGCAATCAATGCCAAATTTGTAATCAGCATCCCCCCCCCCAAAAAAAAATAAGTGTTGAGTCTGGACTTCTCAGGAGCCTCTCTTCTTTCCTCCCTTCCTTTCTCATGCTTTATGCTTTTCTCTCTCCTGTTTTTGTTTTCAGGCCACGCTACACTGTGAAGGTTCAGTGGTAGAATCCATTCTAACAGAACCATAAACTGTTTTTGTAGGAGCATATTTTTAGCTAGTTCTCGACAGGGTTGTATTTAGGGGGAGGGCAGGGGGCCTAGACCCCCTCCAAAACGGAAATTAGTTATTAAAAACAGCTATTTTAAATAATTTTTACTAACTCTAGTAACAAAAAGGTTTAAAATACCTAAAAAAAAGTCATTGAAAATACAAAATAACCAAACAATTAAATATCAAATTAAATCTTTCGAGTCCCTCTGACTCAAAAAATTTAACAAGCCAGCTTGAATTTGTATAAAATTTACTGAACAAAATATTAATCCTGTTGGTTCTTTATAGCATTTTAATTTCACTCAGGCATTCCTTTTCAATTTATTTTATCAACCTGTTGTAATTAAAAATTTTAAATCATATGTATAGCATATTTAAAGTGTTAAAATATATTTAACTTTTTGTTTCACTTTTCAGTCTTTGCAGTGGCCTCTTGAATCTTTCAGTGATATTTTAGTTCATGACCTTCTCAATGCATCTTGGGGTGTAAGACATGGGGCTGCTACAGCATTAAGAGAAATTGTCCGTATACATGGCAGAGGTGCTGGTAAAAGAGCTGATGTTTCTCCACAACAGGTATCAAAATTACTTTAGTATGTTATCTTTTAAATTTAATTTAAAAATTTTATCTTTTATTAATGTCATTTAACTCATATTTATAGATGGATACTTTAAATCAAATGTGGCTGGAAGATTTAGCTTTGAGATTAACTTGCGTGCTGGCACTTGATAAATTTGGAGACTTTATTTCAGATCAAGTAGGTCTTTAGTTTATCTTAAATTTATTTCCCTTTATAACTACAGAAACTAAACTACATTTAGTTTTTATATTAGTAAATTTTTTTACTTTCTCAAAGCATAAATATGCAGATTCGGTATAACGTTGGTTAGAGGCATGGTTGGCAGATTTTCAACGCATGACATTTTAAACCATATTTAACCATCCCATCGAAAAACCTAGTCTTAAAACTTATTTTATAAATATTAAAATTCAATATTAACAATTAGTATGTTAAAATTATTCTAATACAAACTCGAAGACTAGATTATTCTATTGAATAGTCCAACATGACATTTATGCTATTACACAATTTAAAAAGGGCTTGAATAGGATTTTTCTTTTATAACGACTCTACCATTTGCTAATTTTGTGTGTAGAGTTTGTTGAAAGTACTTATTTTGTTTCCATGTGTTAAAAAACTCATTTAGTTTGATTTATTTGAAAGCGCATGGGAGTGTGTGTACCAATGGATTGTTTGGCTTGCACGGGCGTGTGTTACAGGAGTGTGCGTCACATCACGTGACACTCGAGAAAGGGGAGGGGAGTCATCTGGACTTTGCGATTCTGGGACAGAGGCACAAGCACAAAAGTTTCTTTCTCCCTCCCCCCCCCCCTACCCCCAGAGATGAGGATCAGTTATCACCACAATAATTGGTAGATAAATTAAACAAAATGTTTATTAATCCTAATTATATTATACTTATGATGTAATAATCATTTTTACAATTTTTAGTTATGTAAATTTATAAATGAATCGTAAAGATAATGCTAGTATAAACTAAAGGTTCCCAAGTATCAGATTTTGGGGTTGCAACACCAACAAAAGTTTGCAAAATTGATAAGCATAGAATTTTCTTTTTAAACCCAAAAGTTTGCACAACTGATGCAAAAGCAGATATTTTTGATGCAAAAGTCTGCAAAACTGATACAAAAGTACTTTTTGTCATACTTAAAAGTCGATTTTTTTCTGATACGAAAAGTGATATGAAAGTCCTAAACCTCTGTAGCACCATTGAACAACATGTAAGCACAGCATTCCATTACTTATTTATTTACTTTGCGTTGCCAATGAATGTAGTTTTAATCATTAAGTGTCTTCAAATTTTTTAACTGGTGTGTTTATTGTTAATTTGTTAACTTTAGTTTTCATCTAGTTCTTTTGGGAGTGTTGAAACTGCATAACTCCTAGAGACCCATCACTGCAAAGCTCGCCAAAGTGCAGCAACTTTTTAAGTTGGCGAGAGTGGAGGTATTAAATAGGAATAAAATCTTTCTTTTAAAATTTTTTATTTGGGAATACCTTATTCCCCCGTAGACGATATATATTTCGGTTACACATAAACACATAACCATCGTCAGTCGTTTCTGGATCTCACACTAATGGCGGCTTCCTCTTCAATCTCTTCTCTCTTCTTCCGAAACTTTCGATGAATGACGTCATCCCATGATCGGTCGATTGTATGAAGCGCATCGTTGATGCTGCCATCTGTCGTCACTATTTCCAAGCTCTCACGAATGTAGGCATATATACTATTTTTAAAGTGGGTTTTTTTTTTAATATTTTTAAAATCAATGGTAATGGGCTCTTCCAAAGCAAAACGGGCCAGAGCGGTACTTTGTTTCTGGAGGTTAATGTCTTGAAAGTGTTCGTTTTTTCGCTCTTTAATTTTCCTCTTTGTAATACCGATGTAGCAATTTTCTTTATTAGTATCGTTTGACAAAAACTTAATTTTATAAATCCCTGCGGTTTCGATGGGGTTGATTGGGTCTTTTTCCGATCTAATGCGCTGAAAGATTGTTTTATTAGGTTTAATTGGAATACGGAAGTTCTTTTTAATGGCGATATTAGAAAGTTTATTGGCTATCCCTCGGCTAAAGAAGGGTGAGATCCAGAAACGACTGATAATGGTTATGTGTTTATGTGTAACCGAAATATATATCGTCTACGGGGGAATAAGGTATTCCCAAATAAAAAATTTTAACTGATTAATCCGCCGTATTAAATAATGTTTTATAAGTTTTTATTATGTCTAGCCGATACCGGGCTTTTTAAGTATTTTATACCTTGTGTTTCGACAAGTTTATACTCTACGCTTTTGGTCTTCACCTACGTGCTTTCATTCATCGAAAGTTTCGGAAGAAGAGAGAAGAGATTAAAGAGGATGCCGCCATTAGTGTGAGATCCAGAAACGACTGATGATGGTTATGTGTTTATGTGTAACCGAAATATATATCGTCTACGGGGGAATAAGGTATTCCCAAATAAAAAATTTTAACTGATTAATCTGCTGTATTAAATAATGTTTTATAAGTTTTTATTAAAATCTTTCTTGTTCCATAAAACACACATCTTTGGAATCAAAATCTATCTTAAAATCGCCTACTGAAACTGTTTTACAATCTTCGCCAAGCCTATTCCAACTGTACATTACCATTTTAAATACAGTTTGGGATGGGCATCATAATCCATGAGTGTGCCATGTTTGTCTTTCTTGTTCCATTAAACACATATTTGAAATTTAAATCTATATTAAAATCACCAACTAAAACTATTTTACAATCTTCACTTGGCGTATTCTAAGCATACTTTTCAAGCTTGGTTTGGTTTTGAAGTTATTTTTTGGCAGCAAACTTGGCAATCAGTTATCAAAAATGCAAATGTTGTGTGACTTTCAAGATTTTAATCCCCTACCCCCTCCGCGTTATCTGGCAAACACATTTGAAAAGATCTTCTCTGTAACAGTTAATGTCTACAAAACCTGTCTACAAATCATGTTGACAAAGTCGTGCAGACAAAAATCCGAGATTGGGGGAAATAGCACGCTAGTGCTGGAAAAAAAAAAAAAAAACCTTTGTACTTCAAATTATGCTTTGAGCTGTTTTAACTGTCCCAAGTTCCACTTTAATGTAAGATGTGCACTTTGGTATCCATCCATGTTTCAGCTTTTTCATTCCCTTCTACAGGTAATTGCTCCAGTTCGTGAAACTTGTGCTCAAGTTTTAGGAACTGTGGCCAACATCATGACTCCTGAGAAGGTTGAGAAAGTTTTAAAAATATTACTAGAGTTGCTAGGTCGACCTGAGTGGGAAGCAAGACATGGAGGATTGCTTGGACTGAAGTACATCCTTTCAGTAAGAAAGGTAATGTTTTTCAAAATAACCTTTTGATTATTCTGAAACTTTGTGAGAGTTATATTAACTGTGAAGAGAGGAGAGAGAGAAAGAGCATACTTTTTTAAATAATAAGCTTTATTTGTATTAATTTTACTTAATGGTTTTTATAAAGCTTGCTTAGAGATGTATAAGAACTAAACTTTTTATGCAATGTTCTTGTTATATCAAATACTTAACAAATGTATAATTTAATTAGCTTTATTTTAGAGGGGGGGAAAATGCACTGGTAATGTAAGATATTTGGCAAGTTTTCCTGTGTCTTATGAGCAATTTATTTTTCTGTTTTATTGTCAAATAATATTGTTTTATTGGAGTATGCTGGGTTACAAAGGTAAGCTATCTCATTCCAGTAAGAGTTTGAAGTATATATGAGAATGTATGGTGAAGGAAAGGGGTTGTCTTTTTCCCTGGGAGGTAACATGGTATTTCTTAAATTGTAAACTTGCAGTCTTCGCTCTAGAGATTAAGAATTAAATGTGATGGAATTGTTTGATTAGAAAAACATAATGAAATAAATTATGAATAAGCTGATAGGATTAGGATGGGAATTACCCAAATTTTTAAAGCTTATTTATATTAGCTGTTGAATGAAAATTAAAACATTTAGTGATATGACAGTTTAAAAACAGTTGAACAGTTTATTTAAACAGAAATTAGGCTTCAGCATGGCTCAGTTGATAAGAGACTGAATATGGTAGATCACTGAAGTGTGAGAGTCCCAAGCTCGGGCCTGTCGTGAGGCAGTCAATCTAACAGTCTGTGTTTTGGCTAGTTTTCTGCAGATATAATGTGCATATTTATTAGAACCCCTTAAAATGTTCTCCGCCCAGGCCCCCCCCCCTCTCTTCTTTTTGGCAGATGCCCATTGTGTAGGCTTGCCAAAAACACAAACAGAAACTTATTTCTTCTTTTCCCCTTTTTTAAATTTTAATGTGATACTTTCATAAAATTTTTCTATGGGCAGTTTCGCCATTTCTAGTAGCATTTCCTACTCTTGATAGGAGAAAATGTTCCTAAATTTGGTTGTTTGATTTGCTGATACGAAAGTATTATGCTAACTTTTTTGTGAATAAAACACATTAAAATATGTATGTAACTGATAGTTATTCAAAAATTAGTGATCTATTATTGAAGTTGTATTAGATTTAGGCCAAAATTTGTTGAATAGCTTATAAGGAATTTTTTACAACTATTTTTAATGTTGCTTGAATAATGGCTTGAGCCCTATAAAATTGTTTTTTTTTCTGTAATTGGTCAATTCTCTTTTACCAAAATGCTGTCGTAAATAAGCTAGTAAAATTATTTAGGGCATTCTACCTGAAGAGTGATCATCGTCACAGGACTTTTGAACAGCTTTAACAAACAAAATATGATGTTAAACACTCAAAAAAATTAATAAGGCATCTTCAACCTATGCACTATAGACTAACATTAACAGTAAAGCTGTATATCTGGTGCAACTTTTAGAAAAAATTCATAAACACAAAAATTTCCTCCAAAAATGGGCCAAGGATTTACCCATTTTTGGCAATATTGCAAAATTCCAGATGTTTAGCATGTTTTCTGACAATTTCATAACTCTTATAGGTTCATTCTCAATGTCAGTTCACAGTGTAACTTGTAAAGAGATGTTCTAAAATCTTCCGATTCTCTAGCTCAATTAAACTTTTTAAAAAGCTGTTCAAAAGTTTCATTTTTAAGTGAAACAGCCTTAAAAAGCTATCATCCAGCTGCCAAGATCTAACTTGTATTTAGGTTCATTAGGATATGACTTTTGATTAGCATACAGAAGGGCAGTCTTAAACCAGGATCGACAAAGAAAATCTCTGATAAGTGATTTTAGTGTCACAAGAATGTGAATGTTATAGAACAATTATTTGTGGTTATTGAATTTTGTTAAATATGGTTAAAATTAAAAAATGTGCATTATTTTGCATTGTTTAAAATGTAAAATTTCATTGCAACTTTGTCACTATTTTTCTTTGATGGCATGTTTAGTATTGAAAAATGTTATGCATAGAAAATTTTTTTTTTGTCATTTTGCTGGTATTGCCTTCTTTTTAACATAATCTTATTTTGAATTCATTCATTATTTTGTATACCCTCTATTTCATAGTGTGTTTTTTTTTTTTTTTTTTAAGGATTTAAAATCTGTTTTGATACCTCTTGTATTTGATCCGGTATGTGAATGCTTAAAAGATGCTGTAGATGATGTGAGTGCAGTTGCAGCATCAGCACTTGTTCCAGTTACAAATGTGATTGTCAACATATTACCAGATAAGGTATTTATTAACAAATTGCATACATGCTTAAATGTATTCAACAAATAAGTGTTTGAAGGTTTGTATTTATTTTATATTTAATTAGCATTGATTATTTAATGAGCATTATTTAATGAGCACGTTTTCATTTAGATTATTAGATTATATTATTAGGCTTTTTGAAAAATTAAGATAGAAGACAAAATAAATAAATCCCCCCCCCCTCCACAAATTATGTAACACATTTACTAAATTAAAAAGCTCAATGCAGGTTAGAGCAACATTATTTGATTGCAATTTTATGTCTGTGAAGTTATTTCCTGTATAATTAGATTTTGCTTTTATGGTTCTATTTATTGATGTTTGGTTATATTTATTCATACCAAATAAGTTCTTATTCTTTTAATATTAAAAATAATGATTAAAAAATTAAATAGGTTAATCTGAAATAGTTTGGTAGTTTTTAGTAGAAATTTGCATCAGAGTAAAAGCTCTATTGAATACTTCTCATTTTTTGTTTTTGGTTATTTTCAAGAAGCTTAACAAAATGAAGGAGCAGTTTAAAATCTTGATAGTAATTGAGTTAAAGATTTCCTCTTTAAAAAAATCAAATAACACAATGCTGATTTTTTTTACACATTTTATCTTGATAATTTTTTTTTAAATCTTTAATTTTTAAAAACAATGTAGTATTGTAATACCTAGCTAAAGAACTTGGATTAGAAAAATGATAAATTTTGAGGATACATTTGCCTCCTTAGAGTCCCAAGAAGCTCTATAAAAGGGAAGACAGTTTTGAAGGTGCTTAAAACTACTTGGGGGAAAAAAATACTCCTTAAATTGCCAGAAATGCCTTTTATTATTGTTAATCTTTGCTTTCAACTTAAGGAAATTCTGTGATTAAGCAAGACAAAAATGACAATTCTTCAAAAATAGTGGTATTTAAAAATTTAGTGGGTAGGCAGCTTGAGAACACAGTCTTTTAAATAATTTTATGCAAGAAGACAATTTTGTAAGAAAGAAAATTAAACATTTTTGTTGGCTTATGAAAAATAATTAACTAAAATATTACTTTTCTTTATTGCAGTTTTGCCTTTCTGTTTATTAAATGAATTAATCCTAATTAAAATTAAACTTGCTAATGTAGAAATTTTCATTAAATAAAACATGAAATATAGTTAAATTTTCAATCAATTCAATAATATTTACTGATAAATTATAATTTCAGATACCTCACGTTATATCTTCCCTGTGGGATGCATTATTAGATCTGGATGATTTAACAGTTTCAACAAGCAGTATTCTACAGCTTTTAGCATCTCTTCTTTCTTTTTCCTCTAGTTATTGTTCTAACAGGTAATAATTTTTAAATATAGCATAAATTTTTAAATGATTTGCTCTGTCAATGTGTAACCAAAAAAAAAAAAATAAATAAAATAAATCAAAAAAATAATGCCAAATACATTGAATATGAAACATTCCAACATGATCTTATTTATGCTTGCTTACATTACTGCTTAATGAGTGGTTAACTTGTTAGATACCATTGTTGTGAAGACATGATGGCAGCATTTTCCCTTTTGTGCTCATCATTGCCTTGCTGATCAAGCATTCTGTGAAGCTTTGAATCCTTCACTAGGTGCCAGCATTTTGTGCTTTAAATTGAATTATAACATGGGAGTGTTCAGATCCAGTGCTTGATTATGGTATGGGCACACAGCGACTGTGTTTTAATGTTGGAATATTTTATGAAACTGTATTGATGCTTCACTAACATGAATACTCAGTATTGTAATTTTATTTCAGCTCCATGAGAAACTTTGAAGATCTTGTGCCCCGTTTATATCCATTTTTAAGTCATAATTCATCTGTCGTCAGGAAATCGGTTCTTCAAGCCCTTATAACATTGACTTCATCAGTGGTATATATATATATTTTTCAATATCTGTACTCTTTAAATTTATTTATCATTCATATAGAAATCTTTTACAAGGATCTTACATCAGAATGTATACAAATTAGCAAAATTACAGAAACTTTTTTTTTTTTTTTTTTTTTTTTTTTAAATAAAAAAGAACCTATTAATGTGTCTAATGATTACTTCCAAAAATGATCTTTTGGAAGTTTTTTTTGTCAGATTAAATTAATCAAGCTAATAGAGAAAGTTACATGAATCAGCTAATAGAGAGTGAAGTTCAAGGCTTCCCAGCACCCTTAACTTAATTAACCCACAATATGAAAATTTGATAAAGATATCAATTTTGAAATTTTTATGCTAAAATAGTCTGTATACTATAAAGCTCATTTTACTGAAATTTCTTTCATATTTGAATTACAACACCAGCTACAGCTGTTTATATGAAAGTCTGTCTTCATTAGCACACACTGAAAGAAAAAGTCACACATTGAAAGAAAAAAGCTGCGGTGAGGCATCGCCTCAGCTTTTCTCTTTTCTTCAGTTTCCCCAGAATTCCATCCCCCCAGGATTACAGAGAATCCGAACAGCCCTATAATCCTCTTCCCACTTTGAGTGTGTCCTACGGTCAGCCATAGAAATGAAATTCGCTCTGGAATGTCAGTGATAAAAATAACGTATCGTCTTTCTGCTGCTCTTCTTTGGGAAGAGCTTTTCTCTCCATGGGGAAGAAGGTTGCTGTGCAACGTCATCCTAGTGTGTGGAGAGTAAGGGGAGGGAGCTCCCTCGGTGGAAATCAGTTCAGATGCAGTGATCCCATGGCAGCAGTGTCACTGTAGAGGAAATTCGCTTCAGCTTAGTTGTATTTGTTTTTCTCCTTGTGTTGCTGTTGTTTGTTGTTTGATTCTCTAGTGCAAATCATTTCAATAGGGCAAAAATAATTTCAGAAGCAGCAAATGTTAGAGAAATTGACAAAGTAGAGAAAAATAAATTTAGGTTTGAATGGCTGTCAAAACTTGTAGATTTAAAACTTGAAAAGGATGAAATGAAGCCAAAGTTACGATTGGAGATAGTGTCCAAAAGATTGATGGAAGCGGAAAAGCAGTCTGCTGCTTATGCAATGATTTTATTTATTATAGAGAAAGAGGTTGTGCAGCAATATCTGACCATATGAAATTCAAAAAACACTGTCAGAAGTTTTTTTCTTAAAAAAAAAAAAAAAAAGCAACTTTTTCTGTTCTCAATCAACAAATGTGACTGCATTGACGTGAAAGCATTCCCATATGTAACAGAGTATCAAATTCTGAAGATTTTCTTATCTTATAGGAATATAAAACTTGTACTCGTAAATACTCTTTGGTAAGTCATATTTCCCTGTAATAATTTTTTAATATAAAAATTAGATAAGAACAAAATGTGGCAGCTCTTGCTTTAGATTAGGTATTCAAAATGTTCCTTTTATGCAAAATATTTTAAGTCAACAGCTTTTTATTCTATAAACAATCCAAGCAAAATTAGATTTAAAAATTAATAAAAGTGAATATATGTATAAGTCCTTATGTATATAATGTTTTTAATAATTGCTTGCACATAAGTGTGTTTAATTTAGAGTAACTTGCCTAGGATGACATGTATTTGACAACTTAATGGTATTTTGCTATCTTGCTTTGTTATACATCAGCATGCAAAGTTCAGCTTTTTTTGCCAAATAGCTGTAGCATGTTTTATCGAAACTAAATTGTAGAAATGAAGGTTTGAAATTGCGTATTATAGTATAGTGACATTTTATACCTCCAAATAATAAATGCCATCTCTGGGAGAGAAAAAAGTATTAATCACTTGATTCACTAGGACAGTGAATAGAACATGTGTTTAAGTTAGTCCAACATGAACTATCTTCATTTTTAAAAATACGGACTTGGGCCACTATGGTTGTGAACCCCTCAGATGTGGATGAAATTGTTTGAACATTTTTCTATTTGAATTTTATATGTCAAGAGATTTATAAAATCAAATTAGCTGTGTAAAAAAATAAAAAGATGAAGACTTCCCAATTAGTGAAATGTGCACCCGTACACTAATGAGGTAATGCTCAAAATTTAAGAATTATATCCTAAAAAGTGTCAAAGATATGAAAGTAAATAAAAAAAAAAAAAAAAAAAAAAAAAAAAAAAAAAAAAAAAAAATCATCGGATAATTACATTTCAGAGGTCATACAGAAATGATAAAAGAAAATATTTTTTGTACTCCAGCACAGCAGTAAACATTTATTTTTGAATTCACGTATAGCCCTTGACCATCTTTGTTTAAATATAGCTCTGTAACTTTTATGATGAAAGGCTGAAATTTTTACATAATCTCATGAGTGTATGGGGCACATTTTACTAAGTGGAAATTTTTTGTGCAAGGGGTCATATACAATTTTAAAAAGTGTAACTTTTGAAAATTAATGATTTTTTTTTTCTTAATCCAGTCTTTTGTCCTACCTTATTTTAAACATTTTTTCTATTTGCATTGCCCATTTATTGCTAATAGATATATAAGAATTAAAGCATGTTATCACCTTTTTGGACACCTGTATAAGGAATAAATCAGCAAATATGGTCTGGCATACAGTTAATCAAATTATACACTTTTTGCTCTTAGCTATGTCAAAAGGGAAAAGCTGAATAAATTATTTTTTACTTTAACAGCCCCATTTTAAACCCAGTTTTTTATCCTTTGATTCACAGCCTAAGAGCAAGTATTCATTTATAGTATTTTGCATGTCTAAAAACAAGCAGTAATAAAGGAAGGACTTTGACATTTTATTAGTTGAAATATAGGTTTATTTCATTGTGCAGTATGACAAATATATATTTTTACTCATTTAAAATTTTCTCTCGTTTTGCTGGAGGTGAAGTACCACATTTTTATATTAGCCTATCATCTAAATTATGTTCTCAAAAGTTTTTAGAACACTACTATGTTTAAAAAATTCTTAAAATTTTGTATGCAAAAATAAAGTGAACTTGAGTTGTTTTATTTATGTAGTTTATGTTATCTGATTATTATTATTATTTTATATTCTTTTCCCTAGTCTTGCTCATCTTGGCTCCCAAATATTCTGTCATCTGCATTAAGACTTTTATTTCAAAGGAGTTTGGTTGAACATTTACCTGAAATACATAATTTATTATATACTGTAAGTAAATAATGCACATCATTTAGACAGAAATTTATTGATTGTAGTTGTTTTGTATTCAAGTTTAATATAAAAAATCCATGTAAATCATCAAACATTTAAGTGATATTTCAGTGTTATAAGTATTGACTCTAAATTTGGGTTATGTGTACAGGGTGTCAACGGCGACTAAACAGGCGACTTTTGTTACAAATTTAAAGATAAGGTTACTTGGGTGACTTTTCTGAATAAAAATTACCATTTTCATACTATTTTCAAGTTTTTGGCTACTTGTACCTTACTCCGGTTAATTTGAAAATCAGATTTCGTTTTTTGTCAAATCCCTTTCCTTTTCCAAGTTGCACTATTGGTCGTCATCAAACATTCTAATCTATTTTTTTCATAGTGGCTAGGTTCCCTGTGCCGTGCTAGGATTATTTTCAAGACATAGGAGGAGCAACAGCAAAAAACTTCACAGATTGATTTCACCGTGAATGATGCATTTTCACAGTAAGGGCAAGGTGGGAAATGCGAATGTGTTTCAGTGAGCTCTGTGAATGTGCGAGGACTTAGTTTTTCTGGTAGAAATTCAAGTCTCATCAGGTTATGACATGAAGATAAGCATTTTCATGCAGGTGCTCCAATAAATTCCTATCTCCAGTGTGTGATTGAAGTGTGTAATAAACATCTTGATTTGAAAAGCCCTAAAGTCCAGGCCAAAAGATACGCCAAAGTCATAAAACAGTCATACTATGCCTGTAGATTAAAAAAATGTGGCAATACATGAAAAGAGCAGCGAAGCTGCAAAAAGCAACAAGAGAAGGGAAAAGAAAACTGACCCGTCCTCTCCCAGTGTAAAAAAACACGGTCTTCATTGGATGGGTCACTCAGTTAGACCTAAAGTAGATGTTAAAAAACAGTGCGTCTTCCAAAAAGATGAAATAAAAAAGTGTGACCCTCCAAAAAGAAGATAAAAGAAAATCCGAGAATGGAGAAAGCAAAAAGGTCCAATTTCAATGATAGGAGCGACTGAAGTGAGGCGAAAATAAAATCTTGACAAATCACAGCAAACAATTGAGATTGGTGCCCTATGTCGCCCATAGAGGGATCCACTTCCACAAAGCAACGCTCGATCATCGACTGGAGAAATCCCTGCTATGGCAAAAAGCCCTACATCTGTAGCGCTTATTTAACAAAGATCTCAGCAGCTTAAAAAAGAATGCCACACCACAGGTCGCCTGCCACACGCAAACCGACCATCAACTGATGTGATGAGATGTCAAGAAAAAATAATGGCTTCACTCCAATAAGTTCCAGGCCATATCCTGCAACGAAGCCGAGGAAATGTGATATCAAAACAGCATGATGGTATAACAGTCAGGCAGGCCGATTAAGTCTCATCAGATAGGGTAGGAAAAGGAGAGTTGATTGATGTATAAGTTGGAAAGAGGGACCAAATAATGGATGGTGCATGTATATTAGTGGCGTGTGGCTTAGCGATCTTGTCACTTGTGTATTTTAAATAATAAGATATCTAAAAAGGTGTTTAGCAATTGGATTTGGGTATTATATATATATGCGTGTGTGTAAAAACGATTGAAATACAATACAATGATGGAGAACATTAGTCTGCCATTGCCACATTTAGGAGAAATTTAAAAGACGTACTCGAAGGCCGACATTTTATTTTCCAGCGTCCAGCTTACATTATTCAAGATGTTAACACACATATTTGGAAATACAAAACATAATGAAATAAGAAGAAATTGTTGTTGCTTCTTTGCTGCACCACCTTAAAAACAGTTTGTCACCTGACCTCTTTGTCTGCTGTTTGAGGTGATTCGTAAAATTGTTGTCGATTATTAATTGAAATAAGTTTATGTACTGCTTATTCAATTCCAGTATTGTATTAAATTACACTCTATAACAAAAAAATTGACGTCCCAAGAAGGAGTCGCCTGATTGTAATGAAATTTCGTATGGAAAAACATTCAGATCGAACATGCAAATGATTAAAATCAAAAGTCCAATGAATGAATAGTGGAAGCACTAGCGCATTAGAACTGCACATTCAGCTGGTGCATATTAGGAGCAATTCTGTAACAATTCCTCACCGACGGATTCGTGCGCATTACGAGCAGATGTTTGAGTTTTAAAGAGGTCATGTAATTGTGCACTGAAAAGAGCTGGTTAGATGAATTGAAGAATTGCTCGACATCTGCATCAAAACGATTCGGCTATTATATGATGCTGGCAAGAGTGGGTTAACAACAGTAGATATCGGTGCCAAAATGTTAGCAGTCGACCGAGTGCCACAACAGAGCGGAAGGAAAGAGCGATTGTTAGAGCAGCTGTCCCTGCACCTTATTCGTTGCTATCAACTATCCACCATGTGACCCGTACACATGTATCCAATATGACCCTCCACAGATGATTGAGAGAGTGGAATTTATGCTTGCACCAACAGTTATCCGTTTGCCTCTCACGCCTGTACACCATCAAGTCTGATAAGCATGGCATTGTGCTGACTGGGCACATATAGTCTTTAATGACAAGCAGGGATCGTGCTGAAGTCAAAGCCCCAGTGAAAAGTGGGTCACAAAAGACCATTATCTTGAGAAATATGGGTTTTTGCATATACAAAACCCATCATGTGTATTTTTTTGAATCACAGTCAACAAAATTTGGGTAAATTACTCAAAAATCTGAGTAAACGCAAACCCCAGACAAGCCCCATTTCCCAGTGTTCTGCAGACAACTGCAGACGTGTCTGGAGATGTCGTGGCCAGACAGAGAATCCTGCCCTGTCTATTGCACACCACACAGGCCCACAACAAGGTGTTATGGTCTGGAGTGCCATCTCTTTTGATAGTCATTTTTGGCACATTTATAGCACAGCGGTACATCGACATCCTATGACCGGTTGTGTTACCGTTCCTTTTGTGATACCCTTGACTTACTTTTCAACATAATGCCCGGCCGCATATGGCACATGTTACTAGGAATTGTCTTCAAGCCTGTCCTGTAGTTCCTTTTCCAGCTAGGTCATCTCATCTCTCTCCCTTAGAGCACATTTGGGACGCTGTGAGAAGGCGATTGCAACCATATCAAAATGTTGCTGATTTAACCCAACAGTTGGAGTTGCAAGATATTCTACTGGACACCATCTAGGAACTTCATCAGTCTGTGACACGCCGGGTGACAGCTTGCATGAAGACCAGAGGTGGACCAATGGCTTATCGACTTCTTCCTTTTGTGATGGTTAAATTCTACAATAAATCATTCAATTGTTCGGAAATTTTAATAGTTTTTTTTTATGTATGTTCTTTGCATCCACCAATTTTTATCGCAATCGGACAATTCCGTCTTAGTGCATCATTTTTTTTAAATATAGAGTGCATTTAGATCGAAGTCAATATTTTCATTTCAATCTTTAACATCAACAGCGACTCACTGACTTAGACATTTCACATTAAACCAACAGCCTTACCTGATTAAAAAAAATTTTTTTTTAGTGAGATGGTTAATTTTGTTTATTATTTAGATTTTGGTATTTAATTGTTAAAGAGGACACTATTTTTACCATAAAGACTGCTATTTTGGAGCCTGGAGGTTACTAAAGCAACTATTTTTTTGGTTATGCTATGGTGGGCAACGTATGGTGCACATCCTATATATATTCATCTAAAAAAGCAGGTGTCTAAAATAGCTGGCAAAAGTAGAAAAAGCAATAGAGGAGACTGGAATAGGCAGATTTTGTATTGTCATTCTGTTACAAAATTGAATTTCCCTGAGGAAGGGGGAGGGGAAAAAATCAGATTCATCAAAAAATAAAAATAGAAATAAAAAAACCTTAATTCCCCCCAGTGCTGAATCATTCTTTAATTGGAGTGAGAATTGCAATAGGTTTCCCCTCCCCCCCTAAATGGGTGGGCACTGGCCACAAGCCTTTTTGCCACTACAAAGTCTGAGCCACTAGCCATTTTAATATGGCTGCCAGAATTATCCCCTACGAACGGATGGACATTTTGACACCAGAGACCAAACCAGAAATTGAACCCAGGCCCAAGGTGTGATAGAGTGGCTCTTAAGCCACTACACCAACTGGGCAGCAGAATTGCAATAGAGAACCATCTTCTAAATATTCTAGAAATCACCTAACCTTTGTATGACAAAATACTTTTTCTATTTTCCTTTAATGGGCAGGCATTTGCCAGTTGGGTCATTGTAGTAGTGAATGCCTAAAGGTATTGGTCATTCTATTATAGGGACACCAAATGATTGGCCAACATTACCCCTATGAAGGAGAATAGATGAGTTAACACCAGACTTCGTGCGATTACACGATCATCTGTAATCGATTACAAGAAATGAAATGGATTACGA
Organism: Cheiracanthium punctorium; assembly: GCA_038373885.1. NCBI lineage: Eukaryota > Metazoa > Arthropoda > Arachnida > Araneae > Cheiracanthiidae > Cheiracanthium > Cheiracanthium punctorium. Next base: position 351,875 of record JAWZYV010007843.1, read on the forward strand.
TTACTATCAATTTCCATAAATATTATGGCTAGTGAATGTTAATTTAGTAAAATAACTGTAATCTTAAAGTTAAAGATATCAAATATCATAAGAATTCTATAATAATGCAATTTTATCATAGCATTTTTGTAAAATATTATTTTAGTCATCGATTACAGTCGATTGTAATCGGCACGAAGTCTGGTTAACACCCAGGCCCAAGTCAGGAATCAAACCTGTACCCAAGGCATGATAGAATGGTACTTTAGCCACTGCATCACCTGGGTTACGTGACAAAATACTAAAATCATTTGAAACAATCTGATGAAGATTCAGTTTGAAGAAAATACACCTGAAGTTCTTTCAACACCATTGCAAAAAATGCAAAACTTATTACTAGGGGAAACACTTTTTCAAATTAGAAATTTAAGGCTTTTCTAATAATTAAATTTCAGGAATGTATGCTTAAATTTACTTGTTGTAATAAATGTGATAATATTGTGCTGTTGCTAATGCCCTCTGGCAATTGCGGAGCAGTGCCTGATCCCTTATATAGGAAAGTGATGAGTGGAAGGGGCAGCTTCCATTTTAATGAGCGCCAGTGGAAGGAAGTCCATCTTAGTTCGGGGTACCCTAATTTTGAACCAGTTCCTGAAGAGGGTCCAACAATCTGAAGTCGGCACCCCCAGAAGTAGCGTTAAACATGGAGGACATTGGAGCCATGATGCATTTTTATGTGTACCAGCACCCATTAGCGTACGCAGCCCCACAGCAGCCCAGCTGCTAGAGGAGTTCACCCTCCCAAGCACTGGCTAAGTTGGGTGCTGCTTCACTTTCAGTGTTCTTATGTAAAATTTACTTAAAACTGAAAGTAATGTTTTATTTTACTGTTGTTTTCCTTGTAGATTTCTTTTTCATGGGTGAAATAAAGCAAATTGATATAATTCATTTTTATAAAGTGTAATTAATTATTTTTTATAATATAAGTGCTTATGAATTTAAACTATGTTTTATGTAATTCATGTTTATTAAGTATTTTTAAAAGTGGATGCCAATAATATTTAAAAAATCCGTATTGCATTTTTTTTTTTTTATCCAGGATATAATAATAAATTCTACAAATGTAGGTCAAACTGTATATAAAAATTGTAAATTATTTTAAATGCTTATATGGTATGTTACTTTCAATAGTGTATAAACATTTTAATTGTTTGTGCCATATGACACCCTTTTTATTAACCCAAGAGGAAAAAAAATTTAATTACTATTTTTATAGGTTTGGAAAAATATGTTAACTCAAGTACCATTAGTGTGTGTTGTTTCATCATCCATTCCATATTTAAGCTCATGGTTATCAATGACAATGCAGCCATCCACAGTACCCATCAATCCTACTACAAACACTGCCTGGCTAGAAATACCTCATAGAATAAAGGTAGCTGATTTTTGCTTATGAGTGTTTCAGTTAACAAAAGCAAAAGTAGTTTAAAATACCTGACAATGCACCAGTGTGTATGCTATGTGTTGTATATTAGTTTAACCTTTCATTAACACCTTATTTTGTTTACTTGCTTTTAGGAGAAGTCAGTTTGCCGGTCACGTAATTTCAGCATATCTGGTTGCCAAAAAATCATGCAAGAGCAGTATTATATAGGTGGAAATGAATCCATTAATGATAGTCCTAAAGAGCGAGAAAAATGTGTAGTTAGAGCTAAATTATCTGCTGCCAAGTATGAAATGTTTTTATCATTACTAGATTCAATGAATATCATTTATTAGATTAAAGTAATTCAATGATCACCTACTTTTATTTATTTGAGATGTTAAAGCTAACATTTTTATTTTTTGAAGTAAAGCTTGCAGCTTTTCATTGTAGTTAAATATTTCTAATTTTATACTGCTTAAGTAAAAGTATTTTAAGTTCTGTTTTTGTTATTATAAATACTTCTATTTTCACCAATTTTGCGAATTCATATTTAGACACACTGGTATGATAGATGGCTGAAGTGTGAAGATCCATTGCTCTAACCTGGCCTCTGCATGTCTTTTGATCTAATGGTCTATAGTTTTGGGTGGTTTTCTTCAGATGTAACATGAATATGCACTATAACCTTTTAAAATGTCGCAAGGCATTTCCCCTTCCCTAGGCAGTTGCCCTTTATGCAGGTTTGCCAAACCTGCTGTTTTTCCCCCACCAAAAAAAAAAAAAAAAAAAAGCATAGGTTGTTTGTTTTCTGGATTAATTCAATAGAATGTTACGTATGTATATTATTAACATTACCAAATCATTCCATGATTGATTAAATAGCTTTTTGAAATATTTTTTTTGTTTTTAAATATTTATTTACATAGGATGTTCTTTTAGTAAAATATAAAAATTTGGAAGCCCAGTTGCTTAATGATAGCACATTGCATTTTCATGCCATAGATCAGAAGTTTGTTTCTTTAGCTGGGCAAGGTTGACTCAGCCTTTCATCCCTTGAGTGGGTCTATAAAATGAGAATCAGGCTGACCACCTGGTGGGGGCATATGCTTCTGTACCCCAGAGCCCCTTGGTCATGAAGGCATGTATGGGCAGCGTAGGCTTTGGTCCCACAAAGGCTGTTGCATCAATGTTTAGTTAGTATATATGAATTCTTTTTTTTCCTTGAGTTTATATTTGACCTTCACTAAGTTGTTATCTCTAATTCTTTTAGATTCTTGGGTCTTTTGACGTGTTTTATCACCAAGTCTATTCCTGGTGTAGTTTATCCTCCTGAGGCTGAAACCCCACAAGAATCATTTGTAAAACTGGTTGTATTCCATCTTAGTAACAAGTCTGCTTTACAAAGATTGGCCATTTCCCTTGTACTGTCTGAATGGGCCAAGTGTGAAAAAGAGGTATTATCTTATTAAAAAAAGTATTCATGTTAATGTTCGTGACATTTTAAATTTTTTGAATATTAATAACAACAAAGTAGGATAATGCAGATCAGACATGTTTGAAAGTGCTTTAAATTCTTTTAGTGATCAATTAATTGTTTCATGATAGGTCAATGTTTGTCCACCTGCTATTAAAGATAAATGCCTTGAATGTTTGAATGAAGCAGTGTATTTCGATGAGATAGCATATGCCTTTACTAGAATGCATCAAGAATGCAGAGATTTTATTGCTCTCCTGAAACATTATTCTTTGCCCATTGATTTGATGTTTCAAGCAGGGTAAGTTTTCTTTATGGCTTAAGTAAAATTAGTTGGTAAACAAGACACCTATTTTTTCAGTAAAAATGCTTAATCTGAAAATTTAAAGAAACTTGAAATATTTGGTTTGAGGTGGAGGAGAGGAATTAAACTGTACTTTCCATTTGTTGCATAAGTTGTAGAAATTAAAATTACCGTATTTGCCTGCGTATAAGTTGAGAAATTTTGGACAAAAAAAAGTCTTTAAAGTGGGAGCGGGCCAACTTATACGAGGGTCCTTAATTTGTAATTTCTTTTTATCAGAAGTCAAAAATGCCCTTTTAAAAGACAATTGTTCTCTTCCCACATTCTATAACACAATGACATCATTTAAGGTTGATTTCCATACCAGGAAGAATGTAGTGATACAAAGATTGAAAAACGTGTTGTTGTGGAATTATGGCCAATTAGCTACACATTAGATCTAGGTTGTAGGGTGCCCCCTGTGGTGGTCTTTCAAAGGGATCCTAATCCAATACGTGTATCATGATGAGCCGATAACAACGAAGGAATTTTGTGAATTGTTTGACAAATCCGATACTGAATCGGATCTTGAATCAGTTTAGCTTTGTGCATTAGTACTTTACCATATCATACTATCAGTATTATCATATTATTATTATTATTAGTTTAATTTTGTATACTACAGTAGAAGACCCAAAATCTGCACAGTTTTGTACCAGACCTTGTGCAGATTTTGGGTCATAATAGGAAATTAATTCAATTTCCCTCCACCCCACCCAGTAAAAAAAAAAAAAAAAAATCAAGAGAAACAAATCATGTTACTCATCTTATAATCAGAATCATGATATAAATATACAGAGGATATCATTCAAAATTTCAATTGGAAAAAAATTTCAAATTTCTTAATCAGGAAAGGGGGGATCAGCATATACGTGGGTAAATATGGTATTTCCTTCCTATATCTTAAACATTCATAACATTCATGTACAAAATTATGAGATTATAGTACAACTTACCGAACCATGTATATTCAATAGTAGTTTAGGACTTTGGGATGTTCTAATTATAGTTTTATTATTTTTTTAATTATTTCCTGTTATGTAAACAGCTTTGCTGCTGTACAAATCTAAGATATTTCTTTCTCAGAGCCTAACCTTCATTAAATGTTATTTTATCAACTTTTTGATCATCCTCACTTGTTACTGTGTCAGAGTCTGTGTCATGTGACCATAATTGAGTGTTAATTATGTCACTGTCAGTCATTTGAAGGATATCAATGGTGCCATCAGAGCTCACAAACTCTTAAAATATTTTTTTCAAGTGGGAATAGCTTATTTAGTTTTACTTTGTGGTTATAGTGTAGTTTTCTGAACTTGCAGCTGCCAGGGTCTATTTCATTGTTTACATTGAACAGACAGTGCAGATTTTAGAGCCTTGCAGATTTTGGGTCGGCAAATTTCGGGTCTTCTACTGTACTTTTGTGTATATTGTTATCTTTATTATTGTATATTTAGTACTTTCTGCTTTTTTCAGATAATTTTGAATAAATGTATTTTTAAAAAATTAAAGTTTCTTGATCGGGAAAGTGGTAGGTTGAATTATACATGAGATTTAAAAAATTTCAAATTTCTTAATCAGGAAAGGGGGGGTCAGCATATACGTGGGTAAATATGGTATTTCCTTCCTATATCTTAAACATTCATAGTGCATAAGAAAACATGTTTAGAAAGATGCAGTAGTCTGGTTAATTTTTTAAAAGAATTTGCAGAATGCTGATATTTTTAAAAGTAAAGTTAATAATTATGTAAGTCATAGACATAGTTTCTGTTCCAAAAAGAATAATAAAATATCTTTTGCTGAAATTTGTCACCAAATCGTTAAATGGGCTTTTTTTGAAATTTGTATTCCCCTGCCACACAAAATTACAAGGCAGCAAAGTGTTGTGAACTTCTTCAAAGAAATCCCTATAAACCAGTCAAAAATCTCTCCTTGATACAAAAGTTTTAAAATTACATGTTTTTATTAAATTATATGGTTTACAGAAACTTACATAAATAACTCTCAGATTAATTTTATAGGTTGCAGTTTTCTTGTAGACTTCCAGTATAATATCCTTATAACTATACCCCATTCCCTAAAACCAATTTCTTATAAAAAAAAAAAAAAAAAAAAAATAAATAAATAAATAAAAAAAAACTGGTCTCAAAATCAGATTGGCTATAAGGTTCTTAGGCAGTGTTTTGCTTTTAAAAATCTTTAAAAGTTCTTTTAGCACCATTAAATCACCTTTACTCTAAGAGTAGCTTAACTCAGTGTTATTGGAATTAACAGTCTGGATGACAGAGTATATAAATAGCATTAATATCTTGCAATGAACATCTTTCCTGTAGTAGATTTAAGGTCCTGTGTTGTGTGTTCCTATGCTATAGATAACACCTTGTTTGTGGATTTATTAAAAAAAATAATAAAAGACCGTTATCGCTAGTAAAATCTGTTTTCCTTCCACTCCCAATACTTATTAAACTTTCAGTACTTAAAATATTTTTAACTATTGATATTTTTTCTGATAATGAGCAAACTTTATCACTTTCAGCGGTTAAAAAAAATACTCTTTTTTTGATTTTGTAGTTAAATACAGCTAGTTCTACTAGTTTTTGACAAATATAGTGCAACTACTTTTGAAATGTTGTCACTATTTAACTGCTTCTAAGAGACATTACATAAGAGACAAGGCTATTTAACTGCTTCTAATACGAATTTTGCTAAACGATTCGATTTACATTCGCTTTTAATAATATTGATATACTAATTAGAGAAAAATATTGGTATTACTAATTAGAGAAAACTATTGCTAATTACTAAACTACTGTTAGTTGAAATTAAGTTTTCCATGATTCTGCGAAATCACTATGTATGACATCATGTACCCATTTTATACACAAACCTTACAAAACTGTTTTGAGATGACTGTTCTCTGATGGGGAGTTTTGCAGCAAATCATCTCCATTGGTGTGAGAAACCACAATAGTGGAGTCGGTTTCATGTGAAACTCACTATTATTGGTCAGTCTACTTAAAGCGATTTGTGACTGTTTGTGAAATGGCTAATTGCTAGGCATTGCACAACAGCAATGATGCTGCAAAAGTAACATGAAAAGTAGTTACCAGAAATTGCTGTAAACTAGTGATTTTTTTTTAAATCTCAAGTTGTGCATTACACTACAAATTAAAAAATTAGCAACGACATCTGTAGTTTTTCTACTTGTAGTACATTACTTGTGAAACCTGATTAATTTAATATTCATCAATTTGTGAAATCACTAATTAGTAAAGGAAATTTTGTTTTTTGTGTTTCAAGTGCTTTAGCATGTTTTTGAATGTTTTCAACTATTACAAAGTTGTTTGTTATACGTAAATTTTGTACATCTTAATAAATGATAATATTATTCGTTAACTTATTAGTGCAATTTTTTTTATTTTAGAAATGTGCTTACTTTTGAGCAAATGATTAATTTAACTACAGTAGCCTTTCAGAATACTGTATCCTCTGTCAAAATCAAGCCAAAACTTTTAGAAGTAAGTCCAGTAGCAATTGAATACTCATTAATATTGGTTAAATGATATAATACTAAGTAAAGGCATAGAAAAAGTACTATGCAAATGTATTTTACTATTGGTGCCTTTTTTGTGTGTTTTTGTTTAAATGTGTATGTAGTTGTTTAAGATATTGCGTATGATAAGTAACTGTAGTTTTTTTCTTTTTTGAGTAAATTTAATGAATGTCAAGAAATGGTGTATCTTGTATCTGGTAGATGCCCTGTAGATAATTTAGAATAGAACTTACTACTGCAGTAGTAATACTTCCTTGATAGCATGAAATTATACTCTCATAAGTTTAGTCTTATAATTCCATGATTTTTTGAAATGAAAAGATATTTTGTCCCATTTACTTATTCATAATATATATGCATATATCTATTTTTTCTCAATTGTAGACTTTGGAAGACAGACGTAAATCACTTTTACAGGCAGTAACTCAAACAAATCAAGAACAAACTTCTCTGACCATCATGTAAGTTGTAATAATATATAGTCTTAATTATATGATTCAAAACACTTAAGTATTTTTTTATTAGACGAATGTGAACTCTAACATTGTCTTTTCGAGGATAAAACTTTTATTTATTTATTTTGTAATTTACTTAATGAATATTAGAAGTATGTATTTTTATATTTTTTGTAGGGTCCAAGCTGCCATCGCTAGTGCTCTAGTATCTTTGAAATATCTACCTGAAAAGTTAAATCCTGTCATCAGACCATTGATGGACTCGATAAAACGAGAAGAAAATGAATTGCTGCAGGTATACATCTATTTTTGTATTTAAACATACATGTATAATGCATGTAAATTTTAAAAAAGAATTATTAAAATTATCTTGCTCTTATAGACTTATTATTATTCTATGTTTAAAATGTTGTATAAATTGTCTCTTAGTTCGAAATTTACAGTATATACTTGAAATACTCTTAATTTGAATATAACACAATAAGTATTTATAAAAAATGTCATCCTAGTATATAGTTATGCTGATCCTTGACTCACTGATTCTGTAGCAATTCCAGGTAACCACTCTGCGATAAAATTTTAACCGCCATTACTCCAAAAATATTAAAAAGTTAAGAACAGAAATCAAAAAGTTTGTACGATCCGCATGAAATTTTTCATAATTATCTATAAAAATATAGAAAACAATCTGCGCTACTTAAAAAATTTAAAATCCACTCGTTCCCTAATTTTTAAGTGATTCTTTGCTACTTTTAGCTCTATTTTATTTCCAAGAGTAGAAATAGATAATCATTTGCATTGCAAAGTTAGGTGCCACAAGTGACAATGATTTCATATTCAAGTCATGGTTATCAGGCTTTGAAGGAAAAAATTGAAATTCCAATTCATTTAAAATAGTAGTTCAAGATTGCACATTTTAATTCCCCCCCCCCCCCCCATAAATTAAAATGATTGCATGAAGCATTGATATAAGAGGGGCTGTTCCCACAGAAGGAAGTCATTTGAATGCAGAAAGTTTCTGCACATTTCCAGAAGAGCATGAAATTTGATTTCTGTGTATGATAAAAATTGAGTATGAAGATTAAATATATTGGTTGTAGACATATATATATATTTAAAGTTTTTCTTGTGCCCATTGTAATTGTGTGTGCCTTCACAATGGGTTTTATCGTCTAGTAAAATATATTCTATATGTACTTAAAAGTTTGATTGAAAGAGGTGAGAGAAAAAAGAAAATGGTAAAAAGTGATTATATGTAGTTTTATTTTTCTATTAGAAACTTATCTTTAATATATCAATAATACTGTAGTTTATTAGTTGTGCTGACATTAATAATTCCATTTTAAGGATTTAATGCAATTTTAAAAATCGGACTCTGATAATGAGCATTGGTAGTTGCTGATAATTTTTTACTAATTTGCTGGTTGATCTGAATGTGCCTTAATCTGCAGTTATTCTATAATTACAAACTGTAAACTTTGTTTGAGTAAGTAAAATACAATAAAACATATCGATGACAATTATATAACATATTATTTTGGAAGTTTGTGTTTTTTCGGAACAACTTTAATCTTTTCATGGTTTAAACTACTTGTTATGCTTTTCATTTATTATTATTTCTATGGAAAATCTATGGAATTTGTGTGCATTAACATTCTCTTTACATAAGATTTTACCATGCACACAAAATGAACAATAGTTCTGTTTTTATGTATATAAATCCTTCAGTTATTGTAACTTTCAACTAAAATCTATAAATATAATCCCCCAATTTATCTGCCAAATTTTGTTTGATTTAAAAACTTATTTGTCATGTTTCAGAAAGACAAATCTTATAAATGACTGGATTTTAAAATATCGAGAATTTATTCAATTGGTTTTTTTAAACTGTAACTGCTATCATAATTCCTTTTTTTATCAACAACATAAAAATATTTTCTTTTTCTTTTTAGATGTTATCTGCTCATCACGTGGTAAATCTTATGGAATTGTGTTTAAGTAGAGATCCATGTCCAAACCCTAAAATCATAAAAAATCTCACCAATTTCCTATGTTTTGATATCTACAATGCCAGCATTTCAATAGAAAATGCCAGTAATAGTAATTGTGGAAACAAAAATGTAGATAATCAAATTATCACCTTGGTGAACATGCAAAAGGTTTTGTATATTTTATTAATTTTTCCATAAATACAAAAATTGTATCTTTTTTGTGTTTAGTGTCTTAACTTAGATGAAGGCTCATTTTATCTTTTACATTTATTGTGTTTTAAATTTTTAATAATTAAAATTCACAAAGTTTAATGTAATTTTCTAGGAAAAATTTGTTGGACAAGTTCACATAATTTTAGTGTTTTGAGGCTTCAAAATAAGTACTCGCGTGTTTTTAAATTTAAGATTGATACAATTTATTTATTACTTAAACTTTATTTGAAGAGCACAGCAGACCAGTTTTTGACTTTACCACAAATATAAGTATTATTTTATATAGACAGTCAACTCTTTATGTCTCAACTTCATTTATCTCAATTTTCTGCTTATCTCAAAGTTTTTTTAAAGTCCCAAATTGATGTAATATAGTTCAATAGATTTCCCCCCACCCCAATCTCGAAGAAAATATTTGTCACTCTGCTTCTATCGATTCTTATTGTTACTTGGAAATTTATAAGGCATGTGAATGTGCCAAAAGATGCCTTTAATACTTAAAATTGATGATGAGGGTAACATGAAATCAAAACTAAAACAAGCAAGTGTGAAAAAATATTTAGTAACCTAATCCTAAATAATATTTGGCAATTATTGATTTGGTTCTGTATATTATCTATTAAATCTTCTAACACTATTCCTAACAATCAAATTACCATTTATCATCACCAAAGTAAAAATATTTTGCTTCATGGTTTGATTTGGATGGTATATTTTCAATATATGATTAAAATATACCTCTGAATAAGATATTATGCATGATATTCGATACCTTAAATTTCAGTTCTCTAATATTTTTGATGCTCCCGCCGACTTGACTGTTTATGTTATTTGTCCGAGAAATAGGAAAGTAAGATTATGAAAGTCCATTCTGGATTTTATTTCTTAAATCATTCGTTAGAAGCCTACATAAAGTTATTATTTACAAAATATGAGTCGTATGGTTTACACCCTGATTACTGATGATGGTTTGTGCAGGTTTTTCTTGCCCTTTCCATCAAAAGTTTTAGGGTTGCTTGTGATTAGTTTGGTGACTCTCCACCTGGGGATAGCTCTACCTTCTTATCTCTAGTTGGTTTAGAAATGATTAACAATGCAATCACTCTAGTAGACACGGTAAGAGGATAATGGTTAAACATTACTGACTTTTTCAGGATGCTCCTAACTACGAAATTGCTGATGGCATGAGTTTTTCTTGGAAGTGGTAATTGTTCCACTCTGTGTTACAATCAAATACAGTGCCTGACTATAAAATTTTCGTACCCAGGCCATTTTTCAAGTTTTGTGTCTGTATATGTAGCTAGCTCAATTTTTGTGCTCCTATATATAGCTGTAAACTCAATTTTAAAATCTTATTTCTTCATGTGTTCCCAGGGTACGGCTACTACTGTCCGTGTGATAATCTGGGCCTGATCAAATATACATTATCTAGATATCCAAATAAAGCTAATATAATTTAATGAAGGTTAAAGAAAAACTATTTTAAAGGCTAAATTTGGGCTTATGACTCACATATATTTCTATTTAAATTAATTATTTTTATATAGAATTTAATAGTAAAAACTCAGAAATACTTTAATAATTGAACTCTTTTTTTTTCCTTCAACCCTGCTTAAAATAATTACAGTCAACTCCCTCTAATCCTCACTCACTGGGACCAAGGGTTGTGCGGATTACAGGATTTTGCGGATTATAGATCATTTTTTTGTTTACATTTTTATATTTAGAATTTCCCTTTAAATTATAGTCAATTTACTGTAAACAAATAGGAAATGAGGAAAGAAAATGCATATGCTGTTGAATAAAAACAAAATTAAATGTCAATATAAATACAATAAATAATACAATTAAATTTACAGAGAATTTACTAAAGGACTGATGAAAGAAAATATTTATGCTGCTGAACTAAAACACTATTTTTAATATTAAATACAATTACTAATACAAAATTAAAAGAATAAATTCTCTCTAAATTTTCTATTTATTTTTCATTTTTTCAAACATTACAGTGATTGTAATTTGTTTGAGATTTAATTTTTCTTCAGAAATTTTGTCCTGAAGCCTTCTAATTGTCAGTAACTCTTGGTCACTGCCAAATGATTGCTTTTGCAAAATGTTTAAATACTTGTCTCCCACATGGGCGCCGGCAGAATATTTCTCGGGGGGGGGGGGGGCAAAGACTACTTCAACGTATGGTTACCATGTTGGAAAGAGCAAAAAAGCAAGAAAAAACATTGCATACAAAAATGCAGGGGGGCATTCCCCCCCTTGCCCTATGCTGCCGGCACCCATGCTCCCAGAGCTAACCCTTCTTCAAAAGTAATAGTACAGTAGAGGACCCAAATCCGGAAGTTTTTCAAAAAACAAATTTTTTTAAGGGCAGTTGTTGTTGTTTTTAATTTCTTTGAAAGACCGTTTTTAACTAAATATATCTTATAAAATAAACAAGCTCAATCAGAAAGGGAGGAATTTCACTGGTCGCTTGCGAAGGAGGGGGGGGGGGGGCTTCGGTGCATCATTTGCATATTTGATATCTCAGTATTGCATTAATTTTCGATCTTGCGAGGTAGTTTTCGGTTTCTCATTATGTAAAAATATTCTATGCTAGCTATTATATAAGCTCTAAAGAGGAAAAGAATGTTATCCTCTTCACACACACACACGTGCATTACATTTCAAGTGCTGATGATTCATTATTTCTGCATGTGCTCCTCCGGCAGTTAAATGTAAACAAAGAGAAAGGCCATGTGGTCTGTTTATGCTTTTCTTTCTTTCTTCCTACAGAACTACAGTTATGTGGAGAAAGTTTTTGTTGCATAATAAATCGCTAGACAGAAGATCAAAAGGGTGAGATAGGGGGGGGGGGAAGAATCGGAAAATTGCGCAACTGCTGTGTAGCCTGCCAAATCGCGGTTTGCATTTAAAGTTAAACATGTTACATATTTTCACCCAATTTTAATTGCAAAGGTCAATCTTTACAATCGTCTCTGGAAAGAGTGAAGCGATGTGATTGGATGGTGCATTGCTTAGGAGTTCGTTATTTACATCCATTCACAGAACACATGCAACTTAGGATATAAGTTTTTGTACGTTAAATTACATGATAATATACTCAAATATATGAAATTATGTACTTCAAATACCTGTGAAAAAGCATTAATAAATGTCTTTATAACATTCAGCCAATCAAATAACTTCTAGTACAGTAATACTACCAGTCAAATGCCGTTCAAAATGTAAACAAACTTGTTTGTTTACATTTGAAATATATCGTGGATTACAGGCATTCGCGGATTAGCGGGAGTTGACTGTACAATGTTAGAAGATCTTCATACTGAAAACCTTGAAACACAAGGTTTTACATTAGGATCCTTTCACATATATTATTCAATTCACCTAGTAAAAATGACAAAATATATCAGGAACAGATTAATATAATGCTTTCATATAATTTTTAAATACGAATACTACTTTAAAAGACAAAAATAACCAATTAAATATATAATATTTACAGGAGAGGGGGGGGGTGAAATTAGGGCATTATATTGAAGTTTGTTTGAACAATATATTAATTTTGATTTGATTTGTTTGTAATTTTGGTCCCAGTCATTGTCATGGTTGTAGCAAATAACTTTTCTTGTAGCCTGCGAACAGTTAATAATTCTTCTTCAATTACTCAGTCTTGTGTTTTTAGGAATTTAAAATATTGATCTCCTAAGGAAAATCCTTCAGATATTAAAAGCTTTTCAACTTTCTCTCCGGCATGCGATTCTCTTTCTAAATTGTTTTCCCGCTTGTTTTAAAACAAATTATTTCAGCATCAGTAGAATTATCACCAGTTTGTGTCTCGTGATCAATTTCCCAAAAACTTAGCAAACCTGCATGACGAAAAGATTTTTTAACTGAGTTCTACTATATTTAGTTAAAACCATTTAAAAGCCATTAAAAACATAACACACCATGTGCTTTAGTTGTCTTCAGAACTGACAAGTCTTCTTTGCTCCAGCACATCATGCCAAGCTCCATCGATCTGCACATGCATTGGTGTAACAGAAAGAAAAATAAAAGAACTCATTAATGATATTAAATTTAGTAGACATAGTACTGCCCTTTCTTGCCTAGCCTTAAAGGAAAATATAGAAATAGATTTCAATAACGTTTAAAAAATAGCCAACTTACAATAAATCATAACTATAGTCTGAAACGTGAAGCAACAGAAATCGCTTATGCAAGAGGGCGTTGTCAACGGCATGACGCACGCGCAGATTGATGGAGCTTGGCATGATGTGCTGGAGCGAAGAAGACTCTCGTCAGTTCTGAAGACGACTGCTGGCTGTGCTATTGAAAGCGTTAACATGGTATATTATGTTTTTAATATTTTTAATGGAATTTTAATGGCTTTTAAATGTTTTTAACTAAATATTGACAATACTTCTGTGTATGATTCTTATCTTAAATGAGTTCTACTATTTTGTGCATAATGCACTAGTTCAGCAGTTTTAAGTTTAGCTAATGATAGCTTAAATCATGAAATTGTTTATTTTCAGTTTTAATCATTGTTGAATGGAGAAAACTTTTCAGACAGGGATAGGGGACAGGAGGTCATGCACCCCTAACATTGCTTAGAAAACCATTCATTTTAAAACCTTTTATTTAAAATTTAAACGGCTATTTTTGCTCTTGAATATACTATATGCATGCTCCCCCCTCTCCCCAAATGTAAAAGTAATCAGTGTTTTTAATCTACTGTTAAGCTACTTGAAGTATCTTATTAATTTTTTTTTTTTTTTTTTTGGGGGGGGGGGGTAGTCTACAAGAGAGAGGTATGAGGAGTGGGAAGAAGAAAGAGTCTTCAGCTACTTTTAAAGTAAATAGTTTTTCTCTGGCTGGCCAGCTGTTAAGCTGAATAAGGCATGCATTGAAGAATAATTTTTGTTTAAACAAGGTGTATATGGGTCCGGAAAATTAAGGAAATGGGAATATATGTCAGTAAAGTCTAGAACAAGATTGGAAAATGCAAAATGGATCAAAAAAATTCTTCAAAAGAATGAATTTTTCTCCATATAAAAATTTCTTGGCAGGTTTTTCTTCTCCCCGGACTCCCAAAGAGTAAGAAATGCTAATAAAGATGATTGATGTTTATATACAATGTACAATTTAGAATGTTTGTGGGGAATGTGATGCTCACACCTGTTTTGCATTCTGTGTTGGGATGTTTCTTGTGACAGAAGGGTTAAAAAGCTATCTGTCTGACCAGGGATAAAATATTGAAATTTTTACTATCATTACTTTCTCTGTATTCTTCCAGATTTGAAGTGTAGTAGACCAAAACATAAAAATTTGTGTTGGGAATTTAGCATTTGCATTTTGTATTCACCATTATATATCACAGAATTACCCTCTGTAACACACAGGTAGTATTGGTCAATATTGGTTAAATCTGGACCAACTAGTATCTTACTTGAAACTCATAAATTTTTTTTATCTAAAGTGCATCAGTGATTATATTATAGTTGAAACTTTATTTCAAGTAAGTTGTGCCAAAACATTTAAACATGAAAAGGAATCCTGTTGGTGCTGTTGAGAAATTTCTCGAAGTCAGGAAATTTTTTCCAGAAGCTCTCGAAAGTCTGGAAGAAGTCAAGAAATGGATTTTTAGAAATTTAGTAGACGCCCTATTTAAGCTTTGAACGTTGTGTGATATCTTTTGATGCTTTTTTATTACTTTTGATATTTATTACACTGGAATCTACTGGAAGTTGTGCTATGATAGTGTGATGAGATAGCGCATTGCATGCAATTTTTGCTAACTGAAACATGTTATACTTTTTAAATTATTTCTACATAAAATCACCTTTTTTACTGTTTAAAGAGCAAAAGATTGTCACCTCAAAATTATTCCTCTAGAGAATGAAATTTTCTTTATTGCAGATTGTAAGAATTTCTTAATTCTGATTTTCACAGTTTACATCTGTAATGTTAATGCGGTTTATAGATTTGCAGTGTATATATCTTCTACTGTATTTTAAAGTAAGTTTCAGTATTTTGTTTTGTGTTTTTAATTTGAGTTTTTCTCATACTAGTCTGCAGAAAAAGTGTTTTTACGACGAAGCAATTCTGTAACTGCCAAGAAAAACCAAATTAATAATCAGTCTGAAGAAACTGCTGTTGATGATGAGGTATGAATTTTCACTCATTAGATTTTCAAATCTCTTTAATATAGGTGTTATGCGTGTAGAATTTTTAATTAATGTAAAGCATGCATGCATGATTGTATATTTTTTTTGGGGGGGGGGGGAAACTTGTCCCATATCATGTGCATTTTTATTTTATATTGTTTAATTTTAAAACCATAATTGGCACTTTTTATTTTCTTTTATGTATAATAAAACTTGAGAGTAAAAAAATTTTGGATCTGTGGGTTTGAAACTTGAAAACATGTTTTCCCCCTCAATCTCCTTTTGAACGTTATCGTGTGCAACCACACATGAGTTGAAAAAATTCAAGGAGATCATTCTGCTCACTTAAACTCAGAAATTCTTATTAGAAATGTATTTTTATAGTGAATATCTTTTGGTGGGGGCTTACTCTCCCCCCTCCTCTTATTACATACCTTTTTGTTTCTTTTAGCTTCTATCTAAATAAAATTGTAACATACTTTGTTAAGGTTTATTTAAAATTTTTCTTTATGCAAAATACTTCAACGCATCAATGACTTGCTATTTTGTAACAAAGCACGATAAAATTAAAATCTAGAAATTAAATAAGTTACAAAAAAATCTTGTCATCTGAGATGTATAATAAATGTACATATTTTTAAAATTCTTGTTACTATACTACATCATGCTAAGTTGAGCTTTATTTTTCCTTTCTTTAAGTGCCTTTAGGAGCTTATTGTGATGTTTTATAACAAGTATTATAAATAGTACGAGAGTCATTTGATAAACAAAGTTTAATGAAGAAATTTATAAAGAAAAAAAAGTCTATTAAGGAAAGTCCAATTTCAAGCTCTAAGTGTATAGACTTCTTCCCAAATCTTTAATGTGCTTCACAACAAGATATTGTGTTACGTGCTTGTGTATTCAAAATAATAATAATAGACAAGTAATTTACCCTCTAAACTTTTTATAAACACACATTCAGTTGTAAATGTTTTCCTTTCTTAGTGATTTTATGCAGGTAGCCAATATTTCTTTAATCAGAAATGTTGCTAGAAATTGTCTGCAGTAAAATTAATGAACTCGCCCTTTTATGCAAATGAGTACATGCAAGATCAAACGGTTCATGTGTTTCAAAACATTATCTGAGTGACATGTATCTACATTTATGCAAAACTGATTTCTAATCTATAATACATATTGTACTTTGAACAGTTGTTAGAAAACAGCCTTTTCATTCTTATCCTTAAAGGGTGAGATTTTAAGTATCTTTGTTTTATGGTATGTATATGAATTTTAGTCCTCTAAAAAACTGTAGTGTCTTGCCCAATAATCCTCCAGTTCACTTGAATTGGGATTCTTTAAAACAAGTGAAGTTTAATGACATTTAAAGGCAGCCTTTATAAAAAGCACTTATTTTAAAGAGAAATTTCTGCTGTGGAAGTTTCCTTTTAAGATGAAGTGATTTATATTTTCTTGCATATTTTACTGTTTGTGATACTATTTAAATAGGAGCTTTTTTTTTTAATAGTCTCAGAAGTTGAATGAGCTTCAAGCTAGAGGAGCTACATTTGTATTTACATATGCTGTTGAATATTTTGGCGCTGAACTACCTTCAAAGTTACCAAAACTCTGGGAATCTATATTTGAACCGTTAACTAAATACATTTTCCCAAAAGAAGCAGGTAAGAAAAATATTTTAGATCTTATTTTTACTATCCTTTATGTTTCAAGAACTTTTATTATACTAGAGAAAATTTGAAAATGAACCAAATAATTTAATTTTGCATTGTAGGTTTTCTTCTACTTAAAAGTTATTACTTGAAATAAAAATGAATCTTTTCATATGAATATGTAGTGATATGAACCAGTATTAATTTTCAATTGCTTTCATATTGCAGCTGCAATGTTTTCTCCTGAAATTAACGTACAAGAAGTAATGTGCAGTCTACAGTTATTAAAGACTGTATGTTCACATTTTCACACTTCTCTTTACACAAAGGTAAAATTTTTATTTCTGCTCATTTACAGTTTTTAATGTAAACACTGGCATATTATTTTATTTTTCTAAATGCCTTTACATTAATTTTAAACTTTTGCATCTGAAGCAAGAGACTAAATCAAAGTTGTTGTTAAAACGCTAGCTATTTTTGTGATTATATGCTGTAGCCAGAGGTAAATCGTTCCCATTAAAGGAGCTAGAGCTGAAATGCCGGTGAAAATTAATGAACTAAGATCCAATGCGCTCAAGTGACAGACCAGAAAAAAAGTTTCTCAAATAAACCTGTTTTGTTAAATTATTAGACATGATTGGGAAACATATTGAAGGAACTTTGTAAAATCGATCATCATAGTTTATAATTTATGACTTTGCATTGAATGAAAGGACAGTTTCTTATTCTGAAAGTTATTTTTTGGACAATTTTGAGACATTATGGGTATAGTATGACCTAAGTGTACATAAAAGTGATAGGCAGTAATGTTTAAAATTTTTAGATACATCAGTCTTTTTCACTTCTCTATTGAAAGGAAGTGGGGATTGTCACGTTGACATCAAGCTTCCATTATGTGCCAGTGCTTGTTTTTTCGCCTTTGCATTGTACCCTGCTTGTCCCAATGTGTGTTTTAAAATTGTTTCATAAAGCTCATTGCAATTTTAATCTTTATAAAAATAGTTTAGATACCGTACGATTATTCAGCATACAATATAGATAGTCCCCCACCTTGCAAATGTTGCATTGCGACCTTGAGCATCTTGTCATGTCCAGGACCTCCTGGTCTATAGCACCGGCCCATATGACCATAGGGCAATCACCCGATGGCCTAGCCCATCTCTGTAGCCACCTCATATTTCTTAGTTAAATTTTTATTTCTCTCTGTCTCCATCTCTCACTTTTTTGCTATGCGTGCTAGTATTTAAATAATTTTCTTTTTCTTAGCTTGAAGATGTGATAAATCACATATGTTGCTGTTTGATGCATCCTCAACCTATAGTGAGACATAAAGCATCTGTCTGTCTGGGAAGTTTGAGTAAAGTTATCACTGTTCAAGTCATGAATATTGTTTTGGATGAAGTCCTTGGAATGTTAGGAGCAACTGATAATGATGTTCAACGTAAAGGTGCTGTTGAAGCTATAGCATGTATCCTTTATTCATTGTCTTGTGTGTGTATAAACATAAGCAATTTCTATATAATATAATCAACAGTCATGAGGGGAAGAATACCTTAACTTTTTTTTTTTAATTCAAAATAAAGTTCAAAATATTTAGTGCGATTAATTCTGGCTATAAAAGATAGTGTGACAGAGAAACAGAAATTGTAATGCTTTATTTTTTTTATAATTTAGTGTTTCAATTTTACTTATCTCTCTATTCTAAAAAACGGTAATGGCCGCTGACGGTGTCGCTGTCAAGAGCTTGTTGTGGATTTGAATTTCGACTAAAGTGTCCACGGATTCAGAAAATTCCAAGGAACCTGATAAGCTGACTTAAATTTCGAAAATTGAATTATTTTAGATGATATTAATTAAAAAAAAAAACTGAAAAAAATAGACATAATGGTTGCCAGATTTGGCATAAAATCATGCATTCCTTTGCAACAAAGCAATTCCAAGTATGTAGAATCGGGTGAAATTGACAAACATGAAGTAGAATTACACCCATTTTACACCAAAGTAAAAAGTATATGAAATAAATAACTCAAAGTGTGTTACACTAAGTTGACAATTTTTCAAATAATAAGTTCATTTAGACAACAGGAGTTTAGAATTGGCGACTATTCATTTTTCCAAAACAGAATAACTAATTGTAACTGATTTTAAAAGTGCCATCTTGGCATTAGATACGATTGGCAAAATGGTATCTTTCCAAGAAGGGTGAATCTAAACTAAGAGTTCCAAAATGTCAGAATGAGAAATAATTAAAAGGCAGATTATTTTAAAGGCAGTTTGGTCCAGCTGCAGTATTTGCTACCAGTAGACATATTTGGTGGTGTTAACTATGCCATTATATCAGTTATAGTACACTTTGGATATTTGCCAGTGCGGCGAGATAATATAATTTGTGGTGCTAAATATGCCAATCTGCAAAGGATTATGTATATGAAAATGTGGATACAGGTTTTCTGGGAACCTTACATGAGCAGTAATTATAGGTTTTGAGCATGTGTAAATAGCCCAAAAATGAAAAGTCGCCATTGGTGGCAAGCTATCCTAGCCGTTCCGTAGTTTTTGTCAAAGAAAACACATAAAGTACTGTTTTCTTAGAACTAATTATTAACTACTGTACATATACGCAAGTCGCCAAATTATGTAAAATTGCCATAATTGGCTAATACGCAAGGTGTTCCATGGGTTTCGCATAATCAAAAATAGTGTGAAGCTTAAATTTTTATGTTCAAAGGAACATGCAAGAACTAAGCAATGTGTAGCTCGGTAACATTCTTTGGTTTTTGTTTGTTGAAATGGTGCATTTTTTATGAATAAGCCTTATTAGGGGTTGAATGCTTCATACGAAAAGCAAGCGTAGTAAGTCTAAAGGCCTTAGCCCCTAGTTAAAAAAAATTAAATCTTAAATTTTATGGTACTTTTCCATTTTCCATCCACATGCTGAAATTGACGATTTTTCTGCTTGAACGGATAGAAGTTGAGGATTTTTCGGCTTGGTGATATTTCTGTTACTTGTTGCAACCCTTATGTTTTTAAGTGTGTGTGGAGTTGGAATACAATGGGGGGTATGTTTTCATCCATGCACAGATGTTGTGAGCACATTTACAGTCACATGTAAAGAGAACATATAGAAACATGGTTTTGTGTTTGTGCTTATGCTCAACTTACCTTTTTTTTGCATGGTTCCATTGTACAAGGTTGTGCAGCCTTTATATATATACTAGCTGCGTGCCCGTTCTCCGCACGGCAGATAACGAAAATATTTCTTACATGTATAATTCGAATTGATTCCAGTGATTTGGAATCTAAAAATAAGCAAAATGACTTGACTCTTGGCGTAAAATTACTCATTAGTTATTCGTAAAGTTAGTATAAGTACTGACCTGTGACCATTGTTAATATCATGACGGAAAAAAACTATGTCGGTGTCATTCACGATCAGAAAAGAAAAAAGCGTTACAGTTTGCAGTGAAAATTCCTCATTTTCAAAATGTGTCATTTCTGCATCATACTCTTTTTTAGATTTAAGTTATGCCATTAATACCTTAGATACTACATGATGTGGAGAACAGTTTTATTTTATAATTAAATAGTTGTGTACCTGCTCTTCGCAAGGCAAGAGGAGAAAATTTTCCTAAAATGTGACCATAACTACTTTTGACAAAACAGAATCTCCAAGAAAAAAAA
Organism: Cheiracanthium punctorium; assembly: GCA_038373885.1. NCBI lineage: Eukaryota > Metazoa > Arthropoda > Arachnida > Araneae > Cheiracanthiidae > Cheiracanthium > Cheiracanthium punctorium. The sequence goes on from JAWZYV010007843.1 coordinate 372,818, forward strand.
AGTTCAGGTACTGTCTTTTCTGGGGAAACTACCGCGGGATATATTAACGCGACTTAATATTATTTAATGTTTAGTTAGCTGTGATATAAGATGGCTGTTGAAAAACGAATAGTTTCACGAAGTATTTATTAATGCAGTATTTTGTGCTTTGATCAATATTGCCCTAGCATATCTACTAACTATTACTTATACTTTCTTTTACTGATACCAATATAATTTCGTTTTTCCATCTTTAATGCTTAATTTAAAGAAACGGTTTAGATATTTGCTACGAATGTAGTCTTTTATTGTTTGGCGATTCTTTACAATTTACGCATTAGCAAAAACGATAATCGTTTCACTTTATCGTTGCCATTAAAACAGCTTTCCATACATTTTTATGCACAATTCTTGTCAGATTGACGTATTTAGCTCCGCAAAATATTTCTTGCACTTCGAAAAAGTGTCCCGTTTAAAAACTCAATCAAAAATAATGCTGGGTAATTCATTGTTTAAAAAACAGCATTCATTTCTTTTTCTGGCAACGTAATATAAAACATGGAATTATTTCGTAGGTGCCGTGTGACTCGTTATTCTGATTGAGTTTCGAAAGGAGTTTTAAACTCGTTACATGAAAATGACGTAGATTTCGCATGCGAAAATTCAGTTATTTTAAAGTAATTTTATTTATTTTTTTCAACTGGCAATTTTATTCATTGTTACTGTTCCCAAGACAACCATAGCGGAAGATATCATACCGAAATCTTGAAGCAGTTTTTTTTTAATTCAAAATCCTTCTTTACATAAAAATTCGTAAAAAATCTCCTAATTTATATTTTCCCTCCGTTCTTCTTTTAAAAGTGGGCGAATTGTATGCTCAGTCTTTTGCCACAATATAAAAAAGTTATGACGGATAGAATTAAAGATGCAACAGTTTTAAAATTATTTTACGCAAACTTCGTCAAAAGAGAAATTATTTTTAAAAATTCCCCAAAAATCGGCAAAATATGTTACATAGTCAAAACAAACTGTTTTCGAAAGAAAATTTTCTCCTCTATCCGATGAGGCAAACATCACTTTACTGCGAGTGCAATTACCGGTGTTATTTCATATTATGCAAGAAAAATCGCTAAAAATCGGACAAAACATAAAATAAAACCTTTTCTAATTCGAATTTCGAAAAAATTGCTCCGAGGCGTGTTAAGATCTGTCCTAGTGAAGCTGTATGCAAAATTCGGTATGTCTGCGACCAACCGTCTCGGCGCAATGCGATCGAGAGACGGGCGCAAAAAAGATCGGTGGTCACAAACCTAGCTACATACAATGTTTACTCTCGGATTTTATTATATATAAGATATATATGCTTGTAAGTGTAAACATATATGGAGGGGTATGTTTTTTAAATTTTAAAATGTGTTTTCTTACATTTACCCATCAGAAGGTAGCACGAGTATTTTATTGGCTGAAGTTTTGTACGATGTTTCCACATTTGTGCTTGTGTTCATGCACGACTTTTTTTTTTTTTTTTTCTTCTCTTTTTTCTCAGCTTCAGTTTGATTACACTGAGATATGTGGAGCTGTAGCCATTTTCTTTTAGTTTCATTCATGCTTACAAGTGTAAAAGTTACAAAGTGATTTGGGGTTCTTAGTTTTAATTTTAAAAAGTATTTTGCTTTATCTGAAGTTTAGAAGGCAAGAATACCACCAAATGAGTAAGATACTGTTGAATTTTTTCAAAAATATGAAATTTTACTGCACAATAGAAATTTTATCTGAAAACATGAAGGAAAATAGTGAGAATGTAAGTAGGAAAATGGTTTTAACTTGTAAGGTAAGTTTTACCACTGTTGTTCATTTAATGTATTGTTGGTGTAAAGAATTAATGACTAAAATTTTGTAAGAAACAGTTAAACAAGAATAACAATGCATTTGTAGATTGGAATTATTTGACAGTCAACTTAAGTTAATTTCTATGTTTTTCCTGCAGAAATTAAATAAAAAGAGAAAAAAGCCCAAAATTACTTGGCAATGAGAAAAATCTCCAACTCTCCCATGTGGACGTCAAACAGAAAAGTACCAATTTTTTTATAGAATGAATATCTTATTAAGAAGGAGTTTAGAAATATTTCAGTTTTTCTTTTAGATTTTCACCAAAAATATGCCATCGTTTGATCTTTGCAAAAATAATTCTGAGTTTTACCTGGTATAGTAAACTTGGAATCTAAAAAAGGCAAAATTATTTGACTCTTGACTAAATGTTTGAGTCATGAGTACTAATCTCGCATCATTGTAATATAATGACTCAAAAAACTATGTCAGTGTCATTAGCGTTCATAATAGTGATAAGCTTGATGGTTTGCAGACAACTTCTCACTTTCAAAATGTCTTATTTCTATGTCGTGTTTTTAGGTTAAGTTGTACCCTTAAATACCTCAGACACTACGTGAAATGGACAACCGTTTTATTTTAAAATAGCTGCCCACCCGCTCTTCAGACAGAAAAAAGCAAATATTTGACTAAAATATGATCATAACTGCATGTGACAAAACAGAATTTCATTTTTAAAAAAGTTCAAGTAATCTCCTCTGTTGAAATTACTGTGTGATATATTAATGCAAATTAGAATTGCGTATCATGTACTAATTAGTTGTAAGACAATCTTCAACGATTAGAACTCATAGAAGGATTAATAGAAAACTTTTAATTTGATAAAATATTTATTAACATGGTATATGTTGATTTATTCATATAATCCTTACAAATCTGCTAATACTACCTATTTTGTATATTAATACTATCTATTTTCGCTTTTCCCTCTTTAATGCTCAATTTAAGGAAACAGCTTAGATTATTTGGCACAAATGGGACCTTTTTATTCTATGGTGATTCTTTGTAATTTACGCTTTAGCACAAACAATAATCATTTCACATTATGGTTGCCATTAAGGAAGCTCTTCATATATATTTATTTTATGCATAGTTTTGTAAAATTGGCCTATTTAACAAAAACATTTCATCTCAATGTGGTGGAAAATATCAAAGTGGTACCAATTTAAATATCCATGTTTCCAGTATTGCGATACCTTATAAATCCTCCATGGTTCTGTCTCCTGAAAAACATCAAACTGTGTAATCTTGAGGAGCTATTTAGAATCCCTTTAATTGCAACAGGATGTTAGAGTTGCAGAATTTACAAATTTTGCACATTTTTTTAATTTATGACATCACTGTTTAACTGCCGTTAAAGATACTCCAGTTGGTTGAGGGAGTTAATGTGGATATTTCTCACAGTAGTTTTTAAACAGTATAATATTGAAACTTACGACGACGTTGAAAAATTTTTTTCGTTATTAGGACCGCTATGGAGAAATGCATAATCGAACGTTGAAATAAAACTACTCATAATGTGCATATCTCAGGAAACATATGGCTGTGGCATAGTTAGATGCCAAAAATAAAAAGTAAATAGAAAATTTTTCATATATCACTCTTGAAAATGAACTTTTAAAATGATGCACAATTTGAGCTACGTTAAAACATTTCAATTTTTAAGTAAGCAACGGACCACTTAAAATAATAATCGTGAATTTCTTAGTTTATTTCTATAGTACGTTTTTATCGAAATATCGACTCCTTATGTTTAAAAAAGCGGGAATAGATTGCGTTACGATAGTGGCATAATTTTTACGTATCTTAAAGCAATAACGTCATATATTCTCACTTGCGAATTGAAAATCCGATGCCCTATTTAAAAACTCTTATCGCTAAGTTATAAAAACCTTATTTCTAATCCTTTCTGTGGCAACCCTATATAAATTCTCATGCCATGATTTATTAATATAATGGCTTAAACTCTCCACTTTGATGCTATTAAATTCTAAATATTGTTACATTAAAATTCTAAAAAAAAAATCAACTAATTTATATAATTTTTTCATTTTTATTTTAAAAGAGGGTGAAATGAATGTTTTATCATTTGCCAGAACTTCAAAAAGTTATGACAGATAGAATTCAAGATGTGACAGTTTTAAAATTATTTCAAAAATGTTTGTCAAATGTCATCTTTAAATACAAAACTCCTAAAAATCTGCAAATTACGCTACTTATTGGAAAAAACTATTTTCAGAAGAAAATTTTCTCCTCTTGCTACAAGCATAATTACTGACGTTAGAAAGTATAGATGAGAAAATATACGAAAAATTGTATAAAGCATAAAATAAAAAACTTTTGAATTTTGAAAAAATCACTTTGAGGTGCATAACTTCATGTCTAGAACTTCCTGCATACCAAATTTGGTGATTCTACATGTAGCTGTTTGTTGGTATTGCAGTCAACAGACTGACAAAGAAACAGACAATCAGACAGACATCTTCTTTTATAATAAGTAGATAAATTATTTAAATATTATTATCATCTGTTCTTTAATGCTTTTAATATAATAAGGTTTTTAATCATCTGTCTGCAGTATAGTTGAATGTCATTTTCTCATTTGAAAAATATGAGCTTTAACTGTAAAGTGATATTAAATATCTTTAAAACAAGTCTAAGACAATTAATGCTTGTTCTCAAAAACATTTTCTGAACCATTTATTTATTGATTTTACATGAAGAATTTCTCTCTTACTGTATTCTTAAGTTAAAGTTATAAAGGTGACAAAAGTAGTTATTTCTGTTGTGTTACAATGTATTCTAATAAATATTTATACTGATACTTGTGTTTGAGAGTAAATGCTGTATTCTTTGTATGTATTAGTTTCCTTGACTAGGTTGTAGGTATTATAGATGAATTAAGTTTAGATATTATACCTTATATTGTATTCCTGATTGTGCCTATGCTTGGAAGAATGTGTGATCAAAATGAACAAGTTAGACTTCTTGCTACCCATTGCTTTGCATCTTTGATAAAGTTAATGCCACTTGAAGTAAGTTTTTTTTTTTTTTGTGTGTGTGTGTGTTGGGGGGGGGGGGGAGAGAGGTTAAAATTCCCAGTCGCCACTCATCATATGCAGCTAGGTTTTAAAAAGTGACGGGGAGAAAAAATCATCATGTTAATCACTTCATTTAATTCAATCCTTTGGTTTTCGATTTTCTCTGAAATACATCATCAAAATTTTGAAGAAAGAGCTGCAATCCCCTCTTACATATTGCTGGGATGATAATTTAATAATGTGAATAGAATGATGCAAGCTAATTGTGATGATGTAATTGAATTGTGGTGGCATGATTCTGTAAAAAGCACAGGACCATGTTTTCAGCATTAAATATAATATTTGAAATGTTTGTGTTCTTTATTAAACCTGATTTTTTTTTTCATCAATCTAAATTATTGACAATGGTAATTAAATGAGGTACAATAAGCATTTATTATTACTTTTAAGAAATGTATACAAAACAGCAATGTACTATTATTTAATTAAATCTGGACAATTTAAATTTTTGATCCTATTTTATCTAATATTATACCTTAGTGCATGCATGCATATATATATATATATATATTACAATTAACTTCTGTGTATATAATATGCTGTGCAAGTGGCTGCTGGCCACTTTTGAAATTTGTGAGTCTTGACCTTTAATGTATATATATATATATATATATATATATATATATATATATATATATATATATATATATATATATATATTAGTCCCTGGCCATATCAATGTAACCAACAGTGTATCAATTTTACTTTCCGAATATGTGCTACATGAGGAAAGTATTGTAATCTTGAAAAATATCAACTAAGAGATTTTTATGTAGTTATGCCTTTTGAGGTATTCTGAATTCATTTGTGCTATTTCTGCGATGAGTGTGTGTATGCGTGTAAATGCACGCTTAAAAATGTGCTAGCATCTAAACAATGCATTTGATTGAGGGCAAATTGAATATGTATAATGCAGATAAGGACAAGGCCATCAGTCAATGCCAGGTGTGCAGGTGAGTAGACTGTTTCTGAAAAATGTGAGAAGTTATAACTTGCCCAGGGTTCATACACCTCTTGAAAATCCTTAAAAACTCCTGGATTTCGATTTAAAACATTAAGGGCCCTGGAAAATCTCCTGGATTTTACTAATTTTTCTGTAGACTCCTGAAATTTTAGTATTGACTCCTGGAAATATTGTTTATTTAAGTTTTCTTTCTAGAATTTAAAGTGCAAAAAAATTTTTCGCAAATGCAATCTGCCAAATTTTTTTTTCGACTAGTGTTTAGTGTAATAATCCACTGCCATGTTTATTGGTGTTCCTGCCACGGACTTGGAGACAAGGATTGTAATCACTTCTGTGGGCTGAAAGCTTACTGCAGAAAGTTCCAATGATGGCACGATATGCTGTAGACATTTGTCCCTGCTCTCCTCGTATCCAATAATTTCGTTCCTGAACTAAGCCCATTGGCATTCTCAAACTCTTTTATCGCTAACTGCTAGCTCTTACGTCACTGCGAAAGTATCTCGTGATTGGTGTATGAGCTGTATGCTCTTATCTTTTCTTTAGTACACGGGGTACATGTTTACAAAGCTCGCCGTTTGTGGTGGTGTGTTAGAAATAATCTGTACGCGTGTGACAATAGTAAAATTTAAAACCATCCTGAGATTTTCATCCTTTTCAATTTGCCTAAAGATGCCAGGTGGAAAACGCGTTTTCAATTATGCTTGGCAATGTTTATCGGTGGAAATCGTTTTATTTGATCTTAAATTAAATTAAATAAAATCATTTTTTGATGATATTTGAAAATAACCATTTTGTGTCTTTTCTTGCTCAAAATTCTTGCATCATTTATTTGAATAAGAAAATGCACTGCTGTTTCGCATAATTTATTCTAAATATTATATTGCTAAAGTAGTAAATTGTTTGTCAAGTCGAAAATTTATTTATTTTTATTTTTTTGTTTAATATTTTATGCTTTAATGTGAAGGGGGAGAAAAGCATAATATAAAATAAAATAAAATATCTCCTATATACATTTGTAATTTGAATGGCTCAAAAGACTGATTACTCATCTAAGACCCCTGTTTTAAGAAGAATCCACTTAGATCTAAGGACGTATTTGAGGGGGGGGGGATCCAGGTTGTCTGCCCCCCCACCCCCGTCCCTGAAATTTTGATTTTTGTTATTAAAATGAGTGTGATATAGTCTTTTTGTAAGAAAAATCTGCCTTTTTTACAGTTTAAAACTCCCTACTAAAATTTTGGACCTCTTCCAAAATGTTTTTCTGGACACGTGCATGAACAGATCCACCCAAAGCGAAAATTGGATAAGTAATCTTTCATTACTATCAAATAAAAAAGAAATGTTGGCATCCCTAAGACAAGAAGATTTTTGAGACAATAATTGAAAAATATTCATCCAAAGAGAATGGATTTTATTTTCGAATAATGGATGATTATTCTTTATCATTTTAATAAGTACAATGTGTGTAATTTTCACATTTCTAATTATTACATCTCTAAATAAATAATACTAATAACTATTTAAGATGTTTTTCACATGTCTAATTATTAAATCTTTATATAAATAATACTAATAATTATTTGGGAAGATTCCTTTCTTTCAAAAGTTAGTTAATCTAATATGCTTTGAAAAACATCCCAAAATGTTTTTCGTTGTTACACCATCTTATAAAAGTATTTGAATGTAGACAAATTTCATGCATTCGGTATTATGTATAAAGTATTATTTTGTATAGAAAGTGAATCACATAGTACAATAACAACTTTTGGTATTTCTTTAGAGTTTGTGTTTATTGAAAAATGAATCGGCAATAAACGACATCAAATAAGAAATTTATCTTATAATATTAGCTTAGAGAATTTTAATCTGTAACAAGCAATGGCTACGGCATATGATCACATCTCGACCCTGAATAGACCCCCCCCCCCCCCCCTCATATGACTGGTATTGATTTTTGTGTGTATAGGACACAGTTTTTTTACAGTGTTACATAAAAAATGATATATTTTTGCCTGTGGATGTACATTATTTAAAGTGTGCTAGTGTCTGGTGCATTTGAATGAGCTTAAATTGTATATGCATATTATAGATCATTGTCACACAACCTGTATAGATTTTGGTATGCGTAGGACTTATAGTTTTTGTACAGGGCTAAAAAAATGATAATAATAGTCTAATACATTACAAAAATTAGTCAGAAAGTCAAGCGGGGTCACCCCCAAACCCACTTTTTTTCCCCCTTCCTTTTTAAGGTAAAACTTCTATGAATAAGTTACTGTTTTACAGTAGTGACAACTGTTTCGTGAATATTTACCAACAAATTTTCATTAATATGGCAACATTAATGTTGTAGGTAAAAAATTTCTAGTGATTGCATTAATATGGCCTGGGACTGTATGTACTTTTCTTCTTGTATGCATGATATCTGTAAACTGAATTTTCTTATTTTCCTCCTGATAATGAAGGGTGGTGTTAAAAGTCCACCATCACTCCATCCAAAATTACTGGCAAGAAAAGAAGATGAAAGAATCTTTTTGGATCAACTCATGAATCCAAAAAATGTTGACACATATGCTATTCCAATACCTGTGAATGCTGAGCTCCGGTCTTACCAACAAGTATTTATTATTTATTTAGACTGAAAAGTGCATGAATGACATTAAAAATGCCATTGTTGTGTATATCAACCATATTAATGTACATATTTTAATTTTTAGGAAGGAGTTAATTGGTTAGCTTTTCTGAACAAATATAAACTTCATGGTATACTCTGTGATGACATGGGATTAGGGAAGACTCTGCAGTCCATTTGCATTTTGGCTGGAGATCATTATCTCAGAGAACAAATGTATAAGGTATGTTAGGCAAATGTGTTATACTGAGAGTAAGTAAAAAAAGGAGAGAGACTGTTGACTATTAAAGATTGCAACTGACTGAATTTCTGTTTTCAATTGAAAGGAATTTTCAAGCTTTTTTTTTTTTTTTCATAATTTCTTCATTTTTGTTAAAATAAACAATATTTATTACTGTTAGATACTTTTATAAGTACTGTATAAAAGTACTGTAAGATACTTTTATAAAGGGTTGTTCTCTGTGCAATCAGTACATATTTTGAAAGTAAGTTTGTAAAACGGGCAAAATTTTAGAAACTGCAAGTTATACAACATTATTAAATTCTTAATAATCAATAACTTATAAAATCAGAAAAAAAAGTTATTTTTATTTTGTGTGATAAATGTACTTCGTTATGCCATCACATTTTCGTAATGCATTTTATAAATTAACTTTTTTTTTTATTAAAAGCAATATGATTGTTAATATAAAATGTATTTAATCATATTGACTTCTTTAGTTTCTTCAGCCTCTTTCCATTTCTTGTATTTGTGATGTATTGAAAATTGAAATAAATTTTTCTGTTCTTGTTGACAAAATTTCTTTTTTCTTTCTGAAAAGTATGTTGGACTCCTTTACATATGCTTATTTCTATGTATAAGTTAATCAGTGATTTGTTTTTAGCACATTTGATTTCTTGTTTCAGGAAACACAAAAACCTGACTGTAAGCCCCTTCCATCACTTGTAGTATGTCCTCCAACTTTGACTGGTCATTGGATTTATGAAGTTGAAAAATTTGTCAAAAAGTGTTATCTAAACCCTATTCACTATACAGGACCCCCTGTTGAAAGAATAAAGTAATAATTTTACTTTCTAATCAGAATAAGGCTAATATGTATTAATTAGAAAATTTAGTATGAAATCATCATTAAAGTGACTTTATTTGTAAGATGAGACATTTAAACAATGATTATACTATAAGTCTTAGATCAGAAGAGTTTTTGTTAGATTTTTAGAACAAAACCCTTAATTTAAATGCACAAAAATTATGACATCTGTTTGGCATAGGTTTTTTAGTCTTTCAGACCATAGTCTTACAATTCAAAATCAACCAGGCACCTTCAGCTACTGTAATAACTACAGACATTATAATTTCAATGGAGAACAAGAATTATTTTTTTGCATATCCTCTCAATAACCATCTTTGTAAAACAACTAAAAAGTGATTAAAAATGTGTGCATGCAAATACGAAGATTTAATTATTATTAAAATACTACAATTAATAAAAAACAAATACTGATTTAATTTAGAAAAAATTGCTGTTTTAAAATATATTTTAAAAATGCAATATGATTTGTTATATTTTCAAAATATGATGTTGTGGTACTCTTCTACTGTTTACTTAAATTTTCGCTTGTTTGTTAACGAAGTAATAACATATTTTTATTCTGTGAGAATCAAAATATTTTAATGACTTTGAGGAGCTTTCATTGAAATTTATCTCATTGTATAGTCTATGGCTTTAAACAAATAAATATTAAGCTTAAACTCTGATAAATTTTTGTACAAATAAGTGATTAATAGATGCTTTGATCCTGTTGCAGGCTTAGATCGAAGACTAAGAAGCATAATTTAGTAATTGCTTCTTATGATATCGTGAGAAATGATATTGATTTCTTTGGAAGTATTCATTGGAATTACTGCATACTTGATGAAGGCCATATCATTAAGAATGGAAAAACAAAGGTACCTTCTTTTTTCAACTTCATAACCTTTTATATTAAAAAGTTCTATCGCTGTTTTTATTTGTAGTTTCTTCCTTAGTTTGAAAAAATTGTAAATTATTTTGGGTGGAATTTTTGTGGATCAAGTTATAGATTTGGTATATTTTTATGCATTTAAATTATTTAAAATATGAATTTGTTAAAATACAAATCTTTTTTCCGAATGAGTAGTTGTATTTATGCCTGTTGTGAAATAATAAAATAGTGACTATTAGTATATATCCAAAGAAGCAAAAATATTGATTTTAAAGTGTAGATACATCCTGATTTAGATGTTTTTATTGAATGTATTAAAATTTGTTATTGAATTTATTTTGAATAGGACAGGATGGTTCTTAAAGGTTTAAAAAGTTATAAAATGATTTATTTTGTATATAGTTACTCAACTGATAAGAAACTGTGCTCATACATTGCTGTAGAAACATGTGAAATAATAATGCAAGATATCCATACACATTACTATATATGTTTTAATTATGTTTGCTTGCTTTTCTTTCAAATAATGACAATACCCCCTACTGTATTCTTTTTTTCAAAAATTATATTTTGTTTACAGCTAGCTCGAGCTATCAAGCAATTATCTGCCAATCATCGACTAATTTTATCTGGTACTCCCATTCAAAATAATGTACTTGAGTTGTGGTCATTATTTGATTTCCTGATGCCTGGTTTCTTAGGTACTGAGAAGCAATTTACTGCAAGGTACAGCAAACCTATTTTGCAGAGCAGAGATGCAAAATCGTCATCCAAAGAACAAGAAACTGGTATGTTCCTATGTTTAACATGTCATATGTTGTTAATAGGCTTAATGCAGTTTTCCTTTTTAAGCCTTTTTATACCAGTAGTATTATTTATGTTTACCACTGATTAGGAAAATATGAAAATCTAGAAAAGTCAGGAAATTTGATTTTGACAAAGTCATGAAAAATTCAGGGAATATTACATATTTTACATTGGGACCTAATAAATCTCAAAATGTGACCTGGAAAATTATCAAGAATCCACATTACATGATTGCTGACAATAATTCCCTTTGTCATCAATCTGAAATCTTCCAAATATTATTTGACATTGGTGTGAAAAGGGTTCATGATGATCTGCATTTATATGACTGATGTAAATATGTATATTTTATGTCCCTTATTTTGGGTCAAAATTCTTTTTCCGAAATTTTTTTGCCTGCCCCTAAAATTGTTCCTTTTGTTCAGATTAACTCACATGTAATGTTTCCCTCCAGTAGGATGAAATTAACCCGTGCCGACTTGAACCAAAATTTTCAATGTTACAATGGATGATACGATGTATTTAAAACAAATAATACTCTGTTATTAATTAAAAGCTATACTCAATAAATGACCAACTCATGTACACATCAATACTTTTGTTTTCTTCTTGCGGCAGAACTTAAAATTAGCTTGGATATTTTCTTTTTAACGTGAATTTTTTGCACTATCGATATAAGTTGCAATGATCTTGAACACAAGGAGGAACAGATTATTTTTATTCTTCATTAATAGTTTAACCCAGTTAAGTCCTGCATTAATTTAACACTGCTTTCAACACTATAATTTCAATTTGATTTCCAAATACAACACTTTTTTCCAGACTGAATGGCAATCTTGTTAAAAGAGGTGTCCAAATGAAGGCGATTTAAAAAGGTTTTTATTTTAGTAGACACAAAATTATCTATTATGTTTTTTGGAAAATACAGTAGTAACAAAACTACCAAGTGTAAATACAAATATAGTATTCTTAAATTATAATAATGCAGCTACTTTGTAAACAGAAGAAATATGTCCTTTTCATGTGTAATACACTCACGAGCTAGGTTTGCAACAAATTTTAATTTCAGTTATACAAAAGCATTCTCATTGAAAAAAAGGATAAAATTGACAATTCTTCTGATAAATACCAGAAGGGCTGCATAAATTTCTTTTAAACTGCTCGTAAAAACTCGCCAAGCCTTTTGTACAATATTAAAGAATTTAAGAAGCAGTGGTCTTGCCTAGGTGCCAAGTGATTAAATGCGACTGCCCAACACTTAATCCATGGTTTCACATACACAGTTCCAATGAATAATGAAATGTTTTTCAAAGCCTTCTCATGTTTGACAGATAAAATAATCTTCAATCTGAACAAAAGCATTTTTTTGAGGAATAAATTCCTCTTGATATCAATCTTGATGCATAGCACTCGAATATGAATTTTTAATTTATTTTCAGGATATTCTCCAAAAAGCATTATGTATTGTTCTGTAAGTTCTTTAGTGCCGTCTTTCAATATTTGTTTAATTTTTTTTCCCAAAATGACTAATATATTTTTAATTTCTGTCTCATTGATGCCATTCTACATGCTTTTTCCCATTTTTGATATTATTAACATTGACGTTTTTTCAATTTTTTCTCAAGTCTTTGAAAAGTAGTCTGTCAGGATACCTCTCTACCTTGTACAATTTGCTTTCAAATACACTTAGAAAAATTAGGTCATATGTATGTTGACAGCATGGAAATAAACAACTGTAACATTTTCTATGTAATTTTTGTTCTATAAGGATTGATGCACCATCTAAGCAGTCAGTGTTTGAAACAGATGTGCCACTGCATAGAATCTGCATCTTAGTTTCCAGACACCATGTGCTAAAACAGTCCAAAAAGTATATGCTTGCTTTTCAGAGTAGAATTTTTTTTAATTTTGGGAAACCAGTGATCTGTTCTCATCTCAAAAGATGCATTAGTTGGTAGTCTTTCATCTTTTGTATCTATGACACTTTATGCTGATAAAAACTTATCATCCCAGTGAACAGTAAAAATTTGAGAAATTGGACTTTTGAGATGCTCTTTTTAGACAGTCAGCAGATATCTTTATTTTAATTTGTCAAATTCTATAAATTGATTGCTTATTAATAATAAGCTGTTAAGTATTATTATCAAGTGCTTCTAATAATGCATGAAGAAGACCCAGAAACTAACAACAATCGGAAAAGCATTGCTACTACAAAGCCCGATGATGCATTTAATTTTTCACATTCTCTCTCAAGTCGGCCCCTGTTAAAAGATGTTTATCAACCCAGAAATTTATATGGACTAATCTTAAATCAAATTAAACCAAACCACGGGGCGAGCATTTAAAAATTTTAAAAGTTAGAAAATAAGGGACACCTTAAGGTATATAATAACAATGTAGTCTGAAATTTTACCAAAAATGTTCTGGAAAAGTCGGGGAATTTTATGACAGATTAATTGGCGACCCTGGTTATTCCACTTATTATATTTCTGCTTTTAGCAGACAGTTATACATTTCACAGTGCACATGTGTTAATAAACCAAGACAAATGCATATGCCATTGGATACTGTTGGTAAACTTTCTAACATAAAATTTTACTTCATGTGAGTATAACTATTTTGAATAAATAAGTGGAATAAGACTGAATCCAAAATATTAAAAAGTTTAAGGTCTTTTAATTTTATTCATGCACTAGTGCTTTTTTAATGGTAAATAGTTTTACGAACTTAAAATAACTGTATTCTTTCAAAAAAATCTATTATAATTATTTCCATTTTCAACAACAAAATTTAATATATAGCTTTCAGTTTATTTTATACTAATGCAGTTTACTTAACTGAACTTCCTTTTTTGTATTTTATTTCAAAATTTTGTAGACTGATTTCACTGTGCTGTGCAAAACCTGAAAATGTATTTTTAAAAATATTTGTGTGTTTCAAATTAGTAGTTGAAATGCTATACCTTTTTAGAAGGTTGTCCAGTATGTGAAAATTTAAGAATCATTATTTTCATAAACAGTCAAAACTTTTTATTTTTTTATTTTTTAGTGTAGTTGAAAATATCATGCAAAAACATTTGCATAAATCTTCTTGAATGAATGCCTTCTCCCCCCCCCCCCCTTCCTCTTCTGTGTGTGTGTTATACTTTACAGCTAGCTTATTTTATAATTACAATATTTTTAGGTGTGTTAGCTATGGAATCTTTGCATCGTCAGGTTTTACCATTTTTACTGAGACGAATGAAAGAAGATGTATTGAAAGATCTTCCTCCAAAAATTATACAAGATTATTATTGTGAATTAAGTCCATTGCAGGTACATTTTGCAATCATTTTGATTTCTTTTTCTGTAATTTTCTTCTAATTCATCTTTTTCTCTACTGTTGCTGACATTTTTTTTTATCATTACAGTTAAACTTCATTTTTTTAATTAATTATACATTAAAAATCTATAACACTTTTAAGAATATTTTTTGCAACAAAAGAATGATTATCTCTGCTGTATAGTTAAATATTTTCTGTTTAATTAACTGGCAATTTAATGATTTTTCAATTAGTATGAAATTGTAAAGCAAATAAAATGAAAAGAGTTCTAATTTAAAGATTTATTTATTACTTCTCTGTATGAATTCAGGTACAATTATATGAAGATTTTGCAAAAAGTCGAGCAAAGCAATCTGTTGATGAAGTTCTTGTTGAAGGAGAGCCTGCGAATTCTCATGGGACATCGCACATATTTCAGGTAATTAATGTTATCTTAATAACGTGCTTTAATCTGTCCAAAATGTCAATAATTTAAATTTTTATTGGTTGAATGAAATATATAAGGTCTCCAGTACAGATATAGAAGTTTGTAATAGTGACAGATAAGAGAAATTAATTTTCCTAGTTAATTTTTTTATTGGGTTAAGGCAAAAAAATGGCAGTTTAAATATAGAGTAATAGAAAATTGGTATAACTTTTTTTACTGGTAAGATTTTTTTTTTCTTTTTCTTGAAAGAGCAGTCTGATTAAATGAGGTTATTTTTAATTATCGTCATTCATGTGAAGACTTAAACAAGCTCAATTATCATACTTTATAACTAGCTAAAGTACCCGTTCTTTGCATGGGGATGTAGCTTTCTTTGTATTGTTGTAATTACTATTTATTGTAATAAATAGATATAGCAGAATGGATATTGCATATTTTATTATTCATGATGAACTATCATGCATACAAATTTCATGGCGATCGTTTGGACAGTGTAGAAGATGATTCAGCGCAGTGCCATCTACCGGCTAGTTACAGCAAAACGGATGTGGCGAGAATATTTTACACATTCAAATATCTATGTATACGAATTTCCATGGTTTGAAGTGACATCTAGTGGCAAGCTATAGCAAAATGAGTGCACCTTCAGTATACATCCTACCTTATTTTTTGGCAATATATATATAGTCAGGGTTGGCTTTTTACCAGTAAAAACCTGATTTTTACCAGGACATGGTAAAAAGTAGGTTTCTACTGGGAAAAAGTGATAACACCTAATAATGCATTAAACTCAATGAGACATAAACTGTATTTTAAAACTATATATAAAAACTGTATTTTCATGTAATTGATATGGATATATATTTATATAAAGAGATGTTAAATGAAGAATTAGTCATTTCTCTAAAATTGCTAATACAGTATAATAATCATAGAGATTTTACCATATTTTCCATTCCCCATCGGCAAAATATTCAAGATAACGATGATGCAACAATAGCAGATGCTTGTTCTAAATGGCTGAAATAGTGCATTGTTCTGAATTAATTTCCCATAAAGATCTTGTTACAAAACAAATGGATTTGGCTTTAGAACCCTTTCACTTTTTGGCAAGCGTGATAGATCTAATCCACAAAAATCAAGATCTATTAAGTGAAGCTGAAAAGGGAATGGCTTATAGATTTTATGCCAAATTCTCTTTCACTCTTGTTGCATATGAATCTGAAGGCGAACCATTTCCAAGAACCTTCTTTAAAACAAAAGATGTAAAAGAAGCCAAGATTTGGAAAGTGTTAAACAATGAAATTAATCCTGATTTCATACATTTAATGGTGAATCTTCACTTCATACCTTGTAGTTCTTCATCCATAGAGCAAATGTTTTCTAAGTTTTCACATATCCACTGTAAAGAAATAGACTTGCAGTACAGAAAGATGCAAAGCTTGTATTTTTTTTTTTTTTTTTTTTAATAGAATTCTAAGCGGCCCCAAGGGCATAGATTGGTAAACTGTACTAACACTTGTGCAAATTTCATTATGTGATAATATTTCTAAGCATTTGGTTTTATTAAAATGATAAAGGTATGTTAAGTGTGATAAAAGTGTATTTACAATTTTCCTTTTGCTTTAAGTACAAATTAGTAAACTAGTCTGTAAGATAAATATAATAAATACAGTAAAGAGCCCGAAATTCGCACAGCTTGGGACCATAGCTTGTGTGGATTTATCAGGATTTTGCAGATTTTGGCCCATAAAAGATAAATTATTACATTTTTGATTAAAAAAAAAATAGAATACAATTACAATGAAATAAAAACAAAGTCAAAAGTCTATTCCACTTACATTTTCACATTAAATACAAAAGCATAGAAGAAAAAAAAAATTACATGAAGACTAGCAAAGCAAACGGTTTCAAAATTTCCTTTTTCTAATTTTGAAAGCATGTTCTATGGTGATTTGTTTTAAAATATTTTTTTCTACTTTCAGTTTCTTTCTTTCTTTTCTTCATTTATTTTTGCAAATTGTATATTATCATTCATTCTTGTTTTGTTACAGAACTTTGCTGTTCTAAAAATTTAAGGTAGTCTTCTCTTAACTTCAAACTTTTATCAAATGGATTTTATTATTATTACCAAAGTTCTCATCATCATTATCAGAATCATATTTATCTTGATTCAAGACACTTTTCAACAATTTCATCACTGGCAGATGACTGCAAATTTCATTATTTACATCAGAGAAGGTGTGCGGATTTCGGACATTAGTGGATTTTAAGTCGGAGGATTTTTGGCACTTGACTATATTCTCATGTGCATTCTCATAATAATTTTTAATAAGTTTTAAGTTTAATAATGATAAATGTAAAATATCTTTAAATTTGAATTCTTGTAAGAGGAAAACATGGATAAAAGTTTTCTGTGCTTATTATATTCATATAGCATTTTATTACTTACCTAATCAGAAACTTAATTAGGTGAGTATTGCTATATGGAAATAGTGGTGTTAAATGCCCAGAACTTTCATCCCAGAGTAAATGAAAAAAATAGCAGAAAAATCTTCATAAAAGTGACAAAAAAAAAAAAAAAAAAAAAAAAATAGTCAAACTAATAAGTTTTTTCAAAGGTGGTAAAAACATGTTTTTCCAAAGATGGTAAATACCATCCAAACCTGCCATAAGTTAAATGCTTTTTTCCACTTACTTTGTACAAGTTGTAAGCATGATGTAAAGCCAGCCTTTTATGTCACTGAATCTTACTTTTTGGGAAAATGCATGACTTACTCTTTGAAGCCAAATTCACTATCTTACAAAGTTTGATCATATTTTAGACAAGAAGTGTTGCTCACAGCTAATTTTACTAAGCAACGTAATATCACATTCTTAATTTCCAATGGGTTCTTCCATTTTTTCAGTGACTATGAGGGAGACAATTTGTCAGTACTGTTTATTCTTTCATTGTGCATCATGTCAGATGCTCAGAAATAGTAGTTTGAAATTTGTAAAGGAATGTTACATAGAAATATTTTCTTTGATTTTTATTGAAAAATACAAATTATACATTTTTTATTTATTTTTAATTATGAACTTACATTGATAAGTTTTTCTAGCTGCTTTTTAAATTTAATTTATTACCGCTGATTTATTTTTTAAAAATCAGTTTCCATTCTATGTGAAGTACTGTCTAAACTTACTTTTTTTAAAAGTAATAAAAGGATAAGAAAAATTATGATCATTCTGTAACTGACCATGATAGAGACTAGTAGAGCAATTGTGCATCAATATATTACTATACCAAGCTCGATAAATTTTATTTCATGTGTATATAAAAATTCTATAGGCTCTTCAATATCTCAGAAAAGTGTGTAATCATCCCAAACTTGTTCTGTCAGCTAATCATCCACAGTATGAAACTGTTTCAAAACAACTTAAAGAACAGTCATCTACCTTACAGGATTTTAATCATGCTGCCAAGCTAGTAGCGTTAAAGTGAGTATCATCAAATTTTTATTAACATGCAAAAAGGGGAGAATATATTACTTATAGTTTATTATAGTGTAGTTAAATTAGAATTTGCTTGTGTTATTTTTTTAAACTCTACTGCTGACTGAGTTAATTAATATACCGTGTTTACTCATGTAATAGTTGCACTTTTTTTGCCAATTTTTCATAGTGAAAGTCTAAGTGTGACTATTATTCGGGGAAAATTTACTACATAATATTGTAACTATAAAGCTATTTTTTCTGCTTCAAAACGGGGGTGTGACTTATGTGAGGGCAACTATTACGCAAGTATACACGATAATTAAAAAACTTGTAATATACGCTTAATTAATTCAATGTTTCAATACAGTTATGAATACATGATTAATGCATTTCTCCTGAGTCTGGTTTATAACATAAACATGACTAATAGCAAGCATACGGTCATAATAAATATGAATAATGAATGGTTTAGACCCTTTCATTATTTAATATTATTCTATATGCTCTTGTTAAAAAAAAAAAAAAAAAAAAAGCTAAATGTAAAGCTGTACTTTCAAATCAAGTGTAGCTAAAGGCAAGCGTCTTGTCCTGCTGATTAAAAGGAAACAGGGATTATACTTAGAGATTCTAGGATTTGTGATTAATCCAATTATTTTTTGTGGTCATTAAAAAAAGAAACCAGGTGCCAAATTTCAAGTTTTGAGAAATATGAGGGAATCAAGTGCATAAAATGGGGCAAATGCATTTTTCTATTCTCTGTGATTTACAAGCAATGCAGCAGTCAAATATGTATGTATTTTTACTCATTCCCTTGGAGTGTTAAATCTTTTTCAGTAAAATCAGTTTCTGAGTTTTTCCTGTTGTTCATTCTGATCATTATTCTAACTTGTAATTGACTGCTGTAAAGTTTTGCTGACTGTTTGTTACTGCTGACTCACTTTATCTACACCAGATTCTAATTTTACACGAAGGATACATTCTGCGATACCCTGTGTAAAGGAAAATCTTGTTAAAAAAAAAAAAAAAAAAAGCATGCTTAAATAAAGAATAATGGTGGATAAATTTTGTTGTATGAACTCTCCCATATATCACTCTGTGAATACCAGAAGTAAATATATACAACAGGTGTAAAACATTTTTCTTAAAGAAGTTTTATGCATTGGTAATATAAATTTAAAAAAAAAAAAGTTTTTTGTCATTATTTTTACATTGTGCTATTTTGAAACTGTGTAAAAAAATCCATGTGAAAAGAGAATCCAGTGTCTCCGTGTAAAAAGAGAATCTGCTACAAAGCTAGAGCAAAATTACTTTTTATTTAAGCACTGGAAATGACACTTGGTATTTCGATGATTTATATTTTGCTTTGGTGCAAGCCGACACTGTGTTCTCTTTCTTTGGCTTTCACTAACTTTAGGCTAATATAAATTACAAACTTAATATAAATTACACTCTTCAAATTTGCCTTTTCAATGTACTTTTAAAAATATTTGTGGGGGGGGGCTGTAAAAAGCATTGCTCATTGTAAAACAGAATCCTTCCATCTCAGAAAATGATTAAATATGTTGGCAGCAAGTTCTTGTTTGACTTTGTAAATGTTAATCCTTGCAGTCTTTTACATTTTTTAACAATAAAATAAAAGAAACAAATTATGTCAGAAACTTGAAAACTTTAAGAATGTCTCTTCACAAGCTGCATTATACTCTGCTACAAGCAATAAACATGCGTCACTTATACATATTTTAGAAAGTGATTACTTCAACCTTTCAAGTATATTAGGCAAGTTGGAGTGTTTAGGCTGGTTAATTTTTATCTTTTACCAACTATGCGGAAAATTCCAGAGCTGGGGTCTGTGCCAGTCCTGGGTTCGCACCCGAGCTCTGGAATTTTTTGCATAGTTGGTAAAAAATAAAAATTAATCACCCTAAACACTCCAACTTGCCTAATATATGTGTCAGTTATTTTTAGAAAAAAAGATTGTTTAAATGCAATATTTTGTGAAGTGTGTCTTTGTGATACAGTTCTATGTAATGTTTAAAAATACTTTCAAAAGGTTTTTAAAACGGCATTTAGTACAACATGGCTGTCGATGCCATTTAGTCAATTTTTATTGTTGTCTGTATCAATTCATTAGTTTTTCTGTTAAACTTTGTTTACTGTGAAGTATTGTATAATTGCTGAACAGTAAACATTAATACTAGAGCTGGACGATATTGGAATTTGAAATATCAATATCGATACCATCCTATATTGCGATATCACGATATATCGATTTTTTTCACAATTTTAGTATTTTTGAAATGTAAGCAATCAAATAAACTGTAAAACCACTTGCTGCCTGAAATGAAAATACAGGGGAGCTTTGTATGACCCCCCCTGGGCCTGTAAGATTAAAAGGTTAAGTTTGGTGTCAAAGCATTCGAAATTTTATGTAACGATGGGGGTTCCTAAGAGGGGGGTCGAGAATCAATAAAAACGCACTGCGAGGGATAGTTTCCAAAAAATACATTAATTCACTATGGTAATTAGACTAATTAACCATGATTGAGGCTTAAAAGGACCGCAAACATGTAGAAATTGGCTCTGGGATGGTTTCCAGGCTTTGGAGATGCCGCCAGAGGTGGCTAGCATTTAAAATGCCCAAATTGAAAATACAGGGGAGCTTCGTATGACCCCCTGGGCCTGTAAAATTAAAAGGTTAAGTTTGGTGTCAAAGCATTTGAAATTTTATGTATCGATGGGGGTATTGAGTCTAGGGGGGGGGGTCGAGAATCAATAAAAACACACTCCGATGGATAGTTTCTGAGGTATACGTTAATTAATTATGGTAATCAGGCTGATAAATCATACATATAGATTTGATGCCAAAGGCTGGCAGCTTGGGTGACCATGATCTTCCTTTAAGCTATGAGAGACCTCCAGAGGTATCATTCCTTGGGGACTTGGGAGCCACGACAGATTTTACATGCACCAGCTCCCGTTAATGTACACGGTACCGCACTTAGATTAAATTATTTCCAATAAAGCATTTGCTGTATCAGATATTATCGATCCAACCAAATGTCTGCAGCTGTATTGTATGTTGAAATAGCTGTTTGCGCATCGTAATATCCTTCACTCAAAATCATCATTAAATAATAACTACTATTGCGCCTAGATATCTTCCGTGAGCAGAACGACACACTATATGCTACATCCCCTTCGAAATTAACGTTCCCTGCTTTCTTTCTGCGGAGCTCCGAGGGAGGAAAAAACTATTCTCTATGATAACAAACATGCAGCAGCGATTCCCGTAGTGAAGCAGCTGTTTTTCCTGCGATCCGGTATCACCATCAACGGAGAGAAAGCAATAGCAAAAGCATCACAAGCTGGTATCGATCTCTGAATTTTCTTATCACCGGCTTGTATTTTTTAACTTTATCGAAGTCGAGATTTCACTGAAATGAAAATGGGAATATCGGATATCTGATGTTGAAATAAAACCGATATGTCGATATTTATTGATTTTTGGCCCAACCCTAATTAATACCATTAAAGTAATTATAGTGTGTATTTTTTACATGATCCATCAGTAGTTCTACAATTTTATTCATGAGGTATTTTGAAAAGATTATAGTTGTCTCAGAAGGTTTGTCCTCTGTGAATGCCAACTAGGCTATCTACAGTTTGTGTGACTTTGTCCATAATGCAAATCTAGATCAGAAGGCCGCTCTGAAAGTAACTGTTTTTCATTCATGATTTTTCCTCTCAGGCAATTGTTGCAGGATTGTGGAATAGGATTATCCAATTCATGTTCTGAACAGTGTGATCCAACACCTGTTGTAAATCAACATCGAGCATTGATTTTCTGTCAACTGAAAAGCATGTTGGATATCTTAGAAAAAGATTTGTTTAAGTAAGAGCATTTTATATAAAATAATTTATTACTGTAATTAAGTTAATCCCTTGCCCTTAAAAAAATAAAATAATATATGTTATGTGCTGTAAATTGTATAAATGTGCCATGCAATTGTAAATATCTGCAGTATTTTGTTCATATGTTTTAATGAATTTGAAAATTTTTACTAAGCTTTTCCCCCAGTCTAATTCTGTAATTTTGGATGTCAGCAAAGCATACCAACAAACTGATTTTGAAAAAAGTATTTCCTGAAAAACTCTGTGGCACGAGTTAAGTTGCACGAAAGAAAAAGTTTTAAAAAATTGCTTCTGTAATAGTCCAGATAACAAACCATTGTTTATTATTTTAAATCTATAAGTTAATGCATTTTTCCTCTCTACATGAAATCAATGTATGTATCAGTCTAATAAAAATACCCGGTGTTATTTTACAAATGTCAATGACTGTCAAGTATTTTACTTTCAAAAAATAATTTAAATAAGCCATATTTAAACTATTTGTTGGAAGTTTGTCCAACCCTGATAGATACCTTTGACATTTTTATGACAGGGGTCGATCCAGGAATTTTTTACAGGGTCCAATTTTTGTGAAAACTGTTTCTTTTTGTGAATTTCAATATCTATTTTTATAAATTTTCATACCAATTTTTATAAAAGTCACTTTTTTTTTAAAATAACTTACAAAACAAATTAAAGTATACGGTAAAATGCCAATTGAAAGGCTGTTTTAATTCATTGTGTTATTGTGAAGGGACCGTTTTAATCTGTGATAATTTTGTCTGCATTGATCTCTGTGTTATCTTTAATTTAATAAAGTAGAATTCCATAGTTTAAATTTTGCATTAATAATTTGACTAAAATATTTTTTTAATATATTTAAATGATTGATTAATAAATCACAAAAATCAATTTTTTTTTTAAATTTTTTTTTAAATGCTAAATGCTGGGATATATGTATGCCATCATTTATGATAAGTCTCTTGACATTTCTTGCCAGCCAGTAATTTGCAAGTGATGATAATTTCAAGAAAAATGGCCAGAATTGGTCACAAGAAATTTCTTGCCAATCAGCAATTTGCAAGTGATGATGAGATCAGTGTAAATGTTCAGAACTGATTCAGGTTATAGGTAACCAAAGTCCACAAAGTGGGTATGTTGCAATTAGTTGCAAAATATGACATTTGTCTCGATTTACATAGAGAATAACATATCAAAAAGCAATTAAAGGTGTAGATATTAGATATTTCTGTAATAAAAAAATTCAAATTAAAACATTGTTAATCCATTTTAATGCCCAACTGATATAATACCCAATGATGCATATTTACTTTCTGAATAAGCTTAGTAAGAACTGTTTTCTTTATTATCGGTTCATGTCTGTGTTATTTATTCTTAAAAAATCACATGTGTTTATTATTTCTTTTCCCTTTTTTTTTTTTTAGAGTTTGGATGCCTACTGTCAGTTACTTAAGGCTTGATGGTAGTATTCCTCCAGGAATGCGTCACTCTGTCGTTCACAGATTTAATAATGATCCTTCAATTGATGTCCTTTTGCTTACAACACAAGTTGGTGGACTTGGTCTGAATCTAACAGGAGCAGATACCGTTATTTTTGTTGAGCATGACTGGAATCCAATGAAAGATCTCCAGGTTACAATAATTTTCTTTTTCCTTAATACTTTAAAATCAGTAATGATAGATACTAACTAAAATCACAAAGTTAGATTTATCAAACATTAGCTGTGTTTTGGTGAAACTTTTCAAACATTCAAATTTTGACAGTAATAATTTGAAGTAATCTTTGATGCAAATACAACTGTGTCGCGTCACAGACATTGAGTCTTAGGCTTTTCTATTGTATAAAAATTATTTTACATCAGTATTTTATTACATGTTCTCAGACTTTTTAAGAAGTCATTTAGAACTTGGTGCCTTCCTATTTTCCTAATGCCTCCCCAATTGAAAAATTACAAAATCTGTATTCCATATTTTGTATTTCAGAATGTATGCATATATCAGCTAATCTTTAAATTACTCCCTTCCCTTCCCCCTCCCTTTTTTTTTTTTGAACATTTTCCAACAAGGTTGAATAGTATTTATGATTTCAGGTTGCCTTCAGTTTGCCGTACTCTAACGCCTGTAAATATGCATGGATTACTGCGAAATTTGTGTATGTTATTCCTATATACTGTACCATGTACCCTATTGAAAATTATGTCTGTAGCATTTATAGTCATTTATAGTGCTTCCACAGGAGCACTCAAAAATTTCCGATACATTACTCTATGGGCAGTCATTCTTTTAAAGCATATTTTACATGTATTCGGCTATTTCAAGCAAAACAAAATTGATATATGTTACTAAAAATTACAAGATAAAGCTTTCCATTGAAAATAGTTTCTGTATCATGAATAGTTCTTCTACAGGAGCACTCAAAATAATTCCAATATATTATGCTAGGGTAATTGTGTTCCAAGGGTAGCTCGGATTTCTAGGTTTTTTGCTTGATCTCTCCATCTTTGTAACTCTTTCAGAGTAAGAAATTATGCATGCATCAGACAAACCTATTAGAATAGGATGAGTCGATGTGTAGTTTGAGCTGTTAAATTAATCAGCTATTAGCTATTGTGCATAACACATTTATCATTGTTTAATGTGCAGCCTTTTGAATCACATTTTATTATGAAATATCTTAAACCAACCAGGTGACGATATCCAGGAATTGGAAAAAGAAAGTAACGATAAATTAGCACTTAGTGCAAACATTTCTCAGAATTAAATAAATCCTTCGCCGCAAAGTGTAAATACACTGTGCTCCTCAAAACAATCTACCAAGAATATTACTCAAGAAGGCAGTAGAAAAAGAAAGTCAACCTCTGCAACTAACGCCGAAGCTAAACAATCAAATATTAATTTATTTTTTACAAAAATGATGCAAATTATTTTTTCTGTTTAGCATTTAGTGAAGCCATTATAAAATTAAATATAAGGCATTTACACTTTTGCTAAAAAAAATTAATTTAAATACCAGAATATACTTTCTAAAGCAATTTTTATTCAATTGAAGAGTATAATTATAAATTTCTTAATAAATGCATCTTCTCTCTCCCCCCTTTTAAATATATATGTATAAACAGGAGTTTTTCAAGTAACCATGCAATTTTTTTTTTTTTTTTTTTTTTTTTTTTTTCACACCAACCAAGTTACTTGATTTATTGGGAGAATGCAATATTTTAATATTGTTTCAAGGTTTTCTGGCACTTTAAAACCCTACTTTTTCTACTCTTAGTGAAATTTTGAATGCTTAAGAAAAGCTTTCGTTATTCTGAATAAATGTTGAGATTTCACCTATTTCTTGTTTGAAAATTCTAACATTTCCACTGTTTAAAAAATTTTATAATTATAATATTAATGACTTTTTGTGGATTTGAAACTCTGTAGAGACTGTTATAAAAAGAAGTTATTAATAAAAATAAATAAAATTGTGTGTGTGTGTGTGCATGTGCATGCATACATGTGCTGTTTTTTCTTTCCCAGATGTTGGCAGGTATGTTAGAAAAGTGGTAAAACTGTGTTTTTCTAAACTGTGCACCCTGATTGAACATTGATAATTTACTGTAAATTCGAAATGGTTAATTTTAATGTGGTTATAGTTTGGTTTATTTAATGTCTATCAGTTGACATATTAATGGGTGTGTACTGTGTTAGTGTATTGGTAATGTTCAAGATTCTTTGAATGCTCACCTGCTCCATGGCAAAAACAGGGCAACATGGTGACATTGTCTTAGAAACAGAATGTTCCTCTGCAAATATTGTCCTCAACAGTTGAAAAATGCTCTGAAGACCACTTTCATGTCTTCTGCGGTTGTGTAATCAGTTAAGTTGCTCGTTATACAAAAACATAAGGAAATTCAGAGATCATTAATATGCATATAGTAAAAAAATTAAGTTAATTACAAGAAACTAAAGGAAATGCAGTTGCCATATTGGATTCTTCTCTGGGCAAATGTGCGTTTTAGTGGTAGATCAGCTGGTATGGTGCGGCGGTGTGGGAAGATGCTACTTGACGTTAGCTGACACAGAACATTCAATGACAGTACTTGATATCGATATTGATGAAACTGGGAGATCCTTATGAGAAAAGCAATGAAAAAATTAATTGGATTAGTCAGTATTCATTAATTGAATGTAATTATACTGTGGGCAAGGTAGGATTAAAGCGAGTGGCATTTGCCCCCTCCAAGAAAAAAGAAAAAAATAAATTAAATAAAAAATGTAAAAGATCCTATTAAGGTATTTTATAAATTATCTTTATCAATTTACTTACTTCATAAAATTGTCATAAATTCCAAACAGCAACCCACTCCCCACGACATTGCATTAATTTGTCTCTGATCACGGGAGAATGAGGTTTTCAACCCCAAACACTGTTTTGTCGTGGCACATAGCAATAACACCATAAAAATATATGGCTTGACTCAACTGCAATTAATTACTGTAATTTCGTGAAGAAAAGGGAGAAAATTTATGATATTGGGGGGAGGAGCAGCAAAACATCTGGATTTGGGAAAACTATGAATTTCAGACTTTCTGGTCTAAATTACAGTAATTAAAATACAAATATTATTTGAATAAAAATGCTATTTGACAGTTGAAACTTAAATTTATCTTTTTGAATATGATAACATTATGAGATAATCTAGATTTTAAAAAACTTAAATTTGAATTAGTTATTTGAAAATATAAATTTAAAACTTTTTATCTAAATATTAAAAAATTTAATAAAGATAAAAAAATTGTGTTTATTTAAATTACTAAAATATATTTTTGTACAAAAATAATTTTTTATAAAATAAAATAGTTATTTGATGATCTGAGCTTAGTTTTTAAAAACTTTTTAATAGTTGTGTAAAATAATCTTTATTGATGACATCGAAAACATTTTATAGATCCTCTCCCAACTTCTGTTTAGCCCAATGAACATACATAGTTCCACAGTTATAGCATGGCATGTACTACCTGTTTAATTACGGTGGTTGATCAGGGTAGATTGTATAGCTGGTACATTTATACTGTGTCAGTATTATCCTCCATAGTCCTACGAAATGCATATTTATTAAATTTAGATAGAATAGTTGGTGTTGACTCACACACAAAAGTGATTTTGTAAGTTATTGGCTTACTTCAAAATTAATGAAAGGGGGGGAGGGTTCTCTTTCTTTTCATACCCTGAGGTCTCTAAACCCTGACATTATGTAGTATTTTTTCTGAACTGCATAACCACATGTTTGAATAACTAATTTTTATAAACTAATCATTGGCAACATAAACTAAATTGTAATTTTTTTTAACAATGTTTAAATGCACCAGCATCTGTGTGTTTACATGCATGCATAAATATATACAGTAAAACCTTGATACAACAAACTCAGTCAAGGGACCCAATAAAATTATCCTTATTGAGGGATGTATTGTTATATCGAGGGGAGATATTAATAATTTTAAAGCCTTAAATTATGGCTGGTTTTGTGCACAATAATAGAGGTTTTTAAAAAGGATCAAACCATCATTGTGAAATATGCTTTAAAAAGGAAAAGAAAAATCGCATACCTGAGAAATGTATTGAAAGAAATCAATTTTTGTTTGCTTACATGTTTTTTTCACAGTTAAATCAACTAAAAATGACTGCACAGAGTCTAAAGCATGAACGTGATCATCATTTGTAGATGAAAGGCTTGAAAAAAAAGTCTAAAGAGACTTTACAGATTGAAGAGCTTCTTGGGCTGTTAATAAAGAGTACGATGAAGCTGTATCTTCATCATCATCATCCTCTTCTTTATCATTGTACTTCTCATCCGTTATTTCAGACAATATATCTTCATCACTAGCTCCTGCAAAAATCATAACTTCATCATCTACTGTTAAATAATCCTCTACGCTAATTCCGCTTATTTTGGTCGTTCTTTCTTCAAGTTGAGCCACAGACTTTCAAGGTTCTTAAAACACTGTTCATTATCTGAAACATCATTTTCTTCTGAGTTTTCATTTTGATTCTTATCCTTAATATATATATCTCATCTTCATTCAAACTAATACCCGCTTTTCTGCAACAATTACTAATTGTTTTTTCTGTAACTTCCCACCAACTTCCAGCAATATTATCACAGGCTTCTTTAACATTTAGGTTTAGGTGGGGTAAAAGAACAGTCTACAAAAAGCAGACAATAAATGTCAAATGCGTTAGTTTATTGGCATACTGATTTTTGTTTAGCTCATTTATATTACAAGCAATATTTTTAAACTGATTTATTTGATTTATTAATATTCTTTTAATATGTAATGGCAGCACTTAGTTTCATGTTTGACTCTATCTATACAAGGTTAAAATTTACTTTGCTGTAGCATTTTTGTGATTTAAAGTTCTTGAAATTTTGATGATACAAAGCCTACTGTCATTCTTGAGGAATGAATTTCTGTATCAAGATAATTTGTATTCATATTATTTTTTATTTTGGAGTAGTTCAAAGAAAGTGGGGTAAAACGATCATACTGCTAGGCTTGCACTTAAAGAACACATGTATCATTTTATATTTCTTTTTTCATCTGTAATATATTTTATAAGATATTAATAGTAATAACGTGAATAAAAAAAATAGATTCTGCTATTCTACTTTAATTTTTACCTGGAAATAAGAAAAATAACCCAAAATTATGATACTGGAATCAGAAATTTATAAATAAATGCTAACAGAGGATGTGTTTGCTGCACATTTTGTAGAAAAGCATGAAATTGGAAGACCATGAAGTAAAGAAAGTGTGCTATTGTTGAAATTTTGTGAAGAAAAATCCCAATTCTTATTTAAAAAGAGTTGAAAGAAGATTTCAAAATGGCATACCGTAATGCCTCTTTCGGACAAAATTATCTACTGGCTCTTAAGTGCTGTGGTAAAAGTTTTATTAAGCATTTTTGGACAGATCTTGTCTGCAGAAAAGGAGCTATTTACAATTTAATACTTTGCAAAATCTTTATTTGAAAAAATGTACATTGCCAGAAAATGACGATGTCGAGGAAGTTCAAACTGAACAGATAATTCAAATACTGGGTGAGCCAAATTTCAATAGTAGAGAACATTATAAATTCTGATAGCTAAATTAAAATTCCATGTAAAACTGTTTAATAAAATATTTATCTATTTTCCAGATGATCTTATTCATATAATATCATTTTCTATGAGTGTGTTTCATTTTTTTCATGTATAATCATTTTACCCCACACCATGGGGTAAAATGATCATAATAACAATCCAAAAAGAATTACTGATCAAACAGTTTCAATGTTTGTAAAAGCAAAAAACAAAAATTTGTAGTTACTGTCAGATAGTCCAATGTAAAATATTTGTCAAAAATTTTTAAATATGTTGTATCATTTTAGATGTGTAGCTTAGTAAAGTTGAAAATAGCTAAATTTATGGTCATTTTACCCCCACCTAACCCTACTACTTTTAAAGGATCTGTTATGATTTGATAATAATAACTTTTGTTCTAGCGATCTATGAGTAATAAAAACAAATTTTAGATTAATATTTTGTGTAATGTTTAAATTGTACTACTTATCTTTTGGGGTTTTATTATTTCCTTCACGGCACTTTTCCGGATTCAGCAGTTTGTTTTGATTCGTTCCACGCGCTAACGACAAAACAGGTTGTCAGATCGGAAGAACAAAACCTTTCTATTTATATGTGGTATTGGTATGATTGTAACTTTTGATAAATAATTAATGTTAAAAATGTTTATATGTGGTTTTTAAATCCAGCCAACTTTTCCTTTTCTTTATGCCGACAATTTTTTTTTTTCTTAAATAAATTTTTGGTACAAACATCATATTTTGGCTTTATGATGTGCTTGCTAAATTCTAAGGTTTGGTTTAGACGTTTTTTTTTTTATGCCAAAGCTTCTCTCTGTCTTTAATTTTTTTTTATTCTGCCTTTTCTGTTTTTTTTTTTATTGCCCTTTTTCACTGTATCAATTTTTATATAAATCGATCGATTGAATCAAGATTCGATACAGACATCGAAATCGGCAGAGGAACATAACCACGTGTATGAAAAATGTAAATGCCTAAAAAAATAACGAAAACCAGAAAAATAGTTAAATTTCCTTTTTAGTGCGTCTTTACTTTGCCAACTAAATAAGTTTTTACTACATTTTTAATAAGTACTAAGAGATGAAAAAATAAAGTTCATAAGCGAATTTTGTTGGCGCATGAATATTGAAGTGAGAAGGTGGAAAAATCAAAAGCGAGAGTTTGGGGGTAGCAAGTGGGCTCTCTCGCTCTCGGCTGTTGACGGACGTGCTGGTGGAGCTGCCTCTATGTAGTCTCCTGAGACATAGTGGTTTGGACAAGATGGATTGGAGAGGAGATACTACTTGAAGCTAACCATCAGGGGCCCCCGAACGTATCACCAACATGACGATAAGTCATTTTCTCCTTTATTCTTCCTTTTTTCTTTCTCTATCCTTTTTTTTTTTTTTTTTTTTTAAAATTTTTTCAGTTGGCAATTTTAAGTGCACTTCAATGGGGTAACTTTTAGATAAATGTAATTTGCAGTAATTGATAATTTTAAGTTTGAGTTTCGATAATGGAGAAATATATTACTCTAGTTTATAAATGTGTTGTTTACGTTAAATTCAAATAAATGTTTAGTTAAATCTAACAGAGTATTTCTCATTTATTCCTTGTTTTCCTCACTTAGCTTACATGGTGTCGTTGTGCCATTTTCTTCGGGCACAGCTAACACAGACATACCTGGGTCATTGATGGTAAAAAAAAAAAAAAAACTATACGATTATTTCGGCTTCTATGCCATTTGATTTAGGAAAGAGATATTTGATTGTTTGATAATTTTTTTTCTTTACTTAAACTTTAATTTTGGAACTTTAGAAATTTAACTTAAGCTTTTGGTGAAGTCATGGCAGATCTTCAACATTATTGTCGATATTTACGAGTATTGAATCAACCAATCTCTTTCTGTAGTATCCTTTAAAGTATTTAATGATGCCCATGTCCAGGGGCTGCAAAATTGAAGTGCAGTTGGCAGGAAAAAAAAGAATGTTGATGTTTTTCAATTTCGGAACCGACGAGTGAGCAGTGCAATTATCCACCAACAAAGCAGTTTTCTTCTTTTTTTTCTCCATATCTTTATCTAAATTTTCTAACCATTCGGAAAATAATTTCGAAGTCATCCAGGCTTTTTTATTAGCCTTGTACTTTACGGGAAGACTTTTAACATTTTTGAAACATCTTGGTTTCATGTATTTCCCAACATCAAGGGGTTGAATTTTATGTATACCAGTGCTATTTTCTCGCAAAAGTACGCTCCATCTCTGTTTTGACTTTTTAGCTCTATAACAATTTTCCCCTTTGAATGAAAGTGTTTTACTGGGTAAAAGTTGAAAAAAAAGTTCAGACTCATCAGCATTATAAATGTTTTCAGGTGCATACTTTTTAAAATTTCTTTCAGTTTGTTCTGTCGCCATTCATTGGCATCACTTATTGGAGCTGACTTTTGTTCTCCATGAATTTCTTGGAAAAATATTCACGAAATCTCATTAGCCAATCGTTGCTGGCTTTGAAATTTTCATTTCCTAGCATTGCAGCAAATTTCTTCGCTTTTTCACATAACAAAGGTCCATTTATTGGAACATTTACTGCCCTTTGCTCTTGCAAACATTTCAAAACTGCTGCATCGATGTCTTCATTTGTTGCAACTTTCATCTGTTTCCTCTGAGGATTAATTTGATTTAAATTCACTGCTTCTTCAATCTGTTTCCTCTTTCTGAGAAAAGTTGCAATTGTAGATTGCGATAATCCATATTTCTTGTCACCATCACTTTGTTTCATGCCTTCTTTACAATTATTGATTACTTCAAGTTTTTCCCAAAATGATAACTGTTTTTCGAACTACCATTTTAGTTCATGAAATGAGCAATGGGGGAAAAAAGTCTAAATTTTCTTGCCTCTGAAAAGCAGACTCAAAAAGAACTGTATAATCAAGTACAGAGGTCGAAGCACTGCCTAACTACACTGTGGGTATAGGTGGTGCCAAAGTCATATCGCATGCAGACACGCACAAATTCTGTGCGGGAGCGATTGGTGGTCGGGGAGGTGAAGAAAGAAAACATCAGAACACCCTAGAACACTGCAATGGGGTTAACTCGTTAGTTCCCACGGCTTTGTCCAGCCGTGGCTATTTCCTAGCCACCCAGTAAGTGAGTGTAATTGTTCGTTTTTCACGCCTTCAGTGGAATTCTGCCCCAGTGGTTTTGAGATAGTTGGTGGATACTGTCGACTGGGCAAAACCAGTTCTTTGGTTATCAACTATTCTAACAATTTTCTGAGGTAAAAGAAAGGTCAATTAACCAATCACATGAACCCCTTAACGCTCCTCCTCAAGACTCCACCTTAAGTAACCACAAGGTGGGTCAATTTTAAGGACGAGGGGAGAGTTCCGCTCCTTGATGTTTCGGAACATGAAAAGCATGGGAGAAACATACAACCCAACTAATCCTTGAGTGTACTTTATTTATTTTCTTTAATGCTGATTCTTTGCAAAGACGTTACTTTCTTGCAATGCAATCAACAGTTACAATGGGCCTTTCTCCACAGAAGCACAGTAGGAGGCCTCTTGCCCCTAGTGCTTCTCAGAATGGGAAACTCCACACTGTCAAAAATCTTCAATGAAAGAAACCCCTTTCTTTTGATGGGGGAAAGAAGTTTTGGCCCAGCAGCTATGAGATTATCGAGGAGCTGCGAACTAAGGAGTTAGAAAGCTTTTGTCAGTTGCAGTTGGAGAAATGAATGATGAATAATGAACTTTTATCTACAACAAAAAGACGTTATCCAGAAAATATAACAAACAACTAAGAGGTTGAATCCACAAAGAAATCCCTGAAATCCGTTTGGTCATGTCATACAGTATTTGAATACCGAAATATCGTTGTAGAGGGTAGAAAAAGACAATCAGTCTGGGGAAAAAACATCGTTCTACAGAGGTTTATCACTGTAGAGAATATTGTTAAATCGAGGGATGATTATCATTATAATGTATGGAAATTCGCCGGGACCACAAAATTTTATCGTTGTATCGAGTATTGTTATAGTGAGGTTTTACTGTATTGTGCTGCAGAAAAATTTTTGTATTTCTGCAGCTTGTCACAGAAAGCATGACAAAATTGTGCCACTGGATGCAATGATAATTTTCAGGATTTTTTACTTTGGGTCACAATCACTCCTGAATGCTCTATGGGCAGTCATACTTTAAAGCGTATTTTAGAGATATTCAGCAATTTCAAATGAAACAAAATTATTATATGTTATTAAGGAATACAAAAGAAAGCTTTCCACCAAAAATTGTGTCTGCATCATTAATAGTTCTACAACAGCACTCAAAATAATTCCAATACAATACAATTTGACAATTTAGAGACATTAATCCATTTCAAGCACAATACAATAAGTATAAAAATTTTAAAAACAGCTTACTCTTCAGTAAAAGATAGGAAAAAATAAACTTTTAAAGCTCTTATATAGGGTCTCACAAAATTACACATTTATAGTGATAATACATTGTTTCAAGATTATCTCCGAATTCTTGCCAGATTTAAAAACAATACATCATTTTTGTGCAAAAGCATTGTTGGTGCAAAAATATTGTTTTGTTGGAAAGTGTTTTATAATCGATGCTTTTGGCAGGATTTATCTTTATCTTTTTGTATGTTTTATCGTTTTCATTTTGTATGTTAAAATAATTGCTTCCATATTCTGCTTAACATTTTTAAAATGTATTAATTTACAGTCATATAATTTTGTTATTTCAGGCTATGGATAGAGCTCACAGAATAGGACAGAAGAAAGTTGTCAATGTATATAGATTAATTACTAGAGGTACACTTGAAGAAAAAATTATGGGGTGTGTATTGATTATCTATTTATTTTATTTTATTTTTTCTTCTCTAATTATTATTATTGTGTGTGAGTGTGCGTGTGTGTGTGTGTGCAGTATCAAATTCTATTATTATATGAAATAAATAATTAATTTTTAATTATATGAAATTAATTTTTAACTTAGCAATCCATGCTTGTTGTGAGCTTGTGTATTGTAATACAAATCAATCTTATATTCTGTTACATTGTAGCTTATTCTTCTTTCCTCTGTTTCTGAGCAGATTTAGTATTTATCAAAAATAGTACTAAGTAACATGTTCTTGTGATTAACTATTAAAATTAATATAAATGCATGCTTGTATTAATCGTAAGTAGTTTACTGTTAAGGTATTTACTTAGTGAAATAGCTCACTTGAGGTACTCTAAATTATCTGTTTTCTATCCACTTCCTCAAGATTCAACATATTATAAGGTATAATAGTTTTGGATTTATTTTAAACCTATATATAAATATCTGTGTAGCTTTGTAGTTTTATGTGCTCATTTGCCTTTTTGTGTTTTTCTTTTTGCTTACTTCCTTGTTAATAAAATCCTTGCTCAGAATTCATCTCTGAACACTTACCTTTCTTGATTATCCCATTAAGCATAGGAAATGTAATATTTTTTACACCACTTCACAGTATTTTTTCTTTAATAGGGATTTACAAATAAACTGCAAATATAATTAACTAAGTAGTTTGATTTATGTATCTCTATATATTTAAATATTCTCATTTTCTTGAAGTATATGCTTTTTAAAGTACTTTGGAAGGCCTAGTCTGCAATCCTAAGGCAATATCTACTTGCTGAAATGAATTCGCTAAATCATACACTAACCTAAAGAAGATAAATTATTTTACTTATAACATCTGCCATTATTATTATTATTTTACTTATTTTTTCTTCCTCCACTGTCTAGTTAAGACTAGTTGACATAATGCATTATTTGTCTTTTCTGACAAATATTTTTAAAAATTCAGTTAATTTTTTCAAAACTGGTTTTTCAAATTTCAGTTGAATATCTTATGTATGTACAAAAAGTCATCCAATTTCCAAAAATTTCTTCTTATGCATTGTGCCAATGTCTTGATAGCAGAAGAAATATTAAAGCAAAGTATCAATGACTGTGGATGCTATAATTGAGATAATTTTTTCCATATACAAGTACTCGACTTATAGCTTTGTCTTCATGTAGATATCTTTTAAGCTAGTAAAATTTTGGTATTCATTAGTTCTGCTTTTAAGGCTGTAGTTTGAAATAACAAAATCGACCTCATGATATTGGTACACAAATTGGAGTCAACTAATTGTGCTAGAGACTCATAAAATTTAGGATGATTGTTAACAAGCTGCATTATTTGCATTAATTAAATAAAGAATTTTATCTTTTATGAAACTTTTAAGAAAATTTCTTAAACATGCAATAGTGCAGAAAAATTTTCAAGAGTGACACAAGTTGCAAAATTTATTTTTAAGAATTTTTTCTGAAAACTTTGTATCTGATACAGGTTAATTGTTTCATACAATTATATACTGTGAAATACAACTTGTGAAGATATATATACTTAAAGAGATACTTATAGTACTTCTGAAGGGACATATTGAAAAATTTCTTCAAGTCCCTGGAATTATTAGTGTATTTGTATTTACATACCAAAATTACATGATTTTTCCAAACTACAGTCAAAATTAGCTAAATGCTTTTTATGCAGAAAAATGAGCCTTGTTATTACATCCTACATAAGATAGTCCTATATAAGATAGTCTCCATCATAAGATAGAAGTAAATTATTGTGCACACCTCTAGCTCAATTCTATTTTAATGTATTTTCAGATTCATGTATGATTAGTTTATTCACATATTCATAATATTATATAAATAATAACATTTATTCTGTCTATGTTTTACTTTTGTAGGCTCCAAAAGTTCAAATTATCTGTTGCCAACTCTGTGATAAACCAAGAGAATACAAGTCTTCAAAATATGGGAACGGATCAGCTTTTAGATTTATTCACCTTGGACAATAAAGGAGAAAAAATTACAGCCAGTTCTAATTCAGAGACTGGTAGAGACACTAAATTGAAAGGAATAAAATCCGTTTTGGAAAATTTACCTGAACTGTGGGATACTTCTCAGTATGAAACGGAATATGACCTCTCTAACTTCCTTAAAACACTTCAATAAATTTTGTAAATATTTTCTTTTTTGCTCAATCATGGTGTCTGCGGATCTTGTCCATAATTAGTTAAACAATGCAAATTTTACCTATACAAATGTTGATGTTCATTCACATCAAGTATTTTTGTGTCACTAAGTTGACATATCATTTTATGTGCTATTCATTGTTTTTACTTTGTTGATTTTTATTGTAAAATAGTACAGTTGTAAGGCTTTTAACTCTATAAACTATGATCATTTGTCTACAATTTATTGTCACAGTTGATTAGTTGGTTTGACCTAAAGTGATTTTCTGTGCTCAAAATTCCATCTGTTAAGCATTGAATGGTTTTTTTTTTTTTTTTTTTTTTTTTTTTTTATAATACACTCTCGGGGGTTTTGACTAAATCATCTTTGATGGATTTTTCTCCCAAAAAATCTAAACATCTGACTTCAACTTTTTACTAGCAAAATTTAATAATTAGAAAAAATTTATAACATATTAAAAAATATGGTGTATTATTAGTTACTTCTATTATGTTTTAATTTGCTACTTCATTTGATATTTGTATCAATTTCGTTATTTGAAAAAAGTACTTGAAATAGGGATATAAATTTAAAAAATTTAATGAACTGTTTGTTTCATTAATTTTACAAAATTAATTTTGTATCAGATTTTTTTATGATGCTTTGTAGATGTGATAGAAAATGCATAAAAGCTCATAAAAACAAACAAATAAATAAATATCCAATTATTATAGTACTAAATATGTTTTAAAATTTTTAAGGAGAAATTTTTGCTTTTAAGGGTTTTTATCTTGCTTGCATGTTAATATTTTAAAGATTGCTTTGATAGCATAAATAAAATATAACCATTTATTGTGTGTAATGTATTGGGGTATTTTTGTAATACACAATTTGGTGAACAATTTTTTAAAGTATTATTGTACAAAATGTGCAGAGGAATATGTTTATAAATATTCCTCCATAAAAATACTTTTATTAGATTTTGACTGTTTATTTTTTTCCCCTGGTGATAGACTTACTGGTGAATATAGGGGAAATTTTTTATTAAGAGTCTAGTCAAAGGCTGCTTTCCTTTTTATTACAAGAGAAAATTATGCATTAATACATAACATCTTTCATTTGTAGTTAAAATGCAGTATTTTTCCCTCTTAACCCTCTTGCTGCATATTTCTTTTATCAAAGTAGGCTCAAAAATTGCGTACTTTCTGAAGCTAGATTTGAAAAGCATAGGCAAAATGTTGCAAAAAATTCTTAGATTTCGCAAAAATGTGGACAACTAATGCTATCTGTTAGCGCACACCTAAATAAACAATTAAACATCACAGAAAGCCGAAATGAAACCATGAACAGGGAAAGAGCAGGTTGCACAGTTAAATAGACATCAAAAATGCATCCCCACGAAAATTGCGGGTTGTGCAAATTTTGTTACTTCTACATTGCCCGCTGAAATCGTAGGATGCGCAGCGAGAGGGTTAAAGACTTTCATGTTAATAAATTCTTTATTAACATGAATTAAAGATTTAATAAGATTTTAAATGCAAAAAATGCTATATTTATTGTGTTAAATTTGCTTAGCTTGAAAATTGCTTATAGTAAGTTGAGAGGAGATAAATTAAGTGGATATCCGATATTTGGATATATTGATTAATGGTACAGTGTAATCGGTAAACAAGAAAAACTGCTGTATAATTCTAGATTATTCTGTAAAATAATGGTTGTCATAACTTGTAAGATATATTTTATTGACTTAGGAAAGTGATACAATTACATTTGAGAAGCCATAAATTGTGATGAGGATGATTTTTATCAATTTGAAAGCTGTGATAAGTATAATGGATGACTGAGAACTGTGATAAGTCCACAATTTTATCACTAAATGGAGACTAAGACAAATTATTGATGTTTTGCAGAAACTTGACACTGTAATATTATTGAGTTTATAACTATTATTAAAGATATTTTTCGTGTAATGTGAAGCTAGAAAGTACCTGTGGTATTTAAAATTGCACCCTCCGCAAAAAAATCTGGTTTTTCTATATATAATTTAATTAAGTATGCATTTTGCTTAGAATTTTAGAGAGCATAAATTATACCTCATTAAATAACACATATATTTAATAAATGTTCTACATGTGCATTTAGCTTAATAAAAACAATCGGTCAGTGTATATATTTTCTTTTTATGTGTACATTTTATGAATGGTTACATATGGTATGAACCAGTGGCGCACCCAGGATTTTAGTTCAGGGGGGGCTGGACGACATGCAAATACTGCTGAATTTGGTTATAGTGACCTCGATTAATTACAACTCTCTTATAACGTCTACATATTCTGTACCACTTGCCTGTCCCATAGAACACAAGCCCACAAGCAATGTAACTCGGTATGGAGTCATAAATAATTATCTGCTCTTTTCAGTGACGTTGTAACAGAGATTAACAGTGTTTCATAAACTAACTGTAAGCATTTATTTAAAAACTTTTAAAATAAATGTCTTGGTTAGAAATAACTTGAAGACAATTAAGAAAAGAGAGAAAAAATAATTCATTAGCGACAATTTTCATTTTTTAAAGCTTTTCACTTCTACCTTTAGGGGGGGGGGGGGCTTCAGTCCCCATAGCCCCCTCCGTGGGTGCGCCTATGGTATGAACTTAGTTTCATGCATATTCATAAAAATAACTTATTTACTTTTCCAAGTTACCCTATGATTTCTTACCCTGCTTTTAAGAAATTACCTTATTAATTTTAGGCATTTATCTTTTGATTTTTTAAATATGAATTACCCTGAAGTCATTGAATCCTTAGAATTTTTCAAGCCTTTGTTGCTATGAACCCATAAATTTATTTGTCTGTACATACTCAAAAACTAAGTAGGTATTTTTTATAATAATTTTACTTTCCATAAGGAAGCTTTGCATTCTTTTTAATGCGGTAAATGTGTGCAACATGCAATGATTTTATCAATTTGCATTTGTATTCCATTCTGTAATATAAAAAGGACAAGATCAAAGACACCCTCAAATTCTTGCCATAAGTACAAGTAACAGTGATTTAAATGTTCAAAAAACTATCACAGTTTTTTTCCTTGCGTTGTATTCCATCACTGTGTATATATGATTCATTTTTTATCACCTGCTCCTATTGACAGAGTGTAACTTAAAAATATGTAACACTGGTGTAGAATCATGGATGCATGTTTTGTGTGTATGCGTAAATACATAGACATGCAGGAATGTAAGATCTGTTTTATCTGTTTGTTTTTGTTTTTTTGTAGAATAAAACATTTTCATACCATTTTTAGTTGAACTTTGCACGAATCCAAGTTTTAAATGTGTGTAACTGTTCATGTTCTAATCCTCTACTTAAGGCTTTGTAGCATTTATTCTGTGTATTTAGCTTTCAGTTGCCTGCACTTGTGAAAAATGTGTGTTTTCATTCATGTAGACACTAAAGAAATGCGGTGTTATGAAAGTATTTTCTTAATAAATTTTTTTACAAATAAGCATTCTTTTAATTTATTATATCGATGTCTGTTTTCAGAAATTCGCTTTCTCAGATCTATCTAGCTCTTGCAATAGCGGTAACATTACAAATGATACACATAAAAGTATAGAACAAAATGTAATCTTATACCGTAAAATTTAAATGTGTTCAATCTTTTGAATATGCACGTGGTAGTTTAAGAACTTCAAAACATGCTTTTTTTTACTTGCTATTTTCTGCAAGACCAGACTGTCTTAAAGACCCATGATAGGTCTTTAAAAATCAGCAAAAATTCAGTTATGTCATCCTGCTAACTTGAATTTCAGTTTCTAGACTCCTATAAACTAAAAAATGTAATTATTTTATGTGCTCTTGTAAACAAACTATTCGTGCTATACAGTGGACCCCCCCCCCCCCTATAACACTGCAGATATATTCTGTGTTGTATGAGTCACAGATACCTGACCAGCATCAGGTGTGTTAACAGGTAATACAAAAACATATCTCATTATTTTACTGTGTTGTAAAACTCTTTTTTAACGTGGTATAGGAAAAAATATCGTAGTTTTTGTGCAGTGTTATGTAAACCTGTGTTAAAGAGGGGGGGGGGTCTACTGTACACACCATTTTCAGTATTATTTTATTATCATCATTTCTTGATATGTCTTCAAGGCAACTGGAGATAGGAAACAGTTCAAAAATGTGTATTACAATATATGTTTGGAATTTTGAAACAAAGCAAAATGTTATTCAGAATTGCAAGCACTTCAAGAGCATGGCACAAACACACCACAAATTACCACAAATTAAAAATTAGGAAAAAGAAATGAGTAAACGGTTGTTACTTTTCAAATGGTGTGCAAGATCCTTTGGTAGGCTAAGTTGGCAACTGCTCAGGCTTACTGAAAAATTGTTCAATTCATAAGTACCAAATGGTCAAATCATGTTTTTTTTAATTCTTTGATCCCCGCAGTTGCAACACTTTTTTAAATATTCTTTCATTTCAAGAAAATTCCAAATTTTCTCAGTTTCTATAGTTCCACTTAAATATATGTACACTACAAGTCGAAGCCCATTGTGGTGGCAATTACAACAGGCACTAGAAAAAAACATTTGACTAAAGCATGTCTACACTCAATATATTTAATCTTTGTCTACCTAAAATAAATAACTTCATATTCAATTTTTATTATATATACTCAAATTGAATTTCATGCTCTTCTGGGAACGTGCAGAAACTTTTGCATTCGAACGATTTTGTTTTGCTGGA
This sequence comes from Cheiracanthium punctorium, assembly GCA_038373885.1. Lineage (NCBI taxonomy): Eukaryota > Metazoa > Arthropoda > Arachnida > Araneae > Cheiracanthiidae > Cheiracanthium > Cheiracanthium punctorium. The sequence continues at coordinate 414,196 of JAWZYV010007843.1, forward strand.
ACATTCCAAAGAAATCATTTTATTTATGAAAAAAGAAAAAATAAACTCTTATAAATCTCTAGAAAATCTATTTTAAAGGGATTTGAGTCTCAATTTTTCCTTCAAAGCCTGATAACTGTGGCATAAATGACAACATTTTCACTTGCAATAGCTAATTTTGTCATGCAAATTATTAACTTTTTTTAATCTCAGAAATAAAATGTACCTGGAAATAGTGAAAAATCGCTTAAAAATTGGGGAATGGGTGGATTTTCAGATTTTTGAAACAGTGCAGATTGTTTTCTATATTTTTATACATAATAATGAAAAATTTCAAGAGGATTGTACAAATGGTGTAGATGTTATTAAGCTTTTTGAGCTGAACTAATCTTTTTCGATAATGGCAGAAAAAGTTTTATATTGGAGCAGGTTGCTCGGAATTGTCATGGTTTAGTGTAACTATATAGTGGTATAATCTTAATCTTTTCATTTAACATAATATGGTCAGAAACATTTTTTTTTTTTAAGGTGGTTTTACTTTTATACAATATAAATTATATAACTTTATAATTTTTCAAATTAGCCAAAAATTATAATTGGTTGCATGTGGAAAAAACTACTATTGTAAATCATTTCTCTATGATATGGTATAATTTCATGTACGCGACACTTATAAGAACTTGAAATGGTAAATAGCCATTTAAAACACCTTAATTTTTCAGACACACAAAAATCGTCTCCTGTATTGTTCTAACCACCTTGCCTTTTCCCGAAAGGGCAACACACAGTTAAGTAAGACTATAGAATGGTTGTGGAAGATTGTAAAGATTTACAAATGTAACAGAAAGAAAGAGAAAAGAACACTATTTATATGCTTCTTCTATGAAAGTTTAAAATTCCCTAAAACTATCATTTTGATTTAGTGTTACAAAATAAATGTTGAAATCAGAGCAGGAAGCAGGTCATAATTTCTTAACACTAAATATATCCAATTACATAACGTTGCATAAGTTATTCATATAAGTTAAATGTAAGTTTAATGCAATTTTTCTGAAAAAATATTTTAATAAATGTATTGATTATAAGTTGTTTGCATAAATAATTAAAATATTTAATAATTAGAAAGTAGTGTATTAATGTGCATTTAACTTATTATATTCAGGTCCTTGATTTTTAGCACCAGAGTGCTATTAATTTCAACCTTGCTTTTTGTGTAGACACTATTTTGGTACAACTTTCGCGTCGAGTCACTTTTGAAATGTGTTTGCCAGATAACGTGGAGGATGGGGGGAAGGCTTTAATAAAATATTGAAAGTCGCACAAGGTATGCAATTTTTGATAAATGATCGCTAAACTGGGTGCCAAAATGCGACAATTTATTATAAATATATTTTGAGCATAGTTAGAAAACACCTGGCGAATATTGTAAAATAGTTTTAGTAGACGATTTAAATATAGATTTTAATTCTGAAGAAGTGTTTTATAGAATAGTGAAAACAAATACGGTACACATCATAGATTATGATACACTTTCCAAATGGTATTTATAAAGGTGAAGTGTAGTTTGACTATGCCTGGCAAAAATTGTTACAGTTTTGGTAGGCGATTTTAATATAGATTTCTATTCCGAAGAAGTGTTTTATGGAACAAAGAAGGAAAACACGATACACTCATGGATTATGCTGCTCATTCCAAACAGTATTTAAAATGTCTAAGATATATTTGGAATATGCCTGGTGAAGATTTTAAAACAGTATCAATAGGCGTAGGTTACGATTGATTTGGATTCCAAAGATGCGCTTTATGGTTCAAGAAAGAATTGATTCCTATTTTAACGCCCCTACTTTCACCAACCTAAAAATTCCCCGCCCTTTGGCGAGCTTGGAAGTCATGGGTCTCTAGGAGTTATGCACAAGTTTCAACGCTCCCTAAACAACTACATGAAAACTAAAGTGAACAAATTTGTGATAAATGTACTAGTTAAGGAATTTGAAGACACTTAATTATTAAAACTACATTAATTGGCAACCCAAAATAAATAAAAATATAACGGAACGCTGTATTTACAAGTTGTTCCAAATCGCCATTTTAATTCTAAATGACGATTGCCACATCAATACAAAATATCGTCATGGTTACTCTGTTTAAGGATCGCCACCTTGGCGAGAGTGGGGGCGTTAAAGTAGAAATCAACCCAAGAAAGACAAACACGGCACACTCATGGATTATGATGCACATTCGAAACAATAGTTAAAACTGTGAAGCATAGTTGTAATATACTTGGCGAAGATTGTAAAATAGTTTTAGTAGGCGATTTTAAGATAGATTTCGATTCCAAAGATGGTTTTTATAAAATAAGGAAGAAAAATATTGCTCACTCATGAACAATGATACTTTCCAACCTTATGGAATAAGGAAGAAAATAAGGACGATGCATAAATTATGATACGCTTTTAATATATAGCACTTTGGTGCGTATTTAAAATCTGAAAAGGTTTCGGATTTTTATTTTTTTTTTTTTTTTTTTTTTCTTTCTTTTGCGATGTGTATGAACTCCAATACCTGGTAAAATTATGTGGTCGATTGAAAGTGAAGTATAGACTTAACAATATAGTTCAACAGGCTGCGCAAAGTAAACTTTAAATGTTTTGGGACACCAATATGTAGCTTTTGCTTATAGAAATTTATTGATTGAAAATATTAATTAGTGGAATCATTTTCAGGCAAGTGGGGTGAGGAATATTTTAAAATGTACAACTAAGTAGAGAATTTTGAAAGGCCTCTAAATGTGACTCCCAGAGCTGCTTGAAACCGTAAATACGCTCATACTGTATGAAAACTATTTAGCAGAAGATAAATTGAAAAATTTACTGTAACACTTGATAAATCATAGATTTATCTAAATGCCTGCATGAGAAAAATAACAATAAATCTGAAACTTTTTTAAATATGCACTAAGTGCTGTACACTGACGAGCCAAAACATCATGACCACCTCCACATTTTTCACTGAACTAGTCTGGATGGCATGGAGAGCATGTAATTAAGTGGGAATGGTATTTAACTGTTGCTCGAGAAGGTAAGGAATCATTCTTGCACTTACGTTTGTGAGTGATGGGAAAGGCTGTTGATCTAAGCGAATGTGATGGAGGGCAGATCATAATGCTCGAAGACTTGGAACAAGTATCACCGAAACTGCATGATTGGTTGGTCTGCCGTTGTTTGTATTCATAAAAAGTGGATTAATGGCGGTGAAGGCAGTAGTAGACACAAAGATGGACGTCCACGCATCATCAAAAAAAGAGAACGTCGAAAAACTGCCCTGCTTAGTACAGCGAAATCGGCTTCAGACAGTGGCTCAGCAGTACAATGCAGGTCCAAGTACAAGTGTTTTGGAACACACACATAAGACTGCAGAGCAAACGACCCACTCTTGTGCTTCTGTTTTCTGCGTGTCAGTCAATTACGCCTACAGTGCGGGAACATTGAGGTTGGACCATGGATGTGTGGAAGAGAGTTGCATGGTCGGATGAATCCTGGTTTCTTCTTCACGTTAACCCCTTCCCTGTTTTGCCCGTATGCCATACGGGCGCGGCTATTGGGCCTTTACTGATTTGCCCTTACGGCGTACGGGCAATCTGATTTCTATTTGGCTTTCACTGTTTCGCCCATATTTTTTCTATTTTTAGTAACAAATTATTCGTGTAGATGTTTTGTTAAGAAAACAATTGAATTGTAATCGAAAATAAAGTACAGTGAAATACGTTTAACACGAAAACGCTTAACACGAAAAATCAGTTAACACGAAATAAGACCATAGGCGCCGACTTCATGGGGCTTGAAGGGGCTTCAGCCCCCCCAATATTTTTATTCAGGGGGCTGAGAGCCCCTTCAAAAATTTCACTCCAACTTTTTTGTGTCAAATCATATTTCTTCCTCCAAATCGGTTAATTTTAAGAATCCTAAAAATAGAGAATGTATCGCTAGCTTCTTCTGTCTCCCACTTCGCTTTTTCTTTCACAGGGATTCAGGAATTACGTTGGGCGCCTGTAATGCCGTAAGGCACGGATGCCAACCTTCTTTATCAAGAGCGCAAGCACAAACAAATGACCATCAGATAGCTAGGCAAAAGGAAACGGGTGTTTTCCCCCACAAGAACCCTTCAGATTTTACACCGTGACACAATTGATGATGGAATTGCTTTCTAGTAGGGAGAAGACTGCGCTTTTTTTAGGAGGGTCGTTCTCATGTAATTTAATCTTTCTTTTTTAAATCAGTACAGCAAAAGCTTTCACTTTTGTTCTATTGTGAGATACAGACTCTTCGAATGTAGAAAAAAACGCGAACGGAAAAAACGTGAACGGTAAAAGTGCGAACCGGAAAAAACGCGAACCAAAAAAAAAAAAGAATATCCCCCCCTCAGAATAATAATTTTTATTTAAATATTGACATGAACTTATTTTGTTTTCTAGTAAATAAGATAATGGTATTTAATCAAATATTGGCCTGCCCCAAAATTCTTTGTTTTAGAAGTAAAGGAGCCACTTTTTATATTTTGAGAATATATATCTTCATATTAATCAGGGAAATTTACAACATTGAATAAAAAGGAATTAATTGCTTTTAGCTAGTCAAGCTACTTTTCAAGGTCATGAAAGCCGTGTCCCTTCCAAGAAAGAAATAGGGGAGATTCCCCGGACAATGGGGACTATATGTTGGGAGATAGCGTACCGGAAAACGCCTAGGCAACATGAACAAACAGGTTTTTTTGGAGATTGAGGTTCCTTTTCCACAAAGAATCTTACATGTACTGCACAAATTTTACATTCAAGAATATTATATCCAGAAAAACATTTAAAAGCTGTGCGGTAATAAATATATTTTATCACAGTTTTAAAAATTAATTTTTATATCAATTACTCTGTTGAGAAAGATACAATCATTGTATTGAGATTTTTTTAAAAACAAAATATTCAAAATTATTTAAAAGGGAATTTTTACCGTTAAATAGAAACTCAATTGATTTCAAACGATTTATTTAAATTTGAATGAAATTTAAACTCGTAATCATTTGATTTTTCCCCGCTAGAGTATTTAAATCATTTTTATTTCCTAGTTTTATGTGATCTAAACAGTAATAAGTTATATAAATGACATTAAAACATATACAAATTAAAATAAATATTTAGTAGATTAGAGCCATGTGCCTTTAATGAACTGAAATTGATCACTATTTTTTTTTTTTTTTTTTTTTTTTTTAGAATGGGGGGGGGGGGAGTGTTTGCCTTTACACCTTCTCACCTTTAAAAGGGGAGACTTTAAAAATGCACGAGATTTAAAAATTCTCCTGAACATAATAAAATAGAGGAATAGTTTAATTAATGAATTATTAATTTACCAAGTTTAATTTATTAATTACTAATTTAACAAACTGAATGTTCAATTTGTTTGTATTCTTAGGACAAGGACCAGAACTAGTCATTCCGCAACAAATTGTAGCAGTTGCGAAAATTTTAAGTACCATCTCTCACCTACCAAGACCACCCTAAAAAAAGAATATCCTATCACACCGTTTTAACATGCACGTTCTCTGTAATAAATTCTGACCTTCAGTTTATTCCTTAACAACCATGGCTTATGTTTACAGGCTTTCTTTGTATAAGTGCAAGATTTTATTTTGATTCATCATAATTCATTCTGATTCATCTTGTTAGCTTTTCGGTTTTAAATTATTAGAATAATGAATGATTTATCAGTATATATTTATGTATACATATTTTTGTTTTTTAAAATATTCATTTGAAGCATGAATACTCTTATTTTAAAAATGCTTTTTTAAATTAAGTTATGGTATTAATAAGTCAACAACTAATAAAAACAACTTAAAATAAACTCTTCAAATTAAATGTTAGTGTAATTGTAACTTTTCAAACAAATTTTCATTTCTAAATGCTAAAAACCCCTTTTTACAGGAAACTTTTTAAAAATGATTTAAAACTTATTTCTTAAAATATAAAATATTGGCTATTTAGAACACTGATTAAAATTAATGGTTAATTAGTTTTGTTAGAATAGTTTTAATAATTATATTTTTGCTATTATTGATATAGCAAAGCTTATTGCCCCTCACCAACTTTGATTAAACATATCTGTAAGCCTTCTTAGAAGAAAGAGGGCTGTATAAAAAATACATGTTTCTATTTATTTACATTTAATATTCAGAAAATTTTATTTGATACCATAAAATAACTATGTAATTTATTCTATATGTCTATGATCAACATTTAAAGAAGGAAACTCTATAGGTCAGGGTTTAAAGGACAACCTCAATAACAGTGTTTGGAAGTGATTATGATTTTTATTTAATATTAAATATATTAAACTTTTTACTTTCACTGTAAATTATCATGAAAGTTATTTATGTTTTGTGGCAGATCTACACAAGGATTGTTTGCCAGGAGAGGACAGCTCGCGTCACTGAATGTGTCGCTTAGAGCTACATATACGTCCTTCCCCTAATTTCCCGAAACAATTTGGAACCTCATCAGAAGGTGGGGGACTTCTGAATATTAGCACCCCTCGGAAACTGCTATCGACCGCCGAGAGGACTTTCGGAACCACGGATTTAACGTGAACGTACGCCGCATGTACACGGTGGTCTTTAGTGGTACGCCGGTATCGAAGCCATAACCTTCCGGTTACGAGTCCAACGCCTTAATCACTGGGCTACCAAGGCCCCTTCTACACAAGGATTGACTGCTTAATTTAGACATGCCTTGGGTGGAGGACTTTTTGAGGCGTCCTAACCCGAATTCACATTACAGATGGAGAAAATGGCCGCGCGGTAAGCCAGAATCCTATACCTATACATTAGCCTTTTACTAATTGTGATGAAATTAGTAAAAATTATTTATACTACAATGTAAAAGATACTTGATTAAATTTTTAAAAATTTTTTATTAGATAAATTAATATCTTATATAGCTCTCTTCTTTATAAAACTTACAGCTTATTAAACTTTTAAGATAAACTGAAAAAAAACTTGCTGAAATACGCAAGACTGATAAAGTATAAATATTTAGAAGGATAACTTATCAAATATTGAACTATTCAAATATTAATAAAATACTGCAAGAAAAAAAATGATGCAATAAATCTATTATAACAATTAATATAAATTGATGTAAAACTGTGAGAGTATTATTAAGAAAAGGGAAAATACTATTCACTTTCGCTCAACGAATAAAACATTTTTGCATAAAATACTTTGTATTGCATTAAAAATAAAAATAAATAAATAAATATTTTAAAGAAAACTTAAGTATTTAGAAAGAATTTAAAACCACAACCTATTGAAAAAAAACAAATAAAGAAAAACAAATATTCTCTCAAGTCACAGACTGGAGTTTCTTTTTGCATTTTTAGGTGGAACGGTTAAAACGACCCTTCAAACAAATGTTTAAAATAAAAAGATTTGGGGACAGAGGGGACACCCCCCCACCCTGTAACCCCCTCTCCCGATTGCGATAGTTCATATGTACAATATGCTTAGAAAATCTGATAACAATAGCTTTTTTAGACAAGGATTATCACCGCTCCCAGACCAACTGAAAATTTGGAGGGTCACATGTTGAATTTAAGAGCAGAAAAATGAAATTTGTTTTAAATTTTAAAACTAACGTCCGTTTAAAAATTTTTAGACGAAGTGGGAGGAAAGGGGGATACACCCCCCTCTTCGACCCTACGCCTATGGTTCATATGTATAGTACTCTTGGGAAAACCTATTAACAATAGCTTCCTAAGGAAGGCTCATCACTGCTCCAGACCTACTGAAATTTTGGGGGTGCACAGGAAACATTTGAGGGGGTCACATATCGAATTTTAGAGCAGAAAAGAAGAGTTTTTTTTTAATTTCAAACATGTTTATTTTTAAAAAAATTGACGAAATTGTTCGGGGGGCAAGCCCCCCCTGTGCCCCCCCCATCTTCGACCATACGCCTATGGTTCATATGTATTGTACTCTTAGGAAAACCTATTAACAATAGCTTCCTAAGGAAGGCTCATCACTGCTCCAGACCTACTGAAATTTTGGGGGTGCACAGGAAACATTTGAGGGGGTCACATATCGAATTTTAGAGCAGAAAAGAAAAGTTTCTTTAAAATTTCAAACATGTTTATTTTTTTTTTAAATTGACGAAATTGTTCAGGGGGGGGGCACAGGGGGACACGTGACCCCCTGTGCCCCCCCCAACCGACGATACGCCTATAGTTCATATGTTAAATAAATCATGCTGGCGTTTTTACTGTTCGCGTTTTTTCCGTTTGGCGTTTTTTCCGTTCGCGTTTTTTCCGGTTGGCGTTTTTTCCGTGGGCGTTTTTACCGTTCGCGTTTTTTCCGCACACCACAGTGGAATAGCTAAATAAAAAATGATTTCATAAAAATCTTCGAGCAGCACAACTTCTGGATTATATTTTATAATTGCTTGCTCTTATCTTCTCTCTTTACATATAAAACTCTATCCCCCATCAAGGGCGTAATCAGAGGTGGAGGGGGGCGGGGCGGGCTACGTGGGCTGAGCACTACTTAGCTGTCTCCCAGCCCCCCTACGATTTTCAAAAATTTTTGTTCGTTTACACATAAATACGAAAATTTAGAAACGAACATTTGAAAACCATGAAATCTTTAAGAAGACTCGTTGTTTTAGGCGAATTTCGCTTCATAATTGCAAGATTTCTGTTCGGTTCATTATTTTGCTACTCTTGGCTGCATGTGGTGCCAGTGGCGGTTCCAGAGGGGGGTCACAGTGGTCATGACCCCCCTGGGCCTAGATTAACCATCTCGCCAAGAAAGAAGGAAGAAAAAAAACGAGGCCCAAGCCGAGCTTGGACAAGGCCCAAAATTCAGAGGCCTTGATCATGTGCATACATATCATATTGTGTTGCTGAAAGAGAATTCCTCTTTAGAAAACCATTAGTCTCTGACTAATTTACTTTATTTTATAACAACACTAAAGTATGCACACAATATTCTGACTATGTGCTCAGTCGTTGTTCCTTGGAAGAAAAATATGCAGCCGTTTTGTAAATATGTGCATAAATCCATATTCATCCATACATAGAGGGCAAAGGAAAGAGGAGTCACAGCGAGCATGATTAAGGTAAGGGTCGATGGGGTAGTTGCCTCGAACCCACAATGAAAGAAAACGATCAAAATCAAAAAATGGTTTTAGTAAAATGTGTGAATTGGGCGTGTATTCGACCCCCACACTTGCAAATAGCCTCCCTCTTCTGTAAAAGCACTCTATGAAGCACCTGTAAATTATTATTTATGGAATATCAAACTAGCGTAACTGCTACAAAACCATAAAAATTATAGAGGAGGAAGGAGGGGGCTGTCATGGGGAAAGAGGGACTATACCTAAACAGGGCCGGATTACCCATTAGGCTGAGTAGGCTTTCGCTGTGGGCTCCTACCACTTTAGAGGCCTGCGTTAAAATTTAGAAGGAAAAAAAATATAATCAAACATTATTAAAGCTATTTTAGTGTTAATATTTATCTTATGTGTGTTTTTTACAAAGTTTTTTAATTACTTTATCGTTTAACACCAGTATTTTGAGTGTTTTTTCAATAATTCGTTATGGTTTTAGTTTATAAAATGAATACTATTACTATGTATCCATTTAGCCAAAGCGTCTCTGACTTACCAATTGCTAGTGTGCTAGTTTAATTTGTTTTGATAATTGTTAAGGTAATCTGGAACAATTTTCCAAATAGAAGGGTGATTTAGAGTGCAGTGGAGTTTTTATATATGTTTTAAAAATAATATGACGTAGACTATGATTTCGAATTAGATTTCATTCATTTTGTTTCCATTTTTCATATTATTGAGTATTCTTATTTTAATGTAAAGTGAAAATGTTGAGTATTTTTTTAAATTGTCTGTAAATATCTACAATAATTCAGAGTGATAATTTTGGCATTGTATACCTGTTTCTGTGTTATTCCACTTTTAAATGTAAAGTACGATTATATTTTATACAACTTTTTTTCCGTACTGAATAAAAATAAATTTTCATATATTGTTGCACAAATATCATCAAAATATGTTTCAAATAGCATAATTCATTATGGTTTTAGTTTATAAAATGATTACTATGTGTCCATTTTGCCAGGAGCGTCTCTGATTTGCCGATTGCTTATGTGCTGGTTTAATTTATTTTCATAACTGTTAAGGTAATCTGGAACGGTTTTCCAAAAAGAAGTGTGATTTAAAGTGCAATGCAGATTTTATATGTCGAGTTTTCTATGCTAAGTTCCACACAAAGCCCCCCCCCGGCCTAGATCCCTCGCGCAGATAGTTGGCCATAACACAACATTTCAACATTTCTTTTCATTTTTAATGTTATTGAAAGATTATATGAGTATTCTTAGTTTAATGTAAAATGAAAGTTTTCAGTATTAAAATGTTTATGAAGACCTAAAATAGTGTAGACTCTGAATTTTGATATATTCTCGCACTTGGATTTCTTTGTTAAATCATTTTTAAATGTTAACAAGGATGATATTATTGAAAAATTAATTTTTTTCCTGCTGTGAAAATACTATGAGATTTAAAAGTATATTTTATTTATTTATTTGTTTTTGTTTTTACAATTCAAATCACGGAAATCCGTTTAATATGTATGTGTCGAAGAGAGGACTTGTAACTTTGTATGATGGTTTGTATATTTGTTTGATTTGTTTTAATACATGGAAAGGAGGTATTTATTACTTCTTTGCTTATGTTTTTTAAATAATTTTAAATGTAATCTGTAAAAAGTTGTCAAAGAAATGTAATTTAAATGTGATCAGTTTTTCTGTCTTAAAGTAGTGCGACATTTAATTAAAGTCGATTCAATTTATGGGTATTTCATCATGCAGTAAAATAAAAAATACTATTTTATATTAGTAAAAATTATCTCTGATGAATATTTGCAAGTAAATAAAATAATCCGGATTTTAGTATTTCGTCTCGTTTGTACTTCTAGGGTATTTTGAAATATTAGCTGGAGTAATGTTTTGCAGAACAGTTTTCCACATTTGACTGCAAGCATTTCTTCCCTATGAAATTATCATTAAATACATTTCGAAAAAGATTTTACTTGTTTTGCTGTTATTAACTTAATTAAAATTCAGTTGTTCTTTCAGAAGGGAGATTTGCTTTCTCCATATGTGTACTGAAGACTGATTCGAGATCTTGAGTTCAAATACTTAATTTAAGAAATGAGTTCAAAAAATTTTTGAAAAATTTATTAAATGGAATTCCTTTTATTTTCATGAAAGTGTTATGTTAAAAAAGCACATTTTGAAATCTCAATTCTAAAATTTCTGAACCCCTTTATTATACCGACGGAGAGAAGGATTTTGTGTCCCCCCGTCCACCTCCGTAAGGATACGAGCCCCCCCCCCCCCCAATAATTTTTACAAGTCGGCGCCCGTGAATAAGACAACGGTCCAGAATGTAAAATATGAAATTTAATGCATTTTTGTTGTTTTAACACGAACAAAAGTTCGTTTTTAATCTTCAGTGTCATGTTTGCGACAAATCACTAGAACGTTTTTATGGAAAATAAATTTTATTTAAATTCTGGGAAATGGTTTTTCTACCTTTTGTCATCCTAGAAGTAATAGCATCATCCATCAGGTCTTTCCCCCTTCCCCATCCCCCTAATGAATAAAATTCTTATCTGTATCAAAGAAACGGCGATTGGTGGGAATGCACTTTCTTTGGCATTGTAAGAATCAGCCGAGAATGTCAGTGAGCCGACATTTGACGAAATATTTGGGAAAGTCTCAAATTACTGGACTGCCCAACAATATCAATAAATGAATATGTTTCGTTCGATAATGATGTAACTACAGCACCGATTATGACAGAAAAAAAGAGATTTTGGATATTGTTCAAAATCCAAAAGATTCTGTTGATTCAGACGACGAATCTGACAACGGATTCAACGATGCAGTTCTCGTCCCCTCTACTTCAGAAGTGCGAAAAGTGATAAACAGTCTACGCAGTTATTTAGATGCGCATTCTAATGGAGAAATGAATGACTATGGACGATCTTGAAAACTTGTGGGCTCTGAAAAATACATTTCAAAAAAAGATAACTGATTTTCTCTCCCCAAAATAGTATTTTTTTTAATTGCTTTTCATCCCAATGAATGCAACCTACTTGTTGTTTAACAGGAAATTGATATAAAATATAAGAACATCGAAAATATGGTAAGTTTTGTTCTTTTTTTACGAATCTTTTAACACGAAAAAATATTTTGGTCCCTTCGGTTTCGTGTTAAACGTTTTTCACTGTAATTGTACTATTTTACCTGTAAATGTGACTTCCTTGTTTTACATTTATGTAGGTAAAAAAAACAACTTGCAGGGAAAATAGATTATTTTCATTAAAGAAAAAAAGTTGTAATAAATGCTTAAAAATATTAGAAATGTTAATTTTAATAACATATCTGTACTTAAAAATGTAAAATGAACAAAAAAAATGTGACATTTTTGGGACCGAATTCTGGAAAAAAATGAAACTGTTAAGGGGTTAATGGCTATATCAGGGCAGACTGTCTTCCAGGAAAACAGCTGCTCCCGTCCCGTCTTGTACAGCAGGCTTGTGGCGCTAATATTATGCTTTGGAGGATGTTCTCTTGTGCGACTCTGGGACCCGTAGTTGTGGTAAAATAGACTATGAATGCTGCTGACTATTTGAACATCATTGCGGATCAGTTGCACCTTACATGGCGTATATCTTCCCAACAGGAAATAAAATCTTCCAACAGGACAATGTACCATGTCACAAGGCTGGAATTTTGTTGGACTGGTTCGAGGAGCATAGTGATGAATTCCAATTAATGTCCTGGCCCCCTAACTCGCTGGATCTTAATCCCATAGAGCATCTTTGGGATTGCATGGAGTGGCAACTGAGAGCTCAACCACCACCATGTTCCAATATCTCGATTTTGAGCGACCATTGATAAAGTATTTGGTTCAACCTGTCTTCAGTTATCTTCCAAGAACTCGTGGCATCCATGCCCAGGTGAGTTGCAGCTGTTTTGAAGGCCAAAGGAGGAACAATGCATTATTGAGTTGGTGGTCATAATGTTTTGGCTCTCTTTGCAAATTTTACGTAAAAACGTCTTTGTGGAGGGCCCGGGGCTGCAGCTCTGGTTGCCCTCCCTTAAATCCGACCCTGTCTTCACGCGTTTTGAAACAGAAAAAGACCTTCTGCCTGAAGCATTTGATATAGGTAGAGTTAAAAATTTCTGCATTTGGAAAAGTTGATGACCATAAGCGTAAAGTTTTCAAAATTACTGGGGGGGGAGGCGGGCCCCATAACCACATATATTCACGTCAGTGGCGTAGCCAAGGGGGAGGGGGTTAGGGGGGTGATAGCCCCCCATGAGGAATTTTTAACCATACAAAATATATATTCTTCACTCCCTTATCATACACCCGTACCGTATACATATATGTGAGTTGCAGAAGTCGTAACCCCCCCCCCATGAAAAATTTCTGGCTACGCCACTGATTCACGTACATATAACTTACTCATAGCTGCCAACTACTACGGAATATAATTAACCACTTTTTTCTACATGATTTTTCGGCTTAAAATATAGCAGAATTTTCGTGCTGCGCACGCGAGCTGGTTACTATTTAAAAAAAAAAAATAACTAAAAAATATACTGTTTACAAAAAATGGTTAATTATATTCCGTAGTAGTTGGCAGCAATGACTTAATATATATAAGTGTAAATTATTGGAGGCGCTCGAGCTCTATGGGTCCTTGAATTCTACACCTATGTAAGGTAAGTATCCATGTTAGTATCTTCCTACCATGTTATAAGTTGAAAATAGAAGCAAAGTAAAAGATCCAAAGGAGGAAAAAAAAGAAACATTTTCGATGAGATAGTGCATTTTATACACATCTGAAATTTTCTTCATTTCGTACTTTACATTGCATAATCTGATTTTAATTAATCAGAGCCTGGCGAGGGCAGCTTATACCCAGCAAACACACAGGTTCTCTGAACGTCTATTAACGTTCAGAAAACGTCTTCTGAACGCTAATAGACGTTCAGAGAACCTGTGTGTGTTTGCTGGGTAGTAACATTGTGTGTTACGTGGCGTCACAATGAATAATACTAAATCATGATTGAAATCAAAAGAAAATTTTTAAAAGTACAAGTAAAGGTTTTTTTTTAAACGTTTGTAAATGGCGTGAAATACTTTTTTATGTTAGTATAAATTAGTTTTCTATAAATTAGTTTTCTTCTAGTGGTAAATTATTGGGTGGGCTCTGCCCCTATTCACAATTTATTGGGGGGCTCGAGCCCCACGGGCCCATATAACTCTACGCCTATGTTGATGACAGTTCTAGTGTAGCCATGTAAATTTCAGATGCATTTCTGTCAAGTTCATTGTTTTTGTACAAAAAATTATTCCGTTCATCGACAAAATTTTAAATGTCTAAGTAATTTTTGTAAATATAGCGCAAAATCGCAGTGCACGAAGTTATACTTTTCATTATAGCAATTCTAAATACAGAGGCAGATCAAGCCTGTTGGAAGTCCCTGGCAGTAAAATTTTCGGAGCCCCTAAGCCCAAGTTCCCTCCATAATTTATAGTGTATTAAGAACACTATCAATTTTTTTCGTGAGGGAGGAGCACTGAACCCTTTCACTCAATTGCTTTAACAATAAAAATTAAAATCGCAAAAAAAAAGAAAAATAAAAGAATATATGAAACTCTCCTCCTTAATTAAAAAAGAAACTTTCCACAACTGCTTAAAGTACTTTATACGAACTTGCTTCTTGCTTTGTCTTTTGCAAATTCATCAATAATTTTTGTGGTGTTTATCTTTGCCAAAATTTCTTGCTTTATGTACAATAAAGCCAAAATATATAAACGTTGCTTGGGTGGTTCCATCTGTTTCTCATCTGAGAGCTCTGCTGGAAGTTTAAGTTACTAACCAGGATATCTTGAAGCAACGTTGACGTAAGTACAGATGAAAGCAGTATGTGTCCTCTTATAAAGATGAGTTCGGGCTCATTTTTTGAAGCCCAAGCCCGAGGACTTTTAATCCGAGCCCGAGCCTGAAATTTCAGCTAAAGATAAAAAAAAAAAAAATGAATACATCATTGATAGAATACAAAAAATTTTGCCATTGGAAAAATTAAAGACAAATATAGTTGCAAACTCTCAATGCACTTTCTAATTTTTTTATCCATGTTAATCAAAAAATGTCGGATCTCATGACTAGACTAAGTAAGCAATATAAGCCGCCGTTCTGAAATACCCAAAGAGCTTCACGCACCTTCTAGGCCCCCGTGCCGCTATTTTATTTTTTTATTTTTAGAAGTACTTTTATTTCCCTCATGAATCACTTTCTAAAATCTATTTTAAGGAGTATGTTTAATAAAGAAGAAATTTTTCAAGAGCCCGAGCCGAACGCAATTGTGAATTACAGAGCCCGGTTCGGGCTCGGACTGAGCCCGTCTCATCTCTATCCTCTTACAGGTCAGAATAATCTTTGCCTATAAGCATACGTACGACTATGTTTTCTGCGTGAATTGTCTTTAAGGTCTCTTCTATTCCAGATCCACAAAACAGTCACCAATAGTATCTAGATATGACATCAGTGTATGAAAACCACCAAGACGAATTAATTTGTTTGGGAATTTTTTGAGTTAACTGCAAATAACCTCTATAGCTTTAATCCATAGACATTGATCAAATGTTATAACTGGTAATG
This sequence comes from Cheiracanthium punctorium, assembly GCA_038373885.1. Lineage (NCBI taxonomy): Eukaryota > Metazoa > Arthropoda > Arachnida > Araneae > Cheiracanthiidae > Cheiracanthium > Cheiracanthium punctorium. The sequence continues at coordinate 429,972 of JAWZYV010007843.1, forward strand.
GTACATTGAGTTTTTCTGCTTCCGAACATATAAACTTAAATGTGATATATAAACAGCTATGAGTCACTGGATTCTGGGGATGTAACGAATATTCGGCCACTGTTCGGTATTCGGCTGTTTTGCCGAATATTCAGTAGGCCGAATAGTCCGTTGGCCGAATATTCGGTAAGCCGAATACTGTACAGGCAGGGCCAGACTGGACCGCTGAAACGGCCCGGGCGATTCGACCAGACCGGCCCCTAACGTCAATTGCGCATCTAGGATATTTGTTTAGCGGAGCGGGGATGCACAAATACAGTAGAACTTTTATAAGGACGGCTATATTCTATATTTTCAATCTGAAAGTATCTAAAGTGCAGAAGTTCGTTTACAATGTCACTGCGTCTTAAATTATGTGTTCCTTTCAATGGCATTAAAATTGAGTTCAAATGTATGTAGCATTATTCGAGAAAGTTTATTTAATACCCAACATCTTTTGTTGAAGCTTTTTTTCCGAAATAATTTGAAGACAAGTTTTGAAACATTTTGATTCAATGATTTAGTAACTTTTCTCTACCTTTAAGAAAGTTTCACTTTGTTTTTCACCTTTGGAAGGTGTATGCTAGTTTGGAATCTGATAAAACCAGGAAGAAAATTTTTAAAAAAGGCAAAAATTAAATTACTGAAAACTACCATGTGATAATTATTAAATGGCACGTATAATAATGGTGTATGTTTCTGTATATTACTTGATGAATTGTTACAGTTGCTGATATGAGTTTAATTAGAATATTTTAATTTAATCAGAATATTTTAGCTAATTAAACATTATTCAATAATTTTCACATGCTCATTTTATATTTTTATCAGTAGATACATAGATTGCGCAACGCAGGCCTTGGCTCGCATGTGAGCTGTTGCGCCAATGTTTAACTTTTAACTTAGGAACTGATAGATTTTATATACCAATCTTCTCTGTTGTGACGGTTTAAAGTTAAGTATTGATTAGAAAATTATGAAGGTAAAGTTAAAGTAAAACTTGAATTGAGAAAAAAAATCTTGTGATAATATTTAATTGTCTACTATTTAAAGTACTTCCATACAAATTCCTCATAATAGCTAAATAAAAAAGAAAACCATGATAGCATTTAAAATTAGCTAATGAACACTACAAAAAAATTGATCCAAACATTGTAAATAATATTCAGGATTTTAATCTTCAAGTAAAAGACATTATAAAACTTAAACACAGTACCAATTACCTTGGACACTATACAAAATAATTCAGCTACCATAGCACATACGTGCCATATAATGTCGTGAACTTATAAAAATTCAAGATTTAAAATTTCATTATACTCAAAAGTACAGATAAAATTTGAACAAGCTACTGTGCCATGTCATCTTGTAGCATATTTATTACACTCGGAGCACAGAGGTGAATATTTAAATTAGAAGCAAAAAGAAAATGTTCTTTATGAGTGAGAAAAATTATTAAAATTTTAAAATATTCATTCAAATTTCTTTTTTTAATGAAATTTGTATCCTTTAACCTAGTATCAGAGTTCAAAAATGTTTATACACCTACATATTATTTTCACAAATATTTAAATAGTCAGCTATTCTTTTCTCACGTTTCCAACAAAAATGTTTATGCTTTTTTCCAAAGTATATTCAACACATCCCTATATTTGCCATGACTGTTTTTTTTTCCAGGTATTTCCTACTAGTGTCAAAAACGTGCCAAACTTGCATGTTTTTTTTTTTTTCCCTTTCTTTCTTTCTAGTGGCCGGGTCAGTAGCCTACTGGAGACTTGAGCACTACGAGGGCCGTAGAGATGGTAAGGAGATGTCTATTAGACAGACTAACGTTTTCCCCTATGAGTGGCTCCTAATTTCGAACCAGTTCCAGATGAGAGACTTACCACGTGAAATCGGCACCCCCAGAGCTATTGTTTTTACATGAAGACATTGGAGGCATGAACAGATTTTACGTGCGCCAGCTTCCATTAGCGTACACGAAATAGCAGCTTAGACGAGAGAGGTTTTCACCCTCTCAAATACTGGCCAAGCCGGTGGTGCTTCACTTTCCGTGTTCTTACGGGAAGGAGCTTAGCGAACAGGCCCTTGTGGAACAAAAACTTGCATGTACTTTAAATTACTTTTATTTGAAGAGTAAATCGTGTAAAACTTTATTATTATTTGGTATGTCTAGTAAAATGCCGTCTTTAACAATTGATGCCATTCATTCATTTGTTTTACTAATACAGCGAATGCTACATTATTCTTCAAGTAAAATTAAACAAAGGCATGTAACCCCCCCCCCTCCCCGAAAAAAAAATGGGAATTTAAAAGTTGTCGACTATTATTTTATTTTTCTCACTGCAATAAGGGCGTTCTATATCTTTTTAAGCACATTTTCTTATTATGACAATTGTTTTGAAGAGAATTTTGAGGCATTATGGGTCTGGTCCGGTATGACCCAAGTCTTTATAAAGGTCTAAATATTGTAATGTTTAAAGTTTCAATTCTGTGTTGAAGGGAGGTGCGGATTGTCTAGTCGTCCCAACGATTACCTGCACCGAGCTCGATCGAGCAGACATTACATGTTGTTCTAATGTGAGTTTTGGGTTCTACAAAGCTCATTGCATTTCAACAATTTTAATAATTATAATGATACAGGGCCGTAGCTATTCCGTTTTTATAGAGGGGGCTCCAAATTTTCCAAGGGGGGCTTTCATATATACATACGTAGACATATATAACACACGCATATATGTGTATATATATTATATATATCAGAAACAATTCAGTAGTTACAGAGATGCCCATAGAGCGTAATGTATTAGAATTATTTTGAGTGTTCCAGTAAAAGAACTATTTGTGCATAAATTTTTGCTTATGTTACTCAAGACAGGGTATGATTTCTTATAGTGACAAAATTTTTAGACTCGGTTAAGGGTTACAGAGATGGCAATCAAGAATAATGTAATTCTTATGAGTGTCCCTGTAAAATTGTGATATGTGCTAGAAAGGTAGCCTATATTACTCAAGAATAGTGTACCTTTTTGTCAGCAAAAATGTTTTAGAATCGGTTCTGTCATTACAGAGATACAAATGGAGCTTAATGTAATTCTTATGAGTGTCCCTGTAAAAGAACTATTTATGATGTATGCATAAAAGGTAGCCTATAATATTCTGAAATAGTGTAGCTTTCAATCAGTGAAAAAGTTTAAGAATCCGTCTAGTAGTTACAGAGATACCGATAGAGCATGATGTATTAATTATTTTAAGTGTCCCTGGAAAAGAGCTATATTATGTTATATGGATGAAAATTAGCCTATAATACTCAGGAATAGAGCAGCTTTCTATCAGTGAAAAAAGTTTTCGTATCTGTTCAATAGTTACAGAGATATCCTTAGAACGTCATGTAATTCTATGAGTCTCCCTATAAAACAGCTATTTATGCAATATGCATTAAAGGTAGCCTGTACTACTCAGGAATAGTGTAGATTTCCATCAGTGAAAAAAGTTGTAGAAACGGCTCAGTAATTTCAGAGGTGCCCATTGAACGTAATGTAATTCTTATGAGTGCCCCTGTAAAAAAACTGACATATGTATGAAAGGTAGCCTATATTACGCAGGAATAATGCAGTTTTCTATCACTGAAAAAGTTTTAGAATCGTTTCAGTAGTTACTGGGATGCCCGTAGAGCGTAATGTATTAGAATAATTTTAAGTGCCCCTGTAAAAGAACTAATTGTGCTATAAACATGAAAGATAGCCTATAATACTCAGGAATAGTGTAGCGTGAAAAAATTTTTAGAATTGATTCCGTAGTTGCAGACATACAGATAGATCGCTATGTAAATCATATGAGTGTCCCTGTAAAACAATTATTTGTGATACATGCATGAATTTTAGCTATGTTACTCAGAATTAGTGTAGCTTTCTATCACTGAAAAAATTTTTAGAATCGATTCAGGGGTTACACAGATGCCCTTATGTTAACAAGAATGTAGTTTTTATGAGTATCCATGTAAATTTGTAATATATGCATGAAAGGTAACCTGTAAGACTCGGGAATAGTGCAGTTTTCCATCACTGAAAGTTTTAGAATCGGTTCGTTAATTCCAGAGATCGTAATGTAATTCGTATGAGTATCCCTGCAGAAAAACTAGTTGTAATATATTGTTTCGAATTTTTGTGGCTGTTCTGGGGTTTAAAGTAGTTTAAAATTCGTATTCTCGTGTCAAACAATTAAATTTTGCATTTTGTTGCATCAAAATTGGTTAACAAGAACAGATAAGAAATTTTGGGGTTCCCCATTGGTTAACATAGGGTTTTGTAAATCTCGAGAAATACTGGTGCTAGGGGTTAGCTGACCTCACTCTTCGGGACTTATTTTTGGTGCCAAATTTGGCGATATTTTCCAAAAAGTCGCCAAGCTTCGGCACATTTCGGACATTTAGCGGAATTTTTCCAATGGATAAAAGTTTGTTTAAAAGTAAAGTTTGTTTTCTTGCATTAATATTACGTAATAGCCTAGAGATTCAACTGTACTTCTATGACGTACTCAAAATTGGCACTTTATGGGGATCCTTCGAGAAATTTCTCCTAGCTTCTGCAACACCTATAAAAGGACAGCACATTGTACCAGTTGAGTTTCAGTTTGCTTCTGTCTGCTGATGAGAATATTTTTAGAATCAGTTCAGTATTTACCGAGATGCCCGTCTAGCGTAGAATAATTTTGAGTGTCCCCATAAAAGAACTATTTGTGTTATATGCATGGAAGATATCCTATAATACTCAGGAATAGTGTAGCTTTCTATCAGGAATAGTATTGTGGGAAAAAAAATTTAGAATCGATTCAGTAGTTAGACATACACACAGATCGCAGTGTGATTCATATGAGTGTCCTTGTAAAGGAATTATTTATGATATGTGTGAGAAAAGTTTAGAGAGAGAGAAAAAGTCGCCGACAAATGGCGAGATTTTAGGCATGGCGAGATTTTAGGCATGGACCAAACAATGACTGACTATCGCCAAATTTGGCGATATTTCGCCAAAACTCGCCAAGGACGATTACAAACGGCGATATTTTGGGCATGGACCAAATGACTGACTATCGCCAATTTGGCGATATTTGGGAAAAACTCGCCAAGGTCGACAACAGACGGCGAGATTTTAGGCATTGACCGAACAATGACTGTTTACAGATTGAAGATGTTCATAGGCATTAATGTACTGAAATTCTTTTGGGTGGTCCTGTAAATAAATTCTCCAGCAGATTGGAACCAAAAACTAGATGTTACAACAATGTTATATATGAAATTTCAACATTCTGCGACTAATAGTTTTTGAGATTTGAGAGTTAAATACATACACATGTACACCAAAAGTCACCAAGCTTTGCGAATTTTGGTGTACTTCTTGAGGGGGGCACGTAACCGCTTTCGGACCATTTACCTAACTATATGGTTGGACCGTATCGTGCTTGAAATGGATCAAAAAGTCCTTAAAATTTTGGTGTACTTCTTGAGGGGGGAACGTAACCGCTTTCGGACCCTTTACCTAACTATTTCGTTGGACCGTGTCGTGCTTGAAATGGATCAAAAAGTCCTTAAAATTGCTATTGGCCGTAATGTATTAGAAATCTTTTGAGTGTTCCTATAGCAGAACTATAAATGATAAAGACACTTTTTTCGATGGAGAAATTCATTTTTTAATCCTTAATAGCATATATCACTTCTGAGTCGTTTGAAGTAGCCTCTAAAATGCGCTTTAATTAATATCGTTTGGGCGACCCTGTAGATAAACTATCCAGTCGAATGGGACCGAAAGAGGAGGTGTACTGTACAGCTAGATATTACAACAATCCTCAATACAAAATTTCATCATTCTACGACCAATAGTTTTTGGGATATGCGAGTTACACCCATACGTGCGTACCGATCGCATAGAAAAACTCGTCAAAGTACACTCACCGTTGCTCAAAATAGGTTGCAGACGCATTTATAGGATCCGGCATGCTAACTTACGATGAGATGCATCGAAAAAATTATTAAAATTAAATTTAGCGGTAGTCAAAATAGTTTTTTTCGTCGAAATTTGGCCCCCGAAATTATTCGGGATCACATATACTCCCTTATACTCCGTCGAAGGAAGGAAAAAAATTTAGAATCGGTTCATTGGTTCCAGACATCGTAATGTAAATCGAATGAGTATCCCTGTAAAAGACCTATTTGTGATATATGCATGAAAGGTAGCCATAATACTCCGGACTAGTGTAACTTTCTATCAGTGAAAAAAGTTTTAGAATCGGTTCAGAAGTTAAAGAAATACCCATACAGCTTAATGTAATACAATTATTTTGTGTGTCCCTGTAAAAGAACTATCTAAGTTATATCCATAAAACGTAGCCTTTAATACTCCGAAATAGAAGCTTTATATTATCGAAAAAAGTTTTCGATTCGGTTCTCTAGTTACAGAGATACCCATAGAGCATAATGCAATAATTGCTTCTCCTACTAAAAGGATTATTTGTGATATATTCATAAAAAGGCAGTCTAAAATACTCAGTGGCTTTCTATCGGTGAGAAAAGTTTTAGAATCGATTCAGTAGTTAGAGAGATAACCATAGAGTGTAAATGTATAATAATTATTTTGAGTGTCCCTGTAAAAGAATTATTTACGCTGCATACATTAAATGCAGCCTATAATATTCAAGAATATTGTATCTTTGTATTAGTAAAAAAAAGCTTAAGAATCAGTTCTGTAGTTACACAGATGCCCACAGAGCGTAATATTATTCTTATGAGTATCTCTGAAAAACAATTATGTATATATATCTACATATACCTGTATGAAATGCAGTGTATGATTTTCAAGAATAGTGTAGCTTTTTATTGGTGAGAAAAGTTTGTAAATCGGTTCGGTAGTTAGAGACATACCCATAGAGGGTATTGCATTTGAATTATTTTGACAATTGCTGTAAGAGAAATATTTATTTTACATGCATGAACTTTAGCTTATGATACTCAGGAATAGCGCAGCTTTCTACCTGAGAATTTTTTTTAGAATCTGGTCAATGGTTACAATTATGCCAATTTTATGTATTTCTTATGAGAGCCCCGGTAAAATTGTTATATATGTTGCAGAAATACTCTGCTTGTTTCCGGGGTTCGTCGTTCTAAAGTCCAGTTGGTGTAGAAAGTTCAAGTAAAAAGTCCACTGGTCAGGATGGAACACAACTTTATTGCTTCTAGAACTTCGTGGAACAATCAGCTGTACAAAATTCACAAGCACAATTAAACAGAAATATGCTTTTAACAGTCCGCTTAGATCAGAAGCTCTCACAAATGCTGTATTTCTCACACAAAATAAATCACTTTCACTGGCAAAAATTCAGTGAAAATATACGAGAGATACACTAACAATCTCTCAAGACTCAGCAATCAAGAATTTATACACAGCACTTAAATTCAAAGCTTCATAAACAGCGCGAAACACCGCTTCTATCACAGAGCAAAGCAAGCATACTCACTCTCTCAAAGCTTGATCAACACTGAACGGGGTTTCCGAAACCCCGTTTCAGCCGAAACCAAGCTTCTTATATTTATACCCGGCACAGAAGCTACAAGAATCTTCGAGAAAAGTCTATTTCTCGAGGATTCCACATAAAGCGGGAATGTTGATTACGTCATAAAAGAGAAATGTTAGGTTATTATGCGTTTTTAATGCGGAAAAACCAAATTTCTGGCCCCATTGGGAAAATCGAGCCAAATAACCAAAATGTCGCCAAGATTGGCGACTTTTGGCGAAATATCGCCAAATTTGGCGCCAAAAGTGAAGAGATCTAAGCCGTAGGAGCAATATTTCTCAAGACCCATAGAAAAACAATGGGGAAAGCGAAACCTCCGTATCTCCGGTTCTAGTTGACCGATTTTGATGCAACAAAAAGCAAAATTTAACTATTGGACCTGTAGAATACTAATTTTGAACTATTTTAAGCCCCAGAACAGCGGGTTGCCCCGAAAATTCGTAACAATATGTATGAAAGCTACACATATTACTCAGGAGTAGCAAAGCTCTCTATCAGTGAAAAATAATTTCAGATTCAGTTCAGTGGTTACAGAGACCATAATGAATTAGAATTGTTTTGAGTGTCCTTGTAGAACGATTTACGCTAATACATGAAAGGTATTCTATAAATTAATCCAGTGTATAAGCTCTTTAACCCATACTTTTTCATATATTTGAAACAATTACTTCCATTTGTTTAATTTTATTCTTTAAAATTTTAGCCCATTGTTTAGAAACATACTAATGACGGATTTTTAAAAAGCATAGTTATACCGCATACTTTTGCCTTAAGTCTAACGATAATGTCCCTTTGTTCAAAGGCATTTTTAATATAACCCTTTGATTCTATGTCCATTGTTGATACACATTATAAACAGCATTGTTATACCGTGTATTTCTGCATTATTATCAACTATGAACGCCGCTTTGTTGAAAGTCATTTTAAATAAAGGTTTAGTCCACTGTTTCAAAGTATATTATTGAGACACATTTTTAAAGAGCATTGTTATATCGTGTATTTTTGCATTGTTTCCAACAATTACGCCCCTTTGTTTAAAGTCATTTTAAATAAAGGTTTAGTCCACTGCTTCAAAGTATATTATTGACAAATATTTTTAAAGAGCATTGTTATACCGAGTATTTTTGCCTTATTTCCAACGATTAGTTTCCTTTGTTGGAAGTCATTTTAAATAAAGGTTTAGTCCACTGTTTCAAAGTATATTATTTACAAACTTTCTTAAAGAGCATTGTTATACCGTGTATTTCTGAATTATTTCCAACAATTAACGTCCCTTTATTGAAAGTAATTTTTAATAAATATTTAGTGCACTGTTTCAGAGTATATTATTTTCACGCATTTTTAAAAAGCATTGTTATATCGTGTATTTTTGCCTTTCCAACAATTACTTCCCTTTGTTCAAAGTTATTTTAAATAAAGGTTTAGTTCACTGTTTCAAAGTATATTATTGACATACATATTTAAAGGGCATTGTTATACTGAGTATTTTTGCATTATTATCAATAATTACTTACCTTTGTTGAAAGTCATTTTAAATAAAGGTTTAGTCCACTGTTTCAAAGCATATTATTGACGCACATTTTTAAAGAGCATTGTTATATCGTGTAATTTTGCCTTATTTCCAACAATTACGTCCCTTTGTTGAAAGTCATTTTAAATAAAAGTTTAGTCCACTGTTTCAAAGTATATTATTGACACACATTCTTAAAGACCATTGTTATATCCTGTATTTTTTCCTTATTTCCAACAATTAACATCCCTTTGTTGAAAGTCATTTAAATAAAGGTTTATACCACTGTTTTAACGTATATTATTGACACACATTCATAAACAACATTGTTATAACGTGTATTTTTGCATTGTTTCCAACAATTACGTCATTTGTTGAAAGTCATTTTAAATAAAGGTTCAGTCCACTGTTTTAACGTATATTATTGACAAATAATCGTAACAGCATTGTTATACCGTACATATTTTAATTGATTCTAACGGTTACGCCCCTTTGTTTAAAGCGATTTTTAATAAAGGTATAGTCTATTGTTCCAAAGTATATTATAGCCTCATTTTTAAAAAAGCATTACTATACCGTATTTTATAGCGTTGATTTTAAAAAATTATGTCTCTTTATTGAAAGTTATTCTACTAATATGATAAATGTAAAAGTTCGCATTTTTGTGTGCTTGGGTTTTTCTGACTCAATCACGCAAAAGCCGTAGAACGGATTTGCGCAATATTTGGACTGAAAATAGCTTACGCCCTGGATTAATATGCAGTCTACCTTTTATGCATATAGCATAAATAGTTCTTTGACAGGTACGCTCAAAATAATTCTAATACATTGCGTTCTATGTACATCCCTGTAACTACTATACAAGTTCTAAAACTTTCTCCCATAATAGAAAGGTACACCATACCTGTGTTTTATAGGCTACCTTTTATGCACATTTCACAAATAGTTCTTTTACAGGGAGACTCATAAGAATTGGATTACGCTCTATGGCATCTCGGTAAATATTGAACCGATTCTCAAACATTTTTCATGTTCAGAAAGCTACAACATTCCCGTGTATTATAAGCTACCTTTATCCATTATATCGCATAGTTCTTTTGCAGCGACACTCATAAGAATTACATTACGCTCTGAAGGCACCTCTAAATACTAAACGGTTTATATATATATATATATATATATAACATATATAACATATTCTTAACAATATATATATATTGTTAAGAACTTTCGGTTTGTTCTGCCTCCCAGATATTAAAATTATTTTAAAATTCGTACCCCACGCGTCAAATAATTATATTTTGCATTTTGTTGTATCAAAATCGGTTAACTGGAACACGACGTACGGAGTTTTGGGTTTGCCCATTGGTTAACATAGGGTTTTCTAGAAATCTCGAGAAATATTGATGCTAGAGCTTTGGTGATTTCACTTATGGGAACTTATTTTTGACGCCAAATTTGGCGATATTTCGCCAAAAAGTCGCCAAGCTTGGCGACATTTCGGTCATTTGATGCGCTTTTACCAATGGGGCCAGTAATGCTTGTTTTCCTGCATTAATATTGCGCTGTAGCTTAGTATTTCTAATTTCCATTTCCATGACATAATCAAAATACGAGCTTTATGCGGGTTGCTCGAGAAATAGCTCCTACCAGAATTTTCGCTTAGCTTCTGCGACACCTATAACTAGAGACAGGGCAGGTTACCAGAGATAGTTATATTCGATCGCTAATTGAGTTCGATGCATTACTCTGCAAATTGTGCTATTGGAAGCAGTATTTTGTTTGTTTTTGAGTACAGAGTGTAAATTCTTCATTGGTGAGTCCTGAGGGACTGTTTATGATTTCCTTTGTCAGTTTCCATTGAATTTTTGACAGTGGAAGTGTTCTATTTTTTACAGCAACTGTGAAAGTTTCTGTACTGAGAGGACTATTATAAGCAAGGTACTGGCCATTAGTGTCAGTGAATTTTGCACAGCTGATTGTTCGACGAAGTTCTAGAAGCAATAAAATTTGTGTTCCATCCTGACAAATGGACTTTTCACTAGAACTTTCTACATACACTGGACTTTAGAACGACGAACCTAAGAATCCAATCCCGACGAAGCCAATATCTCTGTAACTATTGAACCGAATCAAAATATTTTCTATAATAGAAGTCTTCTATTCCTAAGTATTATAGTTTTACGAATTTTTGGGGCAATCGGCTGTTCTAGGGTAAACTAGCTTAAAATTCGTATTCTAATCGCCAAGTAATTAAATTTCGTATCTTGTTGCATCAAAATAGGGAGACTGGGAGATATGGAATTTTGGGTTTCCCCATTGGTTAGCATAGGGTTTTCTAATATCTCGAGAAATATTGATGTTAGAGCTTAGCTGACGTCACTCTTGGGGGCACTTATTTTGGCGCCAAACTTGGCGATATTTCGCCAAAAAATTGCCAGGCTTGGCGATATTTCGGATATTTGGCGCGATTTTTCCAATGGTGGCCTATAAATTTCATTTTCCTGTAATATTGCGTAATAGTCTAATGATTCAACTGTATTCCTACGACGTAATCGAAATTCGCTCTTTATGGGGATCCTTCGAGAAATTTCTAATAGCTTCTATCCCCTATAAATACGACAGCGTGCTGCCCCGGTTGAGTCAGTCTGTTTTTGACTGCTATGAGAAATAGACGTCCGTTCTGTTGAGAGCATAAGACTCTGTGTTAGCGCTTATAGAAGTAGTAATTTACATGTTTTTAAAAGTGCGTTTTTAAGTGCTGTGTACATTCCTCTTAGTCTCTAGGGACTGTTCCCGCAATCCCTCATAAGATTCCACTAAATATTTTACTTGTGGAAGTATTTTATTGGGTGTGAATTACAACACCTGTGAAAGCTTCGTTACTGAGCGGACTGTTAGAGCAAGCTACTGGCCGTTAGTGCCTTTGAATTTTGTACAGCTAGAAGCAATAAAGCTCGTGTTCCATCCAAAACAAGTGGACTCTTTAGTAGAACTTTCTACTCCTACTGGACTCTAGAACGGCGGACCCAGAAATTAAACAGAGTTTTCTGCAACAATTGGCTACCTTTCATGAATTTCTTAAAAATAAAATAAAATAAAAATTTAAATAGTTCTTTTACTGGGACACTCAAATTAATTCTAATGCATTACGCTGCATGGGTATTTCTTTGACGTCTGTATACTGATTCTATTTTTTTTTTTTTTTTTTTTTTTTTTTTTTAACTGATAGAAAGCTACACCATTCCTGAGTATTATATGGGTTACCTATCATGCATATATCACAAATAGGTCTTTTACAGGGATACTCATTCGATTTAGATTACGATCTCTGGAACTAATGAACCAATTCTAAAACTTTTCACGGACGGAAAGCTGCACTAATCCTGAGTATTGTAGGCTACCTTTCTTGTATATAGCATACTTAGTTCTTTTACAGGGACACCCATAAGAATTACGTTACGCTCTATGTGTACCTCTGTAACTATTAAGCCGATTCTGAAAATTTTTTCACTCATAGAAAATTACGTTATTCCTGGGTATTAAAGGCTACCTTTAATGCATATAGCATAAATAGTCCTTTTACATGGACAATCAAAATAATTCTAATACGTTACGCACTAAGGACATCTCTATGACTACTGTACCGATTCTAAAGATGTTTTCACTAACAGAAAGCTTCACTATTCCCGAGTATTATGGACTACCTTTTATTTCCCTCTATTCTAAAAAGAAAGTAACGGCCGCTGCCGCAAGCTTGTTCTGATATCTCCTTCAAAACCGTGGGGATTTGAGTTTCGACGAAGGTGTCCACGAATTCGGAAAATTTCGGGGAAGCCAATAAGTTGACTTAAATTTCGAAATTCGAATTATTTTAGAAGATATTAATAAAAAACTGAAAAAAATATGCATAATGGTTGCCAGGCTAAGCAATTTTCGCCAACATAAAATCATTCATACCTTTGCAACAAAGCAATTCCAAGTATGTAGAATCACGTGAAACTGACAAACATGAAGTAGAATGATACCAGTTTTATGGCAAATTTAAAAGTCTGTGACATAAATAAGTCAAAGTGTGTAATACAAAGTTCCCTTAGATAACAGGAGTTCAAAATTACCAATTATTCGTTTTACCAAAACAGAATAACTAATTTTAGCTGATTTAAAAAGCGTCCTTTTGGCATCAGGTACAGGTACAATCTGGCAAAAGACTATCTCTCCAAGCAGGGTAACTCTAAAACATGTTTTTCAAAATGTTAGCATCCAGTATCTTGAAAATGAAAAATAATTAAAATGCAGATTATAGTAAAGCCTGTTAGGTTCAGCTTTTTTGCTACAGTAAAAATGTTTGGCGGCGTTGACCATGCCATTATAGCAGTTACAGTACAGCTTGGATATTTGTCAGCGCGGCGAGATGATATATTTCGTGCTGCTTTATGAAAAATATGTTTTTATGAAAAATAATTAAAGTGCAGATTATTTTAAAGGCGGTTCGGTCCAGCTGGAGTAATTCCTACCAGTAGACATATTTGGTCGCATTAACTATGCCTATTTGCTAGCGCGGCGAGTGATATAATTCGTGGTGCTAAATACGCCAATCTGCAAAGAATTATGTATATGAATACATGGATAGTGATTTCCAACCTTACATGAGCAGTAATTATTGGTTATGAGTTTGTGTAAATCACCAAATAATGAAAAGTCGCTATTTGTGGCAAGCTATTCTAGCTGTTCCGTATTTTTTATCAAGGAAAACATATAAAGTACTGTTTTCTTCGAACTATTTATTAACTATACGTAAGTCGCCAAATTATGAAAAATTGCCATGAGTGGCAAATACGCAAAGTTTTCCATAGCTTTTACATAATAAAAAATAGTGAGAAGTTTAAATTTTTATGTTATAAAGAACATGCATAACCAAGCGATGTGTAGCTCGGTAACATTCTATTTGATCCAATCTTAAGTTTTTTCTTTTGAAATTATGCCTTTTTTACGAATACGCCTTATTAGGGGCCGAATGCATCATACGGAAAGTGATTGTAGTCCAGGGGCTTTGGCCCTAGTCTCTCTATTTCTTTAAAAAAGTAACGGCCGCTGACGCTGACGTCAAGAACTTGTTCGACTATTTCCTCCTAAACCGTGGGGGTTTGAGTTCGGACAAAGGTGTCCACGGATTCGGAAAATTCCGAGGAACCTGATAAGCCGACTTAAATTTCGAAAATCTAATTATTTTAAAAGATATTAATAAAAAACTGAAAAAATAATCATAATGGTTGCCAAGTTTGGCAAAAAATCATTCATTCCTTTGCAAAAAGCATTTCCAAGTATGTAGAATCGCCTGAAATTGACCAACATGTAGTAGAATGACACCCATTTTTTTACGCCAAATTAAAAAGTATATGAAATAAATAACTCAAAGTGTGTTAGACAAAGTTGACAATTTTCAAATAGTACGTTCACTTAGACAGCAGGAGTTTAGAATGACCGAGAATTCTCTTTTCCAAAACAGAATAACTAATTGGAACTGATTTTAAAAGCGCCATCTTGGCATTAGGTACGATCTAGCAAAATGGTATAGTTCCAAGCAGGGTGAATTGAATCGAAAGAGCGAGTTCCAAAATGTTAGAAACAAGTATCTTGAAAATGAAAAATAATTAAAATACAGATTATTTTAAAGCCGATTCGGTCCAGCTGGACTATTTGCTACCAGTAGGACCTCACGGATGGACATTGTATAACTATATAAGGGTAATAGAGAACTCCCGAACTGAGAAAAAGGTGTTGCAACGTCGAAAATCTTCCGATGTTTAAAGAAAGAAAAAGAAAAAAAAGGGGAAAGGAATTTAAATTGAAGCTGGAGAAATAAGAGTTGAATGCTTCGGATATCGATTATAAAACACTTTCCATCAAAATACTGTTTAAGGCATATGATTTGTTTCCCAAGGTTGGGTATATGCAACGCAGAAAGGCAAGCAAAAGACAGCGCGATGCTTCCTTGCGCTACCCTAACTCAAATGGCAATGTACACTAGCGCGCCAGAGTGCGAAACATTAGAGAGACTTATTTGCAAATTGGAATTCATTTGACCTCTCAGAAAAAACTGCCCCGACAGTGAACATCTATCTGTCTTTGTGTTTCAGAGACACAGAGAAGTACTCAACGAATCTGATGAACACATGACTTCCTTGAATATCTATTAAATCAAAAATATTTTCGGCGCACTTCATCTAAACTTATTTTGTTTGAAAGAGATAAAATACTGCAGTAATAGTAAGGTTTAGCACATTCTACCCAAATAT
Organism: Cheiracanthium punctorium; assembly: GCA_038373885.1. Lineage (NCBI taxonomy): Eukaryota > Metazoa > Arthropoda > Arachnida > Araneae > Cheiracanthiidae > Cheiracanthium > Cheiracanthium punctorium. The sequence continues at coordinate 445,362 of JAWZYV010007843.1, forward strand.
TTCCGATATCGCCAAGCTGGGTTCAATTTGAAAGATTTCCTTCTAACATTTAATTTGCTGATATTTCACCAAAAGCCGACAAGCTTAAGATAGTTTCCGAGATTTTGGGGATAGCCAAGGTAGTCACTGACCACAGACTTTCAATGAATTGAATGTATCCATGCACCTTAATGTATTTTAAGTCATTTGGCAGACCCTGTAAATAAATAACCCAGTGGATTGCAATCAAAAAAGAGATGCACAGTTAGATGTTACAATAGTTCTAAATACAAAATTTCAAAATTCTACGGGTAAAAGTTTTCGAGTTATGCAAACTACGTAATAATTTTTGTCCCCAAATTGGGCGATATTTCGGAAAAACTCGCCGACAAATGGTGAGATTTTAGGCATGGACCAAACAATGACTGACTATCGCCAAATTTGGCAATATTTCTCCAAAACTCGCCACGGACGATGACAAACGGCGATATTTTGGGCATGGACCAAATGACTGACTATCGCCAATTTGGCGATATTTGAGCAAAAATCGCCAAGGTTGAAGACAGACGGCGAGATTTTAGGCATGGACCGAACAATGACTGTCTACAGATGTAATATATTGAAGATGTCCATAGACATTAATGTACTTAATTTCTTTTGGGTGGTCCTGTAAATAAATCTCCAGTAGATTGGAACCAAAAATCGAGATGCAAAACTAGATGTTACAACAGTCTTATATATGAAATTTCAACATGGCGACTCAACATGTTTCATTCTGCGACTAATAATTTTTGAGATTTGAGAGTTAATTATATACACATGTACACCAAAAGTCGCCAAGCTTGGCGAGTTTTGGAGTATTTCTTGAGGGAGGCACGTGACTGCGGTCGGACCATTAACTATTTAAGTCTAGAATTTATGTTACTTTTCAGACTGCAATGCAATCTCTTTCGTCTAAATTAACTGAAATCTGATTCGCGTAATCCTTGCGAATAGTTCTCAAGATTCACACAGGAAAATTTCATTTAAAAATACCTAATACTTACTGAGAAAAATGATTGGGCGTTGAGGCACTTTTCTCCATAGCAAAGCATTGGGACTTGAATCTCCGCAAGCCGACTACGGAGGCCTCTTAACAGCATATATCACTTCTGAGTCGTTTGAAGTAGCCTAACACCTTAAAAATGCGCTTTAATTAATATCTGCCCATAGAGCGTAATGTATTTAAAATCTTTTGGGCGGCCCTGTAGATAAACTATCCAGTCGAATGGGACGGAAAGGGGAGGTGTACTGTACAACTAGATATTACAACAATCCTAAATATAAAGTTTCAACTTTCTACGTCTAATAGTTTTAGAGAAATGCAAGTTCAATATGCGAAATTCGATTTCTAGCCAAATACTTCCGAAATCGTCATGATGGGTACAATTTGAAAGATTTACTTCTGACACTTAATTTGGCGATATTTCGCCAAAAGCCGACAAGCTTGAGATAGTTTGCGAGATTTTGGGGATGCCAAAGTAGTCAATGACCACAAGCTTATTCAATACATCCATACACCTTAACGTAAGTCACTTGGCTGACCCTGTAAATAAATTATCCAGTCGATTGAAAAAAAAAAAAGCAAAAAAAATGAAGAAAATCTGAAACCTTTTCAGATTTTAAATACGCACCAAAGTGCTATATATTAAAAGCGTATCATAATTTATGCGTCGTCCCTATTTTCTTCCTTATTCTATAAGGTTGGAAAGTGCATCATTGTTTATTAGTGAGCAGTATTTTTCTTCCTTATTTTATAAAAACCATCTTTGGAATCGAAATCTATCTTAAAATCGCCTACTAAAACTATTTTACAATCTTCGCCAAGTATATTACAACTATACTTCACAGTTTTAAATATTGTTTCGAATGTGCATCATAATCCATGAGTGTGCCGTGTTTGTCTTTCTTGGGTTGATCTCTACTTTAACGCCCCAACTCTCGCCAAGGTGGCAATCATTAAACATATAGAGTAACCATGACGATTTTTTGTATTTATGTGGCAATCGTAATTTAGAATTAAAATGGCGATTTGGAACAACCTGCAAGTACAGCATTCCGTTACATTTTTATTTATTTTGGGTTGCCAATTAATGTAGTTTTAATAATTAAGTGTCTTAATTCGTTAACTAGTGCGTTTATCACTAATTTGTTCACTTTAGTTTCCATGTAGTTATTTAGGGAGCGTTGAGACTTGTGCATAACTCCTAGAGACCCATACTAAGCTCGACAAAGGGCTGGGAATTTTTAGGTTGGCGAAAGTAGTGGCGTTAAAATAGGAATCAACTTTTTCTTGAACCATAAAGCACATCTTTGGAATCCAAATCTATCTAACCTACGCCTATTGATACTGTTTTAAAATCTTCTCCAGGCATATTCGAACTATAGGCATATTCCAAATATATCTCGTAGACATTTTAAATACTGTTTGGAATGAGCATCATAATCCATGAGTGTATCGTGTTTTTCTTCTTTGTTCCATAAAACACTTCTTCGGAATAGAAATCTATATTAAAATCGCCTACCAAAACTGTTTAACAATTTTCGCCAGGCATATAGTCGAACTACACTTCACCTTTATAAATACCATTTGGAAAGTGTATCATAATCTATGATGTGTACCGTATTTGTTTTCACTATTCTATAAAACACTTCTTCGGAATTAAAATCTATATTTAAATCGTCTACTAAAACTATTTTACAATATTCGCCAGGCGTTTTCAAACTATACTCAAAAAATATTTATAATAAATTGTCGCATTTTGGCACCCAGTTTGGCGATCATTTATCAAAAATTGCAAACCTTGTGCGACTTTCAACATTTTATTAACGCCTCCCCCCCCCTCCACATTATCTGGCAAACACATTTCAAAAGTGACTCGACGCGCTAATTGTACCAAAATTGTGCCTACACAAAAAGCAAGGTTGAAATTAATAGCACTCTGGTGCTAAAAAGATGCACAGTTGGATGTTACAACAGTTCTGTTCTAAATACAATATTTCGACATTATGCGGTTAAAAATTTTTGGAGTTATGCGAAATTCGAAATTATTGTGCGCGCCAAATTTGGCGATATTTCGGCAAAACTTTCCAAGGTCGGCGACAAATGGCGAGATTTTGGGCATTTAGAAAACAATGACTGACTATTGCCAGAAGGAACTGGTGTTATTATTGTAATGTCATTCGTTGCCTCGTTCATCCTAGTCACGCTAGTGTTTACCCACCAAAACATGATACTATGACACTGAAAGTTCTGAGGGAGGAGAGGACTAAGATGGAGAGGGGGCGCCAAAGAGAAAATTCTCATAAAGGCACGTCTAGAAGTGGCCTTGTCAAGAGAATTTGTGTCCTTTGAGAAGTCCAAAAATTTTCTCACTTCCTCCTTTGCTGATTGCAGTTTCCCGGATCACGGGGCTTCGTCGCCCCATACCTTACTGTTTTTTATACTCAGTGTAGTGTCGGTCAACACTAATGCTTACATCACAAGGTCGTACCCAGGGGGGGTGTCCGGTCCCCCCCCCCCGAAATTTAATTTTGTTTTACAAAACAATAATAATAAAACCTTTTTGAGAAAAATTTCGCCTTTTTCACGGTCCCCCCCCCCCCCGAAATTTTTTTCTGGGCACGGTCCTGTTACATCTTCTTGTGATTGCCGTTCGCAAGGTAGAAATATTGTTGATTTTGGTACCGCATACGTTAGCGTATTATGTAGGTTTTATACCTCGCAATTCTATATTCAGATTTATGATTTTAGCGATCAGATTTTGGTGGAAATTTATTGGTAAGCGTTCACAGGCGTATTCAAACTGGACACTATATAACCACCTCGCACTCCTTTTAAGAAGTTGTTTTTACTGTGTACATGGATGCAGTAAAAAAAGGGCAAAAATTGACAAGTATTGCACAATTCTTGAAAGTTACGATGTTTCAAGAATTTGCAACGTGCAGACTAGTGAAACTCCATTTTTGACAGCAAAAAATGTTAATTTTATCAGGCTCGGGCTGTCTCTCTTGGGGGCCCTCAGCTAGAGATTTAAAAGGGGCCTCTTCAGGAGCCGATTTGTCGATTTGGGAGCCCTGGGCAAAAGCTTCATTGAGGGCCCCCTCTTTCGAAAACTTTTTCACAATTTACAAATTTTTAAAGAACAATTTGGGGGGCCGGGCGCTTGCCCCGAATACCCTCCCGGAAATCAGGCCCTGCCTCTTACTGAAGAATTTAGAGGGAATAGAGTATTATAATATGTAATATTTGAAAATTAGGCTTACGCGCCTAAAAATCACATTTAACTATTTTAGAGATTTGGGGGGCCCCCTTGCGATGCGGGGTTTCTGGGATCACTGCGTAACTGCGTAAGATTGCTGGAAAATAAATAATCAAATGACTCTTATTATGAAGTTGTATATCCACTTTTGAATGCCTCACCGGGGACCCCTTGGGGCCGGGGCCTCTCGGCGATCGCCGACCAGGCCAGTCCGTGCCTGATTTTTATACATAGGGATAGATACTGTAAAAACTTATTTTTTTTAAAGTATTCCTGGTGCCTGTTAATTGCTCTAGGGGGGGGGGGCTTGGGTTTTTCCAGGGGGGGGCTGAGCCGTCCATAGCGCCCCCAGCGCTACGGCCCTGTAATAATATTAAAGATAGTTTAGATATGGGAACCATTATTCAGCATACAATATAGCTAGTACATGTTGCGTCGTAATCTTGCTGGTCGCTGTCGTGTTTAGGCCACCCAGAGCACTGGCCCATGCGGCCCACATGAATACCGGCCCATCGCCCGATGGCCCAGTGAACAGGTATTCGGCCGAATAGCTGTGACCGAATATTGCTACATATTCAGCTGAATAATTTCAGAACAAAGATAAAATATATTTTTAACATGTATTTTTAAATTCATTTACAAATAATATTGCTTAGTTGTACTTCTCAATAATTTCGTATTATAAAATATCCTGAGTCATTGAATTTTAAGCTGAATGAAACATAATCTAACGTAAAATAAATAAAAACTTTGTGAAAAAAGCACACATAAAAGGTTACTTCAAGGCATAACGATCGTTTCGACCGAAAATTCGTTCTTGAAGTAACCTTTTATGTTTTTTTTCCCACAAAGTTTTTATTTATTTTATCTTTTAACACCAGTTTTTTGAGTGTTTATTTTCATAATCTAACGTGTTTAATAATATAACTGGAATGCAGACTTTTCTACTTGGTGACACTACTTGACTTCGTATTCTATCTTCTTTATGGGGTGGGGGTAGGAGGAAAGGAATCTTTTCAGATCCTCAATTACAAGCATAATTTTGAAAAGCTGTTACATGTGCTTGCCCAGAGGCTGTAAAATCCAAAGCATGATGGGATTATGTATACTTACCAGATTAATCACATTTAACATAGTATATATATTAAATTATGAATATCTCAAAATATAATTATGCTGCTATTAGTGTTTAACTATGTAAAAAATATTTTTTCATAACCAAGAATTTTGAGTTTTACAGATAATAAATTGTTGTGTGTTTTTAAGTACCTACAAATAATATAAAATGATTTTTAATTAGTCTTTATTTAATATTTAATTACAAGCGTGAAAAGTGATGTTTTATTTACAATTAAAATGAAATTTTTAAAAAATTAATATTCGGCCAAATCACTACTCGTTACATCTGTACTGGATTCATGCCAATCATAGGTAGATATGTTGTTGATTCTACTCCTGTATTCTCATCACAGATTACGACGTTCTGCGTGTATTCATTGCAACCAGGATTTGGCGCCTTTATTAACTTACTGGTGTTTCACAAAATATGTACTACCAGTAAATTCGTTTTAATGGGATTTGAATGCAATTCATCAAATATAATTTTGTTCATGCTTGATTTAAAAGACTGAAAATATATCATTTCTATTTTTCCTTCTGCCGAAATATCAGCTGCATTAAGTTGATTTTTCAGACGCAGGACCTTTCTTTCCGACAATAAATTCGACTTTTAGCCTAGGGGGTCCAGATTTGCACATTATAATTTCCATCCCATGGAAAGTATTGTGACTATCCACGTATCGGCTATCCACTGACAGAAATGACCTGGTGGAACTTCATAATTTGATGTCCTGCCTGTTATTGCAGACTGCAAATACTTTTTTACTTCATCATACGACACAGAAAATCCAAATCTGTGAAGCACATCTATAAGTAAACGGAAACTCGATGAAGCTGCACGCCAACTCCAAAGAGGATTGGACTACGATTTTGGTCTTGAAGCTTGCATTATTCCCTGTCCAATGGAAACTTTCTTTAAATCACATGCTTTAGTACCAATGATAATATCTAAAACATGCTGTAAAACGGGTGGCAAGAACTTATTTTCCTCTTCAGATGCGATTTCTGAAGATGAAGGATAGTACTCTGTTCAAGTAGACATTAGTTTCATTTCTATTTTGATCAGTTTTACTGCTGCTTCAACAAGACGAAATTTTTCCAATTCGGGGTCTTCTAATTTCTTTTGTTTTTGATAATCTAAAAGAATATTATCCACTGTTTGACCCATAGTTACCATATTAGGCGTCCGATCATTTTAGAAACAATGATGTCCTTAACCCATTTGTGCCTGGATATTTTTGCGACTTTCTTCAATTTTTACTGATAAAGAAATAATAGATATATTTCTGATGTCAACTTCTTGAACAAGGGATGATTCCTATTAAAATCATTATGTATAGAAATCGAAATATCAACATCCTACTTGGTCATGTTAAAATATTTTGTAGAGTTGAGGCTCAATACTCATGAATAAAGGCTAAGAAAAATAAATAACGCTTTCGACTAATAGCGAAAATGCCGTCCCAAAAAAGGGACACTAGGCATAAATGGGTTAAAAAAAACGTTCTTTAAGCTTTTGCAGCATGTGATGTTGTCCATAAGGTTCACTACCATCTGGTAGGAAGTCTTTCATTTTAGTAGCCAGCTGCTGGATAGAAACAGGCTCATTATTTTCTTCAAACCACCTACATACTTCCAAAAAAGCATCATGTTTTTCTGTTTCTGCGGGTCTACCAAGAGGCTTGCAATGTAATTCATCTTGGGAATCATATTGGTACTTCTTTAGAAGGTTGCTAATACCAAATTATTAAATAATTAAACATTACGCAAATCAACACTTAAACTATATTTATTTTAAAACTTCTAAGAATTTACATTACACACTGACATGATAAAGAATTAAGCATGTCACATTTGGTCGCTGGAGCTAAGCCATCATCATGCACACCGACCGCGAGTCGACGTGTAATCCTCTCTTCACTTCAGCGCGAGCCAGGTGCAAAAGTATTTTCCTGCGCGGTTGACAGTTATCGCTTTCCGCGCCGTAACGCGCTAGTTTCCGGATGCAGGAGATTACTGCGGCGATGTCAGACCCCAACAGTAGCCCCCCCTGAGCGATAGCGAAACTATTTTCACTATGAGAGGTACTTCGGGTTGAATCTGACTCGCCTACCGGAGCGCGTAGTCTTTTCACCACTGTTGTTTGCATTTATTGGCAAGCTGTCCTCGGTTCTGGATTGCATTTCGCATCCACACAGAGATATGCGGGCTTAACCCGGTCAATGTTCACCGGCACAACTCTTTCTCCTATTTTTAGACGAAAGTTTTTGTCAGAGCGTGACAACACAGCGAAAGGACCGTCGTATGGGGGTTGCAAACTTTTCTTAACTCCGTCTCTACGCAGAAATACGTGAGAGCAATCCTTCAGTTCTTTTTGTACAAAAATTGTTTGATTGGAGACTGACCGAGCTGAAGGAGGGCAAAGCTTATGCATGCTTTCGCGTAGCTTGCCTAAAAAACTTGCCGTGTCCGGAACGTCATCAGCAGGTGTCAAAAATTCGCCAGGCAGAGCTATTGGCGCTCCATACACCATTTCTGCTGCCGTTGCCTGCAGGTCTTCCTTCCAGGCTGCTCTTATTCCCAGCAACACAGTGGGAAGGATTCGAGCCCACTCTACTGTGTCATGAGCCATGATGGCTGCTTTGAGCTGTCTATGAAAACGTTCTACCTGCCCGTTCGCTGCTGGATGGTATGGCGACGTACGAATACTCGTGACACCTAGGAGTTTACTCAAAGCGGAAAATAATGAAAACTCAAATTGGGCTCCTTGATCAGAAGTCAGTCGCATGGGTGGCCCAAATCTAGCAATCCACCCCGCATAAAAAGCTTCCGCAACACTTTCCGCTGAAATATCCGTGAGCGGAATAGCTTCCGGCCATTTAGAAAAACGATCCACACATGTTAGGCAGTACCGAAACCCTTTTGATGGTGGTAAAGGGCCTACGAGGTCTATATGGACATGCTGAAAACGTGCAGTTGGCATCTGGAATGATCAAATTGGACTTTTAGTGTGTCTCTGCACTTTACACTTTTGGCACGGGACACAAGTTCGAACGCAGTGGGGAATGTCTTTTTTCAGCGAAGGCCATACAAAAAGTTCGGCAATTAAACGTACCGTGGCCTTTGCACCAGGATGTGCTAGGTTATGCAGCTGTTCGAACACTTGCCGACGCATTGCTTGAGGCACGAACGATCTGATGCGACCAGTAGATACATCGCACTGAAGCACAGTCTTGTCAGACTCTCCTACCGACATGTGTTTAATGTCCAGAGTAGATGCAGGGTTCTCCAATACCTCTTGCAACTCCTCATCTGCACTTTGCAAGGCAGCCATTTTAGTGAAGTCAATGGATGGCTGCTCATACGCGAAGATATTGACGCGAGATAGTGCATCAGCGACTGCATTCTCCATTCCGCTGATATGTTGAATGTCAGTAGAGTACTGAGAAATAAAGTCCAGTTGCCGCGTTTGTCTTGGTGAGCACTTATCAGCTTTTTGCATAAAGGCAAAAATGAGAGGTTTATGGTCCGTAAATATGGTAAACGATCGACCTTCTAGCATATGCCGGAAGTACTTCACCGCCGAATAGATCGCCAAGTGCTCGCGATCATATGCGCTGTACTTCTGTTCCGCGGAAAATAGAGATTTGGAATAGAAAGCAAGCGGTTGCCAGGCACCTTCTATTCGCTGTTGTAGGGCAGCTCCCATGGCCTTATCAGAAGCGTCCACTACGACGGTAAGTGAAGCAGCGGGAACAAAAAATGTTAAGGTGGTCGCATTCTCGAGTTCTTTACTTTGAAGAAATGCAGTGTTGGCTTCTTCAGACCACACCACTGGTCTATTGTCATTCTTCTTTGCCCCTTGTAAATATTTGTTTAGAATACCATGTGTGTGCGCAGCCTTTGGGATAAATCGACGGTAAAAATTTAACATTGCTAAATACCGACGCAATTGTTTGATTGTTTGGGGGCGCGGAAATTCAAGAATTGCTTTAACCTTGTCTTTGAGCGGGCTAATGCCTTTAGAAGATATGTTATGGCCTAAGAATTTTACACTAGTTTGGCTGAAGACACATTTGGAGGGATTTATCCGTACGCCAAATTCAGCAAAACGCTCAATCACAGCTTTTAAGTGCTGCATATGTTCATCCTGAGGGGAGGAGGCGACTAAAACGTCATCAAAATAGGGAATACAAAAGTCAAAACCATGTAACACCTTATGTATAAATCGCTGAAACGTGGACGCCGCATTAGCCAAACCGAAAGGCATGAACAAAAATTCAAATAATCCAAACGGAGTGGTTACTGCCGTTTTGTGAACGTCTTCTGGGCGTACAGGAATCAAGTGGTATGCTATGGCAAGATCTATAGTTGAAACGATAGACTTCCCATGTAACACTTGCATACAGTCCTGTATATGTGGTACGGGGTAACGATCAGGTATCGTGGCTGCATTTAAAGCTCTATAATCCCCGCAGGGACGCCAGTCACTATTAGATTTTGGAAGCATATGTAGCGGGCTGGCCCAATTGCTACTTGACGGTCTACAAATCCCTGCATTTAGCATAAATTGGAACTCTTGCCTCGCGACCTTAAGTTTATCCGGCGGCAGCCTCCTTAGCTTGGCAAACACCGGTGGACCTTTGGTTTCAATTACATGTTTTACTTCATGTTTAGGAGTCTTGAGCGTTGATGACACGTCTGTTAGGCTAGGATATTTACTTAGGAGAACATGGAACGGTGAGCTGTGCGCTACCGCTTTAATATTATAAATGGTTTTAATTTTTAAGTCCCCTTTTGCTTCCAGGTTTGTAACTGGGTCGCGCAGCTTTCCTCTACGGACATCAATTAGTAGGCCAAAATGCCTTAAAAAATCAACACCGATAATTGGCTGGGATACATACGCGAGGACGAAAGGCCAATGAAATTCTCTCCTTAAACCTAGATCTAGTTTCAGTAACTTCTGGCCATAAGTATTAATTACTGTCCCATTCGCAGCAAAAAGCTGAAGCTTATCGGGAGTACTTTTTTGCTTACAGTCCGTATTCGGCATCACAGACATGTCTGCGCCAGTGTCAATTAAAAAACGCATATTTGACGACCTATCGTTCAAGTATAGCCCATTGATCAAAGGTGTGCCGTCACCCGTCTGCTCGAGTGACGGCCTTAGCGGTTTCCCGACCAAGTACAGGGTTCCTTACATTTCCTAGCTTTCTCCTTAAAGTTTTCATGGTACCAGCATAACGAGCTGTCGCTACTAGCGGAATTTTGCCTATCGCGAGATTTACTCCGTTCTCTGAAATATCGTGCGCGTGAGGAGGGTCGCCTTGGCCTATCCTCTGCATTTCGTGTGTCCAGCTTTTGCAAACGTGACGAAATATCTAATATGAGTGATTTAATTTCGTTATCGTTATGTACACCTTGCACACTTGGTATTGGCCCCGTAGCGGCCATAATACCGTCCGCCATCTCGGCTAACTTGTCTAAATTATCGTTGGAAATGGCTAAAATTTGCTGCACATTGGCAGGCAGCCTCTGAACAAATAATGTTTTTAGCAAATCGTCGCCTACCTGAGCGCCCGCCTTACTGCGCATCTCTAGTAATAACCTGGATGGTTTTTTATCACCCAGCTGCATGCCCGATACTAACTTGCGAAGGCGTGAGTCCTCACTAACAGCATATTGGTTGATTAAACGCGTTTTAATCGCGGCATAAGGGTTATCCTGAGGGGGAGAAATTATGATGTCTCCTACAACCGCTAACTCCTCCGGTTGTAGAGATGCAACTAGATGATGGTACTGAGTAGTGGTATTAGTTATTCCTGCCAGCGTGAATTGAGATTCAAGTTGATAAAACCAAATTTTGGGGTTAGCACGCCAAAAAGGAGCATATTTGATACATACTCGCTGAATTGCATTGGCATTATTTGCTGCTGCATCTCCAGCATTAACTACAGCCTCGTTCTGCATATTTACCTAATAATACCAATAATAACACGTTATATCACTAATACTAAGTTATAATACAGCTAAGACATATACAAAAAATTAATTAACACTAGCAATGAGGGGAAAATATATTCTACACATCTAAAATATTAACACACGATTTATGACAACTAGTAACATAATAATGCAATACCTCAACCAATATATACAAATAATATGTAAAAGAAAGGCTGTCACACACAGGAATCTAAACGCAACATGGAAAAAGTGTGTAAAACACTTACCGGGGCAGACTTCACGCTTTGCGCTATACATAAACACAGAAGAGCACACTAATATGCAGCCGGATGCTTATTACCGTAACCACATAAATAACGTCGGGAACACGTGCACAGATATTTCAATATGATGATTTAAGCTGCTCACATAACTTACAAAACCACAACACACACAGCTTGGTTCAGCCAGAGCCGGCCCAAGGGGGGTGCGAATGTAGGCGATCGCCTAAGGCCCCGTGCTTATAGAGGCCCCGCTCCTGGGCTATTTTATGGCTATCTCATAAGACATGAGAAAGAAGAGGCCCCGCTCTTGTGCTTCGCCTGGGGCCCCGCACGCCCCTCTGGTTCAGCTCACGTTGTTCAAATAACTTATTTCACGTCGACAATACACTGCGGTTTTTTTACACACACGAAATATACCGATGAAAAATATATCGCCTTACAGAGCAAAATCCATTTATATAAGTTCAAAATCCATTTATATATGTTCTTGAGCGTTCAAAATCCACTTATATACGTTCTTGAAACAGATGCACTGGGATTATATTACTGCACGTGTTGAGTTTCCTTTTCACACGGGTCACCACTTTAGAAGGTTGCTAATACCAAATTATTAAATAATTAAACATTACGCAAATCAACACTTAAACTATATTTATTTTAAAACTTCTACGAATTTACATTACACACTGAAATGATAAAGAATTAAGCATGCCACATTTGGTCGCTGGAGCTAAGCCATCATCATGCACACCGACCGCGAGTCGAAGTGTAATCCTCTCTTCACTTTAGCGCGAGCCAGGTGCAAAAGTATTTTCCTGCGCGGTTGACAGTTATCGCTTTCCGCGCCGTAACGCGCTAGTTTCCGGATGCAGGAGATTACTGCGGCGATGTCAGACCCCAACACTTCTTTGGAATCGAATCATCTTTCCGAGAACTTACACTCAGTGGCGGATTAATGCAAGTTTGTCGGGGGGGGGGTTAGTTTGTCGGTGGGGGCGGTTAGTTAGAAGATTGACATATACATCCATTTTATGGAAGTAAAATAGGATCTTTTACATTAATTTCTTTTTTCTCGCAGAGGGGGGGCTGTCGCCTCCTCCCTTTAATCCGCCCTTGCTTACACTGCATGCGTGGTGATAAATGGCATCTGCTGGTAAATCATTAACTGACAGCAATCGTGACTGAACACTGCCTGACTATAAATCACTTCTGGAGTTACATTCCTTCATAATAGAATTCTGAAACATTACTGTACGAACTTGTGAAACACCAGAATTAACCCGTTTCTCATAGTGAGTAATAAAGCGACCGCAAAACAAACATTGTTCTTTAAATGCAAATGTTTTTACTTCTGACCGTAATACTCTATTGCAGCCGGCTAGTGCTTCATTCTGAGTATGCAACTTTAATTTCAGATGCCTGGACATTGTTTGGATTTGTATACAGACGGCGACATTCAACATGACACATCAAGTGATCAGGAAACGTTTCAAATAACTCATGAATATTGTCTTTTCGAATTTTGCTTGCACATATTATTACCTCTTGTATACCTTTAGTAGACAACTTAACACACTTTGAAGTTTCTCTTTCACTTTCAGAACAGAAGAAGAAGCAGTTCCTTTCTGTCATTTTCAATTTCTTAAAAGAACATCAATACTTTAAAAAATCACTTGAAGAAAATGAGAATTTGTTGAAATCATTACACTAACCGTATGACGAGTTGCGATCTTTTTCGCTCTCATTGAGCTGAACTATGTCAGGTGACTCTTTCGCGCCAAAAAATTAGACTCGCTTTGCCAAGAGCAATTACGATTTTTTTTAATTTGTCGTAGTGAGTAATTAAATGTTGATAAAGTGGAGAAACAGTTGTAATCATTTTGCACGTACCCAGGGGTGCAGTGGGGCCAGGGCGGAGTCCCGGTACTTTTTTTAAGGCGGGGCGGCACCCTAGTTAATAAATATATCAGATGTTGAAAAACTGTCTGACATTTCAGCTTTTAGTGCCATGAATTAATTATTTCATTGAGCTCTAAAATTCTAAAATACAGCATGTGTCATCCTCGATGCTTATTAAACTGAAGGGTCCTCCACTTCAACAATGGGAGGCTGAGTTGCTAAGACACTCAAAATGGCGGATGGCCGAACCAGGCAACTGATCTAACGGTCTGGAGTTTTGGTCGGTTCTCTCTAGATGTAACGTGAATACGCGTTATAACACCTTAGGAAGTCCTCTGACCTTGTCACCCTCCTCCCCCCCCATCCTAGGTAGACAGCCCATGCGTAGCTTTGCCATAACAGCAAAAACAAATCAACAAAGGGATGCAGTACTTTGTGTGAAAATATGGTTGCTTCGACACAGAAATAGTGAAGATAGCCAGTATCACTTCTGTTCGAAAAGGAGGGGCGTCTTCTATAGATATAAATGATTTCCCTTTTTCTCTTTCTCGTCTACAAACACAGAACACTGGCCCCTATAGACCCATAGGCATATTTTTAGAGTCAAAGACTTTCTATTCTTTTCTCAAGAATTTGTTCAACTGGAATCGTGTTTTCCTTTCATGATGAAAAAAAAATAAGCATGGAAAAAATCGTTTTTTTTTTCGCCTGAAATATTTGAATTTGGAAATAAATCTTGGGGAGGAGGGGGGTGCAGATTTCCCTTTCCACCCCCTCCTCTCCTGGGTACGCAACTGGTCTGATTTCGTACTCATAAACGGACACCAGTCAGGAAATCTCGGTGCGTCTCTTTTTTTTGATCGAATTGCTAAGTTCATAATTTTATAACTTTAAATTTGCTTCAAACCTTTTGCTTAATTTTTTATTCTGTGAATGAGAGAAAGGAAACAGTAGTCGCTTTATAGTTATTTTACCGTCATGCGGTAAAAAAAAAAAAAAAAAAAAAATCAAACATCAATTTGAAACAGGAAAGTGTCATTCAACAACAATTTCAAGTAATAGTAATACATTTTTGCTCGGTATTATTTTACATCTTAAAGAAAAATTCAGGAAAAAAAATCCAGAAATTTTGAGATAATTAAATATTTTAGTGACACTGGAAATGACCTCCTGTCTACAGATGAAAATAAATTAAGAATACGGATGATTATAGAATATCAGCTATGGAAAAAGAAATGACTGGCACAACAGACTAGAATATCTGCTATGCCTCTCCATGGCAAAGTGGTTATGCCACTGGAAATGGTAGACGGGCGAAGTGTGAAGGTTCGGGTCCCATCGTGCGTCCGTCGACCTACCGTTCGGTGGTTTTCTCCGAAACTTAGCGTAAACATGACTTAGGACCCCTTACAAAGACCCCCACGGAGGGCATCCCCCTTGTGTTGTCCTACTGACGAGGATTTATAAGCGGGTTTCTAGCCAACCACACAAATCCCATATACATTGTGACGTAGCGCCACAGTGGTAGCGTGATTCTCTGAGGCTTACTTAAAATAATAAGTTTTATTTACAGAAGTATTTACAGTATTTATGTACAGGCACATGATGAAACATTACGAGAGTACCAAGCCCGGAGCAGTTCATACGGAGAACTTGCCTCCTCTCTCGCTAAAAGTCATCTCTCTCCTCCCTTCCAAAAACCTCTCACTCCCCATTCATCGGGGGTCAGCTCTCTTGACCCCAGGGGGAGAAGGAGCTCTCTCTCGGACGATATGGGTGGATGACCGCACTACGCTACAGACACTCTCCCCCCCTTAAGAAAAAATCTTTTCCATCTCAAGGGAAAGATTTTACAGTTACACACTCACAAATAATATCTTGAGCACATATGGGGCAGTTCAAAAGAAAGCAAGGCGAGAGAAATTAAAATACAATTAACAGTATCAATTCTTCTGCTTATCGAGAAAATATAAAATAGAAACAATTTAAACAATAATACAAAACGAAACTTAGTCTGGGATAACACTCGGAGATAATATTAATTCATTAGTCCTTTCTCAGGAAACTCATCCGTCCACAGATCGACTGAGACTATCTGCGTTTTGATGGCTTTTACCAGATCGATGTACTGCTTCAAAATTGTACGGTTGCAGGGCTAAAGCCCATCTCATCAATCTGGGATTTGAACTGGCATTCGTTTTTAGCCACACCAAAGGGTTATGGTCAGTCACGATCGTGAACTTCTGACCATCTAAATAATAATGCAGCTTCTTTACTGCAAAAATTATAGAAGCGCATTCTTTCTCAGTTGTACCATATTTTGCTCGGCAGGCGAAAACTTCTTACTCAAGTACAGGACTGGATGTTCTTCCTTCTTGTCATTCAACTGAGAAAGAACGACGCCCATTCCCGCGTCTGATGCATCTGTTTGAACCAGAAACTCTTTGCTATAATCTAGAGCATAGAGCACTGGGTCTTCGATCAACTTTGTTTTTAAATTACGGAATGCTTTGTCGCACTCTTCTGTCCACATGACGGAACCCTTTTTTACTTTTCCTTTCAATGCATCAGTGAGGGGCGCAGAAATTACAGAGAACATAGGGATGTATTTGCTGTAATACCCCACTAGTCCTAAAAAGGCACGAATTTCCGTTTTAGATCTAGGAACCGGGTAATCCACTATTGCACGAACCTTTACTTCTGCTGGTTTGCGTATCCCTTGCCCAACAATGTGCCCCAAATATTTTACGTGATCTTGCGCAAACTGACATTTAGAAGGCTTGATGGTCAATTTCACTTTCTCTATTTGACTTAACACATAGTCCAAGTGCTTTAAGTGGGACTCCCAACTATCGGAAAAAATCGCAATATCATCCAAATAGGGGACCGCAAAAGTTTCGCAACCTTTCAATAATTCAGCCATCAATTTGCTAAAAAAATACGGGGCATTCTTTAGCCCGAAGGGGAGCCTTAACGGGCGGTAGCTACCAAAACTCGTTACGAAAGCGGCAACTCTTTGAGCTCGGGGACTCAAGGGGATCTGCCAGTATCCTTTTGCCAGATCTAATACGCTGATGTATTTCGCAGAAGATACCAATTCTATCCTTTCTTCGATGTTAGGTAAAGGATAAAATTCTGTACGGATAATCTCGTTCACCTTACGGTAATCGATGCAGGGCCGGGGATCTCTACCAGGAGCCTCGACCAAGAGCATGGGACTTTGGAAATCAGACTCTCCAACCTGGATAATTTTTAAATCTAACATTCTTTGGATTTCCGTCTTTAAAATTTCGTTTTGACGTTGTGAAGCTCGATAGGGTTTACTTATAATAGGTTTTTCATCTGTTAAATCTATATCGTGCACCACAAGATCGGTGAGGCCAGGGTCATTAGAAAAACTGGCTAAATATTTGTGCAATAGATTTTGGAGCTGCTCAATTTGCTGGGGTTCTAGGCGCCCTTCCAAATTACATTTGTGTAAGATCTCTGTAAATTCATAAATGTTAGGATTTGTTTCCAGATACGGAAAATCTACCTCGTCATCCTTACACCAATCTTGCTGTTCTTCGCACGTTATAAAATTTATCACCTCAGGTCTTTTATAATAAGGCTTTAACATATTTACATGGTAAACCTGAGTACGCTCTTTTTTACCGGGCATTTTTACCAGATAATTGGTTTCAGAGATCTTGCCTTGGATAACGCCAGGACCGATCCACTGCACAGCCAGTTTATTAGGCTTAAACGTGGTATAAACGAGAACCAAATCACCTTCGCGAAACTCTCGTTTAACGGCATTCCTATCATACCAAACCTTTCTTTTGAGTTGGGTCTCTTTCATGTTTTCAACCGCTAAATCTTGGCATAATTTTAGCCTATTAATGATGTCAAAAATATATTCGGTGACCAAATCCTCGTTATCACTAGCATTAGTCCATTTTTCAAAAAGTAACGTTTCAGGCGTTCTCAAATTTTTCCCATGTACTAGTTCAGCCGGAGTGAACCCAGTACTTTCGTGCCTAACTGTCCGTAACGCAAAAAGCGCAAGTGGGAGACTGCTCTCCCATTCGGACCCTGCTTCTAAGCATAGAGCCTTTAGAAGTCTCTTAATCGTTCTGTGATATCTTTCAATCGAATTCGTCTGTGGGTGGTACACAGAACTTCGGCATACGCGAATGCCAAATTTTTCAAAAAATCCCGTAGTGAGAGCGCTCATGAACGACGTCCCTTGGTCACACTGTACCTCCTTAGGGAAGCCAATCCTACTGAACACATTTAATAGAGCGTCCACTACCGAAGTAGATTTAATATCAGCAACAGCTATCGCGTCGACCCACTTCGACGACAAACACAAAGCTGTTATTAAATATCTTTTCCCACTTGTAGTCTCAGGTAAAGGGCCACAGGCGTCTATATTTATTTTTGAGAATATTTCCGAAATTACTGGTACTAATTTCAGAGGGGCCTTCTTCTTATCGCTAGGCTTTTCCACCCGTTGGCACTCATCGCACGATCTAACATAGGCTTCTACGTCTTTGTAGCAGCCCGGCCAGAAAAAATATCTCAGGAGTTTATCTTTTGATTTCGTAACTCCCACATGGCCGGAGGTCCCTTCGTGGCAAAGCGCCATAATCTGTGGTCTAAGCTTCTCCGGTATAACAATTAACTTTTTTACCTTCCCGAGGTGGTCCTCTTGTAACCGAAATAAGATTTCATTTTCTATTTCAAACCCCCTTTTATCAGCATGCTCATATGGCTTGTTAGCCAGAATAGTAATATCTTTAAGTGTGGGACATATCTTTTGCATCTCAATAAAATCTGCCCGATTTATCCCGGCCAGAGATAAACCATCCTCACTTTTTTGTATTTCGGGTAACACAATAGCCGTGTCAACTTCCGACTCTAAATTCTCACTTTCCCTTATCTGCACACCCGAAACCTCATCTCGTGAAGAAAGGTTTTCTGTTTGTTCCCCCTCTTCCTCACGTTTACTGCGGGCCCTCGTCTGTACTGCATTTACGACCTCTGGTCCTGGGGCTGACAAATGGTTATGATTCTCCAATTTTTTAGCTGTCCGGTTTCCTAAAATGTAATGGCCTTGATCTAGGTCATCCGAAATCACAGCTGCCTTGGTCATTATCTGGCCGAATTCTCCGCTTAACGACACATGAGCCAAAGGCAAACACACGGCTTCAGAGGTCAAAGGCTGTCGGACCCAAACAGTTTCGCCCGTA
This sequence comes from Cheiracanthium punctorium, assembly GCA_038373885.1. Lineage (NCBI taxonomy): Eukaryota > Metazoa > Arthropoda > Arachnida > Araneae > Cheiracanthiidae > Cheiracanthium > Cheiracanthium punctorium. The sequence goes on from JAWZYV010007843.1 coordinate 464,124, forward strand.
AAGTCATCCGGCGTGACGTATTTTCTAGTCACCAAATCAATGGTGCTACCAGAATCTCTAAGCAATTTGGATGCTATGCCGTTAGCAGTCCCATCTGAGATGAAAGGAGATAACCATGACTCTATCTCCCCACCCCCAACAAAGAGATTATTTACAACAGCACTCTCTTTTCGCTCCTTTAATTTCGGACACTGAGCCTTATAGTGCGGACCCCCGCAAGCGAAACAGCTTACAACTCTGCGTTTCTCAAACACCTGCTCGGTAAACTTTCCCCCTTTATCATTCGATACTTTTTTCTTATCGTCTATCTTATTTATTGGCCTTTCCCGGTTAATAGTAACCAGAGGGGATTCTTTTAGGTTTTTCCGCACTTGTTCAAATTCCTCAATTTTTGTCACAAGATCTTTGGGGGAAATGATACTGGCCCATTCATCAAGATAATACTCTTTAAATTCTATGGGCATGCGTTTTTTTATTTGATCAGAGATCATCAAGTCTTTTAGCTTGTCAAAGCTATCAACCTTCAAACCTTCTAGCCAGCCTTCAAAATACGTTTGTAGTTCATAAAAAAAATCATACCAAGTACGCTCTGGAGATTTTTGATGTTTAGCAAATAGTTGCCGAAATTTTTCTGCGCTGACTTTAAATCTCTGTAGCAGTAACTCTTTTACTAGTCGATAATCTCTTCCCCTTTCTTCGGGTTCCCGGGCGATGATATGGGCAATCTCAGTGGGTAACAATCCAATCAACTGAGTTACCCACTGATCTTCTGCAGTTTCCAGAACTTTAGCTTGACGCTCAAAGAGGGACAAAAATAATGTAATATCATCATCTTTACTATTAAATTTAGGCATAAACTTTTGAATTTCCCTTTTAAAACAACTTCCCATGTTAGAATTTCTTCCCCCATTTTGTTTCACAATTTCAAGTTCCAATTTCTTTTTTTCTAATTCAAAATTTTGTTCCTGTTCCTGCTGTTCCTGCTTTAATCGCTCAGCGGTAGCTTTCTCTTGCTCCGCTCTTTCTGACAAAATACTCTCTAGTAAATTCTTGACGAACTCTTCGTCATAATCATCGCTCTCTAAAATTCGAGTTTTGATTTGGACCATTTTCAAATTTTCGTCCACTTCGCAACCTAACTCGTCTGCCACTTTTAGCAGGTCGCATTTTCTTGCCTTTCCCAAAAAAGCCATTATTATTTGTGAGGCAAATACCAGGAAAATATTCAATTAAATAAAAGCAACAATCTATACTATCTAGGCAATTAAAATCAATAATAGTAATTATATTAACATATATGTGATACACCAGAATATAAACTCTTTTACTGCACTTCTCAATACCAAATTTTCTTCACAATTAAAAAATACTCAAGAAAAAGATTATAAAACACAAACATGCACAGTATGTTAAAAGACCCTATTTTATTCTATTAACTTGTTCCAAGATGAATACTTAAAAATCAACACTTGCAATAAACACACTCGAATATAGAAAATTAAACCATTGCTTTCTTTTGACTCAATAACTTAATTTAACAACAATCATTTTAGGTTCCAAAATACCCAAGTTAATGGAATTTTTATTTTAATCCCCCAAAATTTTAAAATTGGTTTAAATTTAGAATAGAAACTTTTTAAACATTTAATTAATTGCCCCAATGTATAATCAAGGTACTTACCCCCTCTTTCAGGAGAAATCTTTGTATAATATCCTTTCGCACCCGGTGCCGTCTGTAATTCACACAAAAGTTCACAGTTAATAAGTTCGTTTATTGTCCACACAACGATTTCGGAGTCAGGATAACTATTTCTCAGTTCGGATACGGTTGTCTAAATCCGGAACGCTAGGGCTGAAAATTAGTTTCAACACAGTATTCTTCAGGGTCTGGATGACCAGCTTGAGCCAGGGACCTGCTGTCCCAACCAGCGAAAACACGGGAGCGTCCAACAGGATCGGGGTGACCGTCTTCGCTTATCAATAAGGCCACAGGAAACTAAGGCCAGGTGGCCTCTTTCAGCTACACAAGGGTCGGGGTGACTCTCCGCTTTTTAATAATGCCAGGGCGGCCTCCGTCACATCCACTAGGGTCGGGGTGACCCTCCTCTTTTCCAATAAAGCCAGGGCGACCTTCTCCGCTTTTCTGGAAAACTCAGGCCGGGTGGCCTCTTCCAGCTCCACCAGAGTCGAGACGACTCTCCGTTATTCGGGAACCTCAGGCCGGATGGCCTCTTCAAGCTCCACTAGAGTCGGGGCGACTCTCCGTTATTCGGGAACATAAAGGCCGGACGGCCTCTTCCAGCTCCACTAGAGTCGGGGCGACTCTCCGTTTTTCCATAAAGCCAGGGCGGCCTCCGTCATTTTCATTAGGGTCGGGTCGACCTTCATTCTTCCGCTAAGATCGATTTTATCCACATTTGCCAGGGGACTCATCCCAGCGCTGGCACCAATTCTTGACTGTGACGTAGCGCCACAGTGGTAGCGTGATTCTCTGAGGCTTACTTAAAATAATAACTTTTATTTACAGAAGTATTTACAGTATTTATGTACAGGCACATGATGAAACATTACGAGAGTACCAAGCCCGGAGCAGTTCATGCGGAGAACTTGCCTCCTCTCTCGCTAAAAGTCATCTCTCTCCTCCCTTCCAAAAACCTCTCACTCCCCATTCATCGGGGGTCAGCTCTCTTGACCCCAGGGGGAGAAGGAGCTCTCTCTCGGACGATATGGGTCGATGACCGCACTACGCTACAACATGTTCACAATAACAATAACTGCTATGGAAGCTTTACAAGTATACTATGTTTCCATTTTTCTGAATGTCCATAAACTTTTAAAAACTTCAGTCATCTTCCCTGTGACAACATCTACTGCTAAAGGATCGCCTTTAACCATGAAATATTTAAACCTGCTTAAGAAGCAGTACATTTGAAATGTGTTTAAATGGTCTTTGTGGGTTATACATGTATAAAAATACATCTGTAAGAAGTCTTAAGCATTTTGTAAAAACAAACAGGGAGAATAAATATAAACTTGTAAAAAATAATATGTATAAAATTTTTCATTTTATTATAATCGCTCCATTTTAACCATTCTTTAAACTGTGGTTGATTTTCACAATTATTAAATGATTTTCATTAAATTTTCAACAATGTTGGATTCCAACAATTCTGTATGTAGGAATTTTCGTTCTCATCTCATCTTTATTATTTTTTCCATGATCTTCATTTTTATAATCTTTTCTGACCCGATAAAAATTATATTAATTCTTGAACAGCTTTAAATGAGAGGAACATGAAACTTATTCATGGGCGGCCATTTGGGCCGTCCATGTATATTGGGGATCTCATCTTGCATTTTCAGACACTGCAGAACTCAATTTGAAGCATTTCAGTATGCTCCAAAATTGTTCACTGTACTGATGGCTTCGATGTGTGTGTGTGTGGGGGGGGGGGGACTCGATCTCCCCACCTACCCCTATATGGGCGCTCATATTTGCACTTTCTTTAGTTCTCACAGAGTGGTACATTACTTTCTAAATGGCAATGTCGATATAAACCCCATAAGGGAAATTCTGGGTACGCCACTGAGCCAGTCTCGTCATGTCAATCACGAGTTTTTCACAAGTCATACTGAAGGAAAACAGGAAATGTTGTTCTAAATTCATATTTTTTTTCCCTTCTTTGTTGTTGCAAACAGATAAGTTGTAATTTAATAAACACCTTATTTAAAAAGAAAGAACGAAATCAAGAAAACGTTGGTCACGCACCTTCTTTAAAAAAAATTTCGCATGCGACAGGCTTCATTTATAGCGCTCCGCCACTTTTTATTTAAGGACTGCATCCCTGCATTTACCACCAGAACTTTATTTTATTTTATTTCTGACCAGTTAATTTTGGAAATTAATTTTGAAGTTCCGATAATTTTAGAAAAATTTAAAACAAATATTTTACGTAGATTTTTCTGGACTTTTATTATATATAAAAAGAAAACACCTACTTTGTAAATATTTTACTTCCAGTAACCATTATTATATTGCTTTCCAGCATGAAATACCGTTTAATTTGATATCTTACATGATTTTTTAAAAAAAATTTCACGATGGTGTTCAAAAATCGCATTTGTCGTACTCAGATTTTTCTAGACTACCTTTAGTATATCGAAGAGACACCATCAAAGAACTAAAAAAAATCAAACACCGGTTTTGTGGGAATTAGTTACACCTAAAACCCTATATCTCCTGTACTTGTAGTCATATTTTAATCAATGAAAAGAATGGGATTTGGCTATACCAAAAAGATAAGTCTGATTACGAACGTTATTTCACTATTTTGAAGACAACAATGGAGGATAGGGTGTCACATCTTAGCGGAAGTGAGTAATAAATCACCTTCAGTATAGTACTGGAGACTTTTCCCTTGGACTACCGTAAATTCCGGCGTATTACGCGCACTTTTCATACAAAAAATAAGGTCAAAATTTAAGGGTGCGCGTTATACGCCGGTTATAAAAATGAAAAATTTAAAAATAAGGAAAAGATGAGCTTAAAGAATGACATTTCTACAAGTACCTGACTGTTGTTTATTTAAAAGAAATGACATACCTTATGAACTTCAGTTTTCATTATCGGACAGCATAAAAAGTTCATCATATTCATCTTCCGTTATATTTTCAGGCACATGATCAAATTCAGTTTCATCTTCACTATCACTGTACTCTGATCCATAAATAAATAGTTACCATGCGTTCCATCTAGATTGTTCGATATACTGCATTTTTAAAATGACTTTTAATTATGTCAGGTTTAATTTCATCCCATGCTTGTATTATCCATTCACTCACTATTTCTAGACTGGCATGACGCATTTCACCTCCTTTCTTAAATGCTTTACCTCCTTCCAACATCTATGTATTGCAAAATCGTTTTAAATTTCCTTAGAATGGTTTATTAATACACACATCTAAAGGTTGAACTAATGGCGTTAATCTGCCTGGAATAACTGCCATGTCTGTGTTACACTCCTTCATTAATTTCTTTGTATTAACCGTTAAATGCGATCTGGACATATCCCAAAGTAAAAGACTTTCTGGATTCCATAGGGCAAGTCTGTGATTGCAAAGTAAAGGGTGCGCGTTATACGGAGGATATACATAAAAATTAAAAAATGAAGTTTAAAATTATAGGTGCGTGTTATACGCCGGCATTTACGGTAATTAAAAGCCCCTCTTTTGAACTAGCAGCTAGAACTCAAAAAGATACTTTTCTCCTTGACTGTAATGCGCATGTGCAAGAACTTCGCCTCTGATCTCTCATCCTTAGATAAATGGTTACCAACATTGGCGCGAATGCCGTGTTTTTGGCTAACTATAAAAGAACAGGAAATTCCAAACGATCTGTCAGACAGGAGAGCGCAAAACCTTGTCTTTTATTTCAAAAAAGTAAATGCTGAAGAAAAGAAAGGATGAAAAGAAATTAAATAATTATAAATTTAGCTTTTAAAGGATGTTTAAAAAATTGTCAGTTGCTAGCAGCGAAGAAATTAAATAATTATAGTTTTTTTTAAAGGATGTTAAAAAAAATCATTTGCTAACATGCATTTTTTTTTTGTTAACTAAAAGCCTGATTAGATTAAAAAGGAAAATTTTAAATCAGCATTAAATTTCGTAACAAAAATTTTAAACTAAAAAAATATTCCTTTTTAAAATTTTAACCTGGATAAGTTTTAAATTAGAAATGAACATTGAAATTTATGACAATAGTTTTAATTTTTTTTTTTTTTTTTTTTTTTTTTTTGTAAGTTTGAGGTTAGAGTGAAATTAATGAAATTTATACAGTAAAACAGCGGTTCTCAACTTTTTAACGTCGCCCCCCCCCCCCCCAACAAAGGCTAACTTACGGTGGCTCGTCCCCCTCCCCTCACATTTTTCTACATACATTCAGTTTTTTAATCTTTGATAATGAACATTCAGTCGAATTTTCTACTAAATAATGTTATCAGTAAAGTTTAAATGAACATTTTAAGAGAAAATGAATATATATTTGAGTAAAAATTAGAATAAATAAGATGATTTTTTTAAAACGCTGCAATAAATAATTGAAACATCTTAATTTAAGGAGGTAATTGTTAAATGGGAAAGAAGAACCTTTTACTCTTTCATTCTAATTATTACTTTGATTTAAAAAGCCCTTAATAAAATGTAATTAAATCCCATTTACCATATCAGGTGAACAAACTGTATAATATGAAAAAAAACCCTCAAATAACATACACTGCTGGCCACCCAAATTGCAACACCAAGAAAAACAAGAGATATCACAACAAAATTTATTGTGTAGATAACATGTTGACCAAGTAACAAATGATTAAATTTACAGCATTCTATGAAGCGTGGTTCCTGCCAAAATCAGTACCCAGAGTAGCCGCCGTTGTTGGAGATCACAGCTGCCACACGCCTCGGCATTGATTCAAAGAGACTTTGAATGTGTTCTTGGGGTACAGCAGACCAAGCAGCTTCCACACGTTGCCAAAGTTGATCTGGTGTGACAGCTGGGGATGAACTCTGGGTCAGTCGTTGAGCAACCATGGACCACATGTTTTCTATCGGCGAAAGATCCGGAGAGCGCGCCGGCCAGGGAAGCAATTCAATCTGGTGATTGACGAAGAACCCTTGGACAATGCGTGCCACGTGTGGCCGTGCATTATCCTGCTGAAATATGGCTGTTGGCAAGCCCTGAAGGTAAGAAAGGACAACTGGCTCCAACACCTCGGAGATGTAGCGCTGGCTGGTTAAAGTACCGGCAATGCGTACTAGAGGAGTGCGAGAGAGATATCCGATACCGCCCCATACCATAATACCCGGTGCAGGACCAGTGTGACGGTGCATAATGCAGCTGTTCAGCATCCTCTCTCCACGGTGTCTCCAGACTCGAATCCGACCGTCGTGGTGTTGCATACAGAAGCGTGACTCGTCAGTAAAGAGAATTTCATTCCATTCTGTCGTCCACATCCTTCTTTCATCGCACCATTGGCGGCGGAGACGTCTGTGGTTCCGCGTCAGAGGTAGACAAAGCAACGGACGTCTTGCGGACAGACCATTCTGCTGTAAACGACGTCGAATGGTACGCGCAGACACTGGATGATGCGTTACAGACTGAATCTGCTGTGATATGGTTCGTGATGTGACTGAGCGGTCCGTCACTGCCATGCGTACAATCTGCCTGTCATCACGTGACGTGGTGCACTGAGGTCGATGCGGTCGATCACGTCTGTCCGTCGTACCCTCCTGCACCCAACGATCACATATCCGCATCACAGATGTTTGGTTTCGTCCAATACGACGACCGATTTCCCTGAAAGATAACCCACAATCTCGGTATGCCACTATCCTTCCTCTGTCAAACTCGGATACTTGATCAAAAGATGATCGTTGTTTCCGACGAGGCATAATTTATCGTTTTTTTGAAAAAAAAGCAAGAAAAACACAATTGCTGTACTTGAAACCGTCGAAATCTCCAAGCCTTAAATAGCGCTTTGAGGTGGCGCCACAGGCGCGCTTGATGTGCGTCTGCGCTGAAATTCTAATCATTTGCATATCTCACCTCAGCTAATGCATGTTGTAAATTTCATATTATTTGCATGCTTCCTTCAGGGTGTTGCATTTACGATGGCCAGCAGTGTAGTTTATATATATATATATATATATATATATATATATATATATATATATATATATATATATATATATATATATATATATATGCTTTTAAATCAAAGTAATAATTAGAATGAAATATAGTAGTATGTTTCTTTCTATTTAACAATTAATTATCTCCTTAAAATGAAGATGTTTCAATTATTTCTTGTATAAACTTTCATTAATTTCACTCTAACCTCAAAGTTACAAAAAAAGAAAAAAAAAGAGAGAGAGAGAATTATAAGTGTTGTCAGGAATTTCAATGTTGATTTATAATTTCTAAATCAAATCTATTCCAGGTTTAATTTTTAAAAAGGAATATTTTTAGTTAAAATTTTTTGTTACGAAATTTAATGCTAATTTCAAATTTTCCTTTTTAAACTAATCCAGCTTTTAGTTAAAAAATGCATGTTATCAATTTTTTTTAAACATCCTTTAAAAAAATTTAAAAGCAACATTTATAATTATTTAATTTCTTCGCAGCATTTATTTTTTTCTTTTTAAATAAAAGACACGGTTTTGCTCTCCTGTCTGACAGATCGTTTGAAAGTTCCTATTCTTTTGTAGTTAGCCAAACACGCAGCTTTCGTGCCAATGCTGATAACCATTAGTCTAAGGATCATAACAGATCAGAGGCGAAGTTCTTGCACATGCGCATTACAGTCAAGGAGAAAAGTATCCTTTTGAGTTCTAGCTGCTAGTCTCTTTTGACAGCAGGGAAGAGAAAGGAAACAGCCCCCTTCAAAGATATGAAGACTGATCTCTTTTTATCAAGCTTGTACTTGTAATGTATTACTTCACTTTTGAGCATATTTAATTTTTTAAGAGAATTTTCAAAATTGACGCCTCTGGTGATGTTCGGGGCCCCTAGATGTGTTCGGAGCCTCTGGCGATCGCCAGGCGTTAGATCCGCCACTGTAACTGTAGATGCTTATCATGGAGAATGATAGTTCTACGAGTGACGCAGCCTACACCAACAAACTAACCGTCAACAAACTGCGGCACTCTATATATACAGGCAGCTTTTGGCTTTTTGTGGTGTCCAATTTTTTTCTCGAAATCCGCTCTAACGATTTTTTAAAAATTACTATATGATTTTAATCGGTGCTGAAATTGGCGAGTGACGTCGCTGGTTTATTTAAGAAAACTCGCTTTTTTTATTTAATCCAGTTTAAAGACGGAACTATCTAACTCCTGCGTATTAATACTGAAACAACTTCAATCCAGTGGGTGATTAGGCACAGCCAATCGGTTTCACGGAAGATTTTTACGCTCCTTTTATGTCAGCACAGTAACTATAGTTAAGCCAGTTAATGATTTTATAAAATAAACATTAATAAACTTGTTTCTGGTGGGATAAAAAAAATCGAATTAGTTATATCAAATGGTAGAATAAGAAATGTATACAATTTTACGCTTAAAACATTTATTTACAGATTAAAAACTAAGATTCTTGAATTCCCATGATACGTAGTTTCGTCTCAAAAATGATGTTGGCGCCATCTATTTCTTTAAAAAAGAAAATTATCTCGCTAAAAATAACTTTACTATTGTTTTAAGCAACTTATTATTACATTGAAGTCGCATTAAAATTAATAAAATCAAGTAGCATTACAAATTTTGTTATCAGCATTATTAAGTTAAAAATGCCAAAAATTGAGTAGTAAGTATGTTTTTATCTCGTTTTATTGTTTGATTCACCAGGAAATAAATTCTAACAAAAACATGTCAATCTTCTGTAACATATCAGTAACAAAGAGCTTGTTGTGACTTTTTTAATAAAATACTCTGATACTGCATGACAACAGATTTGTATATATGTATTTACATATCTTAGTGTCAAGAAAACTTCTGAAATTCGTCCGTGAAACTAATTTATTATCTTCTGATCATACCCCTAAAAAGTAATGCTATCCCCATACAAAAACCCTTAGCCGGTTAAAAGTTCGTGACAATGCAATTTATTTTATAGCTATATGAATTTTAAATATGGGTCTCAAAAATAATTATATCAAATTTTCGTCCTGGTACGACTTATAAGATTTGTTTTAAAATTCCAATACAGTTACTTTTGCTTTATTTTCTAAAGAAGATTTACACATTCAAGCAATGCTTTGTGTTGTGTTGTGAAGGCAACGCTACGCTTGAGCGATCTGCCTAGGATGGGGAGTGCATTGGTCGGAGGACTTACTAAGAGGTTCTAACGCGTATTTATGTTACATCTGGAGAAAAGCGACCAAGGCTTCAGACCATTAAGATCGACAGCAGCGCGATTAGAGCCGAACCCGGGACCTATTAACACTTCAGCCGTCTGCCAATTTGAGTGACTTATCCACTAGGCCATGGCAGGGCTACATTCTATTAAAACTGTCCTTTCACGAAAATACAATATATTAAAACAATCCTGTATTGGAATTTTACCGCGTATTTTAATTTGTTTTGTAAATTATTTTAAGGAAAAAATTGACTTTTATAAAGATTGGTATGAAAATTCACAAAAATAGATAATGAAATTCACAAAAATAGATAATGAAATTCACAGCAGTAAACAGTTTTCAAAAAAATGTGACCCTGGAAAAAATTCCTGGATCCGAGTAAGACAACTCCATTAGAGATTATCTCATAATAGATGAGTTTGGCTTGATTTATCTATCTTGGAAATGCATTCTGGAATATCCTATAGTCTACGTTCTTATCATGCCTAAAATTCGAAATCTTTTGAAAATTAATCTGATGCACAAGCAGATTATGAACAAAAGTGTGGAAGCACTTTTGAACTTTGATTAAAAGACCTAAAAACAGATTCCGAAGATCCTTTGATCTTTCACTGCTGGAACCATACATTTGCAGTAAAAGTTGTTTTACAGAATCTTAACACCGTTTCATGCAATTTGAATTTAGCGTTAATTTCTAAATCAAAATACTTAATGTAGTAGTGTCTGAAATGTGCATGTCTGTATTCAAAAAGTTTCAAATTTCAGGAATGTAAGTATGTTTTTTATTTTATTTTATTTTATTCTGTAAATAAAAAGCTAGCTGAAAATGGAAAAAAAATATTTAACTGCAAGAAATGAGGTACTAATAAATCATTTTCAAATTTTTCTTTGAAAGTCGCATTTTCTATTTTATTATTATTTTGTTTTCAATACTTGAATGTTATAAATCAGGGATGGCAAATCGTGACACAGGTGACGCATTTGGCACGTGTGCCAATGCGTTTCTCATGTTCTACCACTTCAGGAAATTTTACTGAAAAGCCAAAAACTTTGAGATAAAAAACGAATAGCAAATAAATAAATAAGAATTTTTAGAAAATTTGCACTTAAATTTACAATTTCGGAACTTCTCCAAATTTTGTATTTAAGTTCACAAAATAAACAAAATCTCTGAAATTTTGTCATTTTTACCTTTAGAGCCTCTCCGATTTTTTTTCTTTTTTCTGGCTACGTGGTTGTTTTTAAACTGATTTTCCCCTCTTCAAACGTATAAAAGGATAAACTAAAAATGGTAAATTCTCTTACAATAATCATAAATAGCATATAATATTTCACGTTCTCTGAATATTTAAAATATGATTTCCGATTTGCATTCACTAAGAAAAGCACAATTTCTTTTTTAAATATATAACTTATGTAATAAAATAAATGTTTTCAACTTACGCTATTCTAATTAAATTTGACGCCAAAGGCATTTACAAATGTACTTTTGCTTCAGTAACTAATATTTTTAGCAATTTATCTTCAGCATCATCAATTAAAATAACGTTTAGTGTATTAAAAAGTCTTGTTATATTTTTAAGCAATGCCACAAAAAAACTGTACGTATTATTATTTTTTTATTGCAATTTTTTGATTAATTTTATTTATTTTGAAGGGGTTTATACACCGCCAGCAGCATTTCCCTAAACTCTGAGAAAATCCGGACGCGCCATTAAAATTCCATTCTACATAAATGAACCGCAAGAAGCGACATGGACAAAAGCGATTAAGTTGATAAATTTTTGGGGAAGAATTAAATTCAAGGGAAATTCCACAGGGGAAATTAAAGCACGGATGGAGCGAAAGGCGCTTTGCAGTAATTTCAGAGATTTCCGCTTTATAATCAATTAGAAGAATGTCTTTAAAGTTAATGTCGGTGTCTGCAAATTTCTTTCTTTCTCTTTTTTTATTTAATTCTCTCCCCCCTCCCCTCTTCTCAGCTTTATCTAATAAACAGCGTTGTTTCGGAAAATAAACGGCAAAAAGTTGTGACAGCTCACAAAAGTCATTCTCTGCGCAAAGAACTCTGGGTAAGCTTAACTCTCAGGTAAATACACGTACCTGAGAGCGCTCAGAGCTTTTCACTTCACCGTGATTGGGACGAAAACATGTGCTTACCTACAGGAAAAACATGGGGAGAAACGTGAAACGGAGGTAACGTATTTAATTTTGTTCGTATTGTTACTTTTAAGTTTTTTTTCTTTAAAAAAGGCCAATTTCAGCGTGCAGCTGAAATGCCGCGGGTCATTTTTGTTTCAGTCAGTCATAGAATTTATAAATGAAATCTTAGAAATGCTGAAAATTACTAGTGATAGACAGTACTAAAGTGCTATTGCTTAAGAACTCAGTTGCATGATAAACACAGCATCACTCAAAGCGGAGGTAATACGATTTTGATTAATAAACTGGAAAAAAATTATTGTGAATAATAAGCAAACAATATTGTTAATACTTAGACTACTTTTTTAAAATAAATTATTGAGAGTTAGAAATAACGTTAACATCTGAATTGATTTGAACAAGGAGGATTTTCTTCATATTTTGAATCGTAAATTTTTCATTCGTAATGAGTTGTGAATTCCACTTTTCTTAATTTTAAGCAAAGAAACTCTGAAAAAGTTTTAAAACATAAAGAGAGAAGTTATTTCTACTGTGGTTGAACTACTTTTTAAAAACAGGATTATTATTTTTGTCCAGTAGGATTTGATATGTATGTATGCATGCTTCGTTGTTTATAATATGGAATACTTATATATATACATACATATATTAATATGTACTATTTTGCTTTTCATAATATTTTCATGCATAAATGTTAATTTAATATTATTTGTTTAACATTATGTATAATGTTGTGTAAACAGTAAAATTTTACATTTACAAAACTTTTCTTCGATAAATACTAATAAAACGTAAATCTTTGACTGCTATTCGTTACTGTAAACTACACATTCAGCAACACTCAAATACGATTAATAGTTTAATAGTTTGAGTTTTTATATTAATAAATAAATATTAACATTAATATTCATTATGAATAACACACATGTATGCTTTTAAAATTATTTTACTACTTCTAAATAATGAGAAAAACTTTACGTGCTTTACTTTAATTTAAAAGAGCTGCTGTTTACCTTTTTGCATCAAACACGTATCATTTCATAATAAAATGTCAACATAATTACAATATTACTGCACAAGTGTAAAATAATATAAATCCGAAAATAGGGATGGGTGCGAGACAACTTTTTGCTTGACGAGACAGAGATTTGCAGCTTTTCTTACAGACAAACATTTTTAACATAACAGAATCGGGAATTTGCGAGACGAGACAAAAATTTTCAGCTATTTCACGAGGCGAGACAGGACTATTTTTCATCTCGGGTCCATCCCTATTGGAATGCGTTGTTCTAGCTCAAATTTAAAATAAGACTATGTAATTTCCAGATTATATTTTGAAGCGAATAATATATATATATATATTTCTAACGGCCAGCTTCTGCCTTGGAGGCTTTGGCCACAACATGCCGGAGTTATTCGCCACTTTATTATGGGTCACCTAGTAGGTGGACCAATGTCGCCCCCTATGAAGGTACGGACATAATGACAACCACACCCAGTCGGGGATCGAACCCCGACCGCCGGCAGTTGAACCCGAAACCGGAGTACTCTGCTTTACCCACCGTACAACTAACTCGGTCGGCGAAGCGAATAATATTGACTATCTAATTAAAAATAATTAAAAAAAATATATAAATTTAAAGATTTTTTTAAATATGAAGAAAAACCCTAAATAAACTAGTTCACGTAATGAATATTTCTTAAATGTCTGAGGAAGTACATATATTCACTTCACTTACACACACTAACACCGTACGTGAGCAGTTATTTTTTAATACTACATGTTAAATTTGCAAGAAAGTAATTTCAGTTTGCATAAATATGAGTTCAATCTTTATTTCTAAACTTCTCAAGCTATCAATTTGAAATTTTGCACAAATATGCTAGCATACAGGGGGAAAAAAAGAAAAGAAAAAAAGACTACTTTAAGAATTTGACCTATTTCCCAATTTTACTTAAGCCATTTTAACTAAAAAACCGAAATTACTTTCTTGCCATACCAATATAAGTATATATAGAGAGTTTATTGTACATACCTGTAATATATGCCTTTTTATACATATGCATAAATTTAATATTTTACGAAATAGTCATATCTTAATTGTACAGTAACATATTTATGTGAATTTCAAGAATGAATAACTTTTTAAATATGTAAGAAATTTTGTAGAATGTTTAATGCAATTATCTTACCCAGCATGAATGGTAACACTTTGCAGTTAATTTAGTCTGGAGTGAAAATCAAATTTGATAAGTTTTGTAAGTTTGATAGCAGCAATTTAGTAACACGCTAAATTTTCAATATTTGATAAATAAAAGTGAAGCCATTTCTACACATACGGTAGTCATATGTCACATTTATGTAATGCCAGTTTTAAACTATTAATTCATGTAAAGAAAATGATTTTGAGTTTATTATATTAAACGTATTTTTTCTCTTGGAATATTTTCTTAAATTTCGTCAACATTAATTTTAAATAGAGCCCAAAATGTGTAGGGGGAAAAACCAATAGTATCAATTTTGATTAAAAGTTCTTTTTAAATTAAAAAAAAATGTTAACATTAATTTTAAATTGAACTCAAAAATGTGTAAACAAAAAAAAATACTCGTATGAATTTTAATTAAAAAATATTTCAAGGTTTTCCTCCGTTCTATGAATATTAATCACTATTTGTTGTGGTTTCCTTTCATAATAAGTGCATACTTCATTATATTCATTTCCACCGTACCATGCTGCATCATATATTAAAAAATAGTCTGCAGGAATAGAATATTTTCAAACACGTAAAATGTTTTACATGTAGTCTAATTAAAGTAATTCAAAGTTTAGTTCATAATAATTTCTATTCCATAACAAAAGTAACTATACCGAAGGAATTTTTCATTGTTATAGCAATAAGCAGAATCATGCTCAGGGTTTAGAAGCCTTACAAAATAACCCCTTTCCTGAAAAAGAGAACTGTTTTGCCTGATATCCGATATTGTTTATACATTTTTTTCCATAATGTAAATGTTAGGCTACATTTTAGTACAATCGGTGCATATTAATGGCAGTTAGAGCAGGAACAGGAAGACAGACAAACTGAAATCATGAACGCTTTTCAACTTTGCTGGAAAAGTTCGAAAGAAAGTTTCTTTTCCTGTAACTTGCTTAGTTTCATTTGAATATTTAGGTGTTAGAGCGCGGGAAGATTACAAATTAAAGAGGAACGCTTCCTGGGCCTTCATAATCTTTACAATCGTGCGATACTGTGCATCCCTCAGACTATAATTCTGTTCGTATTTACGTTTGGTGTGTTTATACACCAAAATTAAGGTTCAAACACAAACTAATGGCTGAAGAAAATACTTGGTTGAATGTAACAAATTTGGTACAAAAATATGCAGGTTATTATGAGCGCCATATAGAATATACCAATAAAAGATTGAATTGTTATTTAATATACAGATTATATGAATATTGTGTTCTTACACACATGCATACATTCATGCATCTCGTAAAAATAGCATAAATGAATTCAGAAGACCTCAGAACGTGTAAATACACCAAATTCTCAAAGTCGAATTTTTTCATTATTACAATACTTCCCTTACATGGTACACGTTCGGAAAGTAAAAAGGCGAGTTTTGCACGAGATATAAAAAAATCACGATTAGACAATTTTCGATATATCCTTCATGATAACTAATAGTTCCGTTCTTCCATTCTTATGCTGCTATATGCTTTCTCCTATATAATGATATATTTCTGTGCAAGATTTTGTTGCAATAAATCTAGTATTTCTTCGTTTATTTCAGTTTTTGTGTGTAACCTTAATTTTGGACATGAGTGTATTTAAATTTTAACTACCAAGTACGTAAAAAAATATATTTCAACTTTATGAAGTATTAAATATAAAAAAATTAATATAAATGAAAAAAAAATTAAAATTTTTGTTGTTAGTTTTTATGGCCGAAAAATTATATGAGAAATTTCTGATTTTCAAAAGAGAAGATAATGTAGATCAAAAAGCCAAACATGAAATCTCCGAATGTTGTATAAAAAAATTAAGTATGAAAGAGTATTTTTGGTGCACATCAGAGATTTTGAATGTTAAGAATTAACAACAACAAAAGAGAGAGAGAATAAAGAAAGAAAGCGAGTTTAAAATAGTATTATTTTTTCCCGGAATTTTGACATCATGCACATTTTTCCTTATAAAATATTACAAAACAAATCTAATGAATCAGTTCTTTACGTGCACAATTATATTTTCGTTTCTGTTGGAGATATTGACAATTAAAATGAAAATATACGTTTACTGTGGAAAACAATCATTACACCTTACATATATTTTGCTACATGTAATTTAAGAACTAAGCATGTAAAAAAAAAAAAAAATTCCACTCAAAACGAGTTTAAGTGTTCCGAAAAATTTCTCTTTGAATATCAAGATTACGTTTTGAAAATATCAAGATTAAATTTTGAAGCAACAATCTCTCATTACTTCCTCTACTTTCTTATTTTAATGGAAATAATATAAAAGCACAGCATCAAATTACTTTCATGAAGATAAATGATTGTTTCGTGCTTAAGATAATAACATCTCAGTGATAATATAACTTAATGTGCAGTGCAGCTAATGCAACTGAGCTTTCCAACGATCAACATGAAAAATAGCGTAAGGCATGTAATACAAATAATTTAATTGTAATATTAAACCAACATATCTGTGTCATAACATTTTATTAAGAAAACTTGTTTGCAAATGGACTTGTTAAAATGTGTTTCGGATTTAAAACGCTCATTAAAATGGCACTAACAGCACCCACAAAATCACCTGGAAGCACACTACAGTGCTATTCTACTCGCACGTTATACAGAAGTAATTAATGTGAAAATCTCTCCCAGGAAAGTGAATTTCAGTTGCAAGTAGCCTTGCATAATAGATATAAATAATTAGAATAAATCATTCATAAAACGATCTCCATATTTATGTACTTCGTTGGCCATAAAGCTAATTAGAATGGAAACTTTCGCATCTCCGATACTGCGTAATGCGAAATGGATTCTGCATGCGGGAATCTCGGTACCTTGCCAGAAAATTAACACTTCTGTTCAAATTTATGGCTATCGGATTCCTATACAATGTAGTCCAGACTATCAGGTGTTTTTTTTTTTTTTTTTTTTTTTTTTTTTTTGAGGCGACAGATTTGGCATCTGTCCACTTTCTTAAGACTTTGATTTTTCATTTTCTGTAAAATTACAAAAAAGAAGAGTTTCCTGTTCACAAAATTCTCTTTTTTTTTTTAAATGAAAAACCGTCATTGGGCAATCTATCAAGCTGTTCTCGCATTCTTCCATTTTTCAGCAGATTTCAGTGCTGTTAAAAATAATCGTGATCCAAATGTCGATACCGCTAACAACAGTTTAAAAATAAATAAATAAATAAACCACTGTTTTATGTATTTTTCCTACTTTTGAATTAACACTGAGTGGCAATCAAGAAAACTGTCTACGGTAATAAATTCACGGAAAATGGACTTTTCTTCTGAAGCACAACTGGAACAACGTTTGCACAATGTGTGTGACAGCCCTAACGGTTAAAAAATATAGAGAAAAAAAACTATCGTAAAATATTGTCATTTTTGTTTCTGATTATTTGAGTGAAATTCTTATAGCATGTTATGCTTGTTTGACATTTATTATCAGTTTCTCTTTAACCGCATACACATACATAAATTAAATTGAAGTCCATTTAAAAGTACAAAGTATTCTTTTTTTTTTCTACCCGAAGATGGATTCAGAATTTAATCCTTCAAAAATTATAATTTTTAATATTATTTGTCAGTTTTTATGAAATAACTCATAACGAACCATACATACATACGACATAACAGAAACATATAAACGTGGTGATTTTTAAATAGTCTACAAGGTGACGGAGGTTTGAAGTTTCACCGTGTTTCTTCTTACTGCATTAGACCCTTTGAGGCGCAACCCTTTCCCAATGCTGAAAAAAGGGCAGCGGTTGCCATCGCTCGACTTAACTACCAGCAAGATGGCGGACGATCGAAACGTTCATCGCGTGCCACAGATCTAGAGACCCTTTTTTGACGAGAGCGGGCTGTGCCCGACACAGCCAGCTGTCGTCGTCCGCCATTCGATCGTCCGAAATCTTGCTGGTAGTTAAGTCGAGCGATGGCAACGGCTGCGATTTTTTTCAGTATTGGGCAATCTATCAAGCTGTTCTCGCATTCTTCCATTTTTCAGCAGATTTCAGTGCTGTTAAAAATAATCGTGACAGTTTTTTTACGGGAAATGACGTGCTAAAAAGTAAATTCTCGTGGAGCTATGTCGCCCGCAACTATTTTTTATAGAAATCCAATATATTCTTCGTGACTGGCAACACTCAAAACGTCAGAGTTTGGTGTTCCCAGAGCGGGAACACTGCGCGTTAAAGGGTTAAAGATTCCACCGACGAAGTCCCCCCCCCACCCTCCCCCTATCTTTGTCAGATAGTCTTTGCATAGCTTTGTCACAACACAGTTCAACACAACTTACTACATAAAAATTAAAACACTAAACTACAAATTTCTGAATATAGGGTAAAAGATGCATTTATAATTTACCAAAAAAGTATAAAAATATCTAAAAATTATGCCTTTCAAAACTTGCCCTTTTTTCTCTTTGCCTCATTAATTATATCACGCTATTTTTACGAAAGCATTGAAACTTTCAGAATTTTTTGTTGTTTAACAAGTTTTTAAGCGTTTCATTTAGAGGGGGGAAAAAAGCCAAATTATTTAAACTGAAACCACATTTTTTTATTTTTTAGTTAACGGAGTCCTCAATCTATCTGGTGCGTACATGGCTTAAAATCTCTAGCAAGTTTTATTTATACTTCTCACGCAAATCACTCGTATAAGAGTGCCTTTATGAGTTGGTGTCTAAGGCAACAGTTAGTTCGTGATCTGGAATTAATGCTGTAATTAAATCAGGCCGACGTTTTCGGAATAACAAGATCCTGCTTAAAAATGGATTTCACACTAATGCGGCACGAAGACAATGAAAGGCGCATCCGGTGATGTTTCTTCGAGCTGTGGTACTAAATTACAGGAAATGGAACAATGTACGTAAGGTGTATTTGTTATGTTGAGCATATGACATACACGTTTAAAATTTTTCTGGAATGCATTTGTTATAAGTTGTTTTCGCTGGCAGTTGCTTTCGAGGCAATGCTTGGTCCATCTATCAGATGCCTCCATAATAAAGTGGCCAGAATTTCCAGCCTTGCAGGGGCCAATGCCTGCCCGTCAATTAAAAAAAAATGGTACAGCATCTGAAATTTTAAAATATTGAAAAGCGAATAGTTTAAATGTTAATAATAATGTAGAAAAATAAGAGAAATGTCTTTTCCTGGAGAGAATATCATAAAAACTGCACCTCAGGAATAATTTTCTTTCTTTTGATAGAATCTGTTTCATTCCTTTCTTAGCTGCGGAAACAAGCGAAAAACTTAATTATGCTTGTATCGGAGAAAAAATGGCCGTCGTTTCTTTCGTTCTTTCTTTCTTTTTTTTTCCCCTCATCAAATTTCCTTTCCTCATTTTGGGCAGAAAGACTCACTTCAGGCAAAGCAATAGATGTGTCCGATTTCCTGCTCTTTACAAGTATATCAATTTGAAAGTCATTTCTTTATTTTTAAAATGTGTGTAAAAAAGTTATAGTTAGGAGCAAAACAAAGGTTGCACTAAAAAAAACTGTATAATGAGAGCAAAACGTCCTCAGGAAAATTTATACCGTATATTTTTACTTGTTATCACGTACTTAATACTTGTTACTTGCATATGATACTTGTTATACCATTTGCCTGATATACCAATTTAAGATATCTTTCCAAATTTGGCAAACTATAACACAAACTTAAGCTGCTACTTCTTCTTTAGGGCCAATTATAATTGAAAGCAAGACTGCGGTTCCAGTTCTGACTATGCCTATAGCATTATAGCTCTAACGTTAAGTATAGTTCAGTTTGAAGTTTAATTCAAAAGCTTGCTTAAAATTGCAAGCCACAATGTGTGACAGCCATTCCTAGAACATGACCGGCTGTATGGCCACACAGCCAGCTGATTCAAAAACAGTTCTTTATCTCTGTGGCAACGAGATAGGTGGATCAATCGACTTCCATATGCTGCTGGTAGTTAAATCGAGCGATGGCAACGGCTGCACTTTTTCAATGTTGTGCAGTAGATGCAAATGGTCTTTTATATCGATTCTAAAATGGTTGCGCTTCAAATGGTAAAACTTATAATGATTCTCTTATCACCACAAAGTTAAGAATGGAGGCAAGACGAAAAGTAGGCCTGTCTCGTCTAGCAAAATATCTACATTGTAATGATAAAAATTTGTCTCGTCTCGCAAACAAGCTGTAAATATCCGTGTCGTCTCGTCTCGCAACCACCCCTACACAAAGTCGCTCCGACGTAAAACAGAATGTCGATTCAAGTAACCACAAGACAAAAGGTGAATACCTTTTGATCATTTTGGCATTTAAATAAAATGGATGCTTTTCAACTGCAATTTGTAAGATAAATCACTCCAAGTTTTGAAAATGATTCTTTGTAGAGGTCTGCGCCGCCGGGGTTTAAGGCAGCGCGCCGGCGAAGAACTCGATTGTACACCGCAGCATACAATCGGTTTCAAAACTTTTTAGAAAAGTTTAACAAACTTTCGCTGCGCATTTTTTTCCGGATACTTCTTAAGGCTAGTAACCTGTAAAGATACAATTTAAATTTTTTAAGTCAATGGCGTAATTTGATTGATTTCAAAACTGTTTAAACATTGTATTATGCCTCAAAAGAGCATTGTTAGGTTTGGAAGGTTCATGAGATGTTTGAGGGGAAAAGAAAAACGCTAAAACACAAATAATGTATCAATAGTATACAGATAACTAAATGCATCGTGTATGTGCCCTATAAACAACATAAACCTATCCGATTTTGATAAAATCTATTATTTCACTTTTTCAGTAGAAATATTTTAAAAGTGTACCACAACGGCAAGCTCATACACAAGCCCCACTTGCGGATGAGCGCATAGCGCTCTGAACTGGGAGACGGAAGGCGCCTGTTTCAAAACCAGGTTATGTCCGCCGACCTTACCGTTCGGAGCTTTCCATGGTTTTCTCCTAAAGTTATCGTAGATACGAGTTAGGATTCCTTAGAAAGACCTCTACGGAGGGCACCTCACCCCTCAGCCAAGAGCCCACGTGTAGCTAATTGGCCGTAATCCCGCACACAACACAATACAACAACATCATACTGAAGACTAGTATTCGTAGTCTTAAAAAAATCTCATTTTAACATCAATTTATACATATATATATGTATGTGTGTGTATGCATACACCCATTTTTCACTATGCTGTTTTTCAAAAATTTTCCCACGCCGCGGTGCGTCCGCCGCCGGATTTCTGAGATCGTTACGCCGCCGCCGCGAATTTTTGTGCGGCGCAGACCTCTAATTCTTTTTCGTGATGCTACAAAAAGTTTTGTCAATAAAACGTACTTGTGAATTATCACAATGCAGCCGCATATAATAATTACATTTCTTTTTCTATTTTCAGGAGACACAAAATATCATCAACATGCATAATTTAGGGCAAAACTCCCAATTCTTAAGATTGAAAAAATAACAAAGTGAATTATGAAAAACGATAGGGAGTTACTATGTTCTGAAATTCTAGCAACCAGTTACTCTTGTTATGATTCATTTGTAGAATATGGTATTTTTAAAGTACGGATGTGAATATAAATAACTGGTACAATGTTTCATCTTCATTTGAAACTTTTAAGTTGATTTAAGTGAAAATTCAAAAAGCTTTAGGTGATTTCTAAAAAAGCTGTGTTTGTACTCGACAAAAGGAAGACACATTTAACATGAAATAAAAGCTATTTTGTCCCACAGAGAACGAAAGAACAAAATTCGATTTCTGATTTGCATAGAGACCTTCTCACCAGGAAATACCTTTCGAGTTACGCATAACAGAAACCAAAAAATGGCAAAAACTTTCCGTTTTACTTGACAGGTTGCTGATCAGTTCTTTGTCTCATACAATGCGACCAAGACTTTTGTCGTAGAATCAAATAACCTCTTTCTTGTAAGGTTTTTTTCCCACAAACCACCAAACTAAATGAGCCACCAATATGTCTGAACTTGTAACTCCTCTATCATGGTCATCTTTACTTACGTCTTCGTGTTCTTTACCATCATACTGAGCGGACTGGTGACTCTGTTAATTGGTGACGCTACTGATGAGATCTCTTTATGCATAACATTTGACGAAGACCTATGTTGTACAATCAAATAACCACTTCTTCTTAGTTTTTCCCCCTCCCAAAACATCAAACTGAATGAGCCACCGATATGTCTCGAACTGTAACTCCTCTATCATGGTCATCTTCACTTGCATCTTCGTGTTCCTCACCATCATACTGAGCGGACTGGCCACTGTGTTCCTGTCGCTCAGCCTCTTGTCCAATGAGTGGGAATATCTCGGCTACATGGAAGACAAGGTGATGGAGATAGCGCAGTCGAAGAACCACACTCTGCAGTGGCTTGAAGACCACTTGGGGAGGCTGGAGATTGAGAACCCAGTGTCTCCGGACAAGAACTCCGAAACCATCGGCAACCAGAACAAAACTCAACCGACCACCACCGCAGTGTACCTCGTGCCGGCTCATGGAGGGATTCACAGGTTGTGTGCGGACGTTTCGGGTAAGGCATTTTGATAACTGGATAGTTCCATTTTTCGATAGCCACTTTTACAAGTGCATGAGAATATGAAATATCGGTTCGTCTCACTTTTTACCGACACTCAGATTTCAGCCCCTTTCATCCTTGATTCCCGAAAAAGAAAAAAAAAATCACTGGGTTCGAACAAATCGAAGAGGCTGAAATGAAATAATTAAAATTTTGTAAAATAACATGCATTAAAAGGTATTCATGAACAGAACGCACGTCCAGGGTGGTACAAACAGTTTACTCTTCTTCAGTCGAAAAAGAGTTCTAAAGTAAAAGAGAGACAATTGAAAAAAGTAAACATTTGTATCATCCGTAACGTGTGTTTTGTCGATAAGTTCAAATTTATAAAGTTTTAATGCAATTAAAAATACATATATTTCATAAAACTCATAGTATAGTGATTTTAATATTTGAAAATTTTCATCCATTTTGTCACAACATCAAACAGTATGAAGTAAACAATGGTTATGTGTGTCGCATCTATTATATGCCCATATATGCCTGTGATATGGTGATGGACAAATGCAGCTTAAACGAGGGGACGCGAAATTTGAGGGTCGGCGAACCACACGGTCCACCGAAATACCTCGGTTAAAGGAATCTACGGGGAATGCAAGGAAAATGATGCAGTTTCGCCCAGCAATGGGTGAAGACCGTCCTGTGATACCATTTTTCTGGAAACCGCACTTTTTCGAACATTGTTCGAAAGCGTTGAATATGTTGGATGTGCAAGGTGAAATGAGGCAGATCAGATCCCCAGACGATACAATGTCCCCGCCTTTCCCCCAGTAAGGCTGCCTCTCCCAGTTCTAAAAGAGATTCTATCAATAAATGGATCCTGAAAAATCGCTCATAAAAAAATTCAAAATGCAAATTACTGCGATAAAAATGAAATATAAACAAACCGCCCAGCTTTTCGAAGCAAGGTGACGTTATTGTACTCTCAAAATATTTCGGCACAAAAGAAAGTAAAGGAAAGGAAAAACCATTACGATACCCAACTGGAAAAATTCAGGGACTGACTAATCACGATTTCAAATCATTTTGCCTCCATGAGACCACCCGATAGTATGGTTTCAGCTTTAAGAGCCCAATTTCAGTTCGCTATTAGACCACTGGACGTCTATTGCAAAACAACCCAACTACGTAACTTTTGACAAGCGAAATGCAATGCAAAAGTTTTGTATACGTGAATTTTGTTACTCGAAAACACGACTTCCGTCGACAAAAACGAAAGAGGAAAAAGCAAAAGCAAGCAAAATAAAATCGTGCTGTGTTAAAACAAACCTGCTTGAGGGGTATCTGCCTAAAGGGAGGATGCCATGAGCGGAGGACATTTTACGGAGTTCTAACGCGTATTCACGTTACATCTGGAGAAAACCACCCAAAACTGAAAACCGTTAGATCAACATCCGCGCGGTAGGCCAGAAAACCTTGACACTTCAGTCAATTACATGTTCAGTGTCTGATCCTCTCGCCCGTGGTGAGGTCTCACGCGATGCATCACGGGAAAGCGAGGTCCCTATTAACTGCCATTTACTTTTTCTCAACTGCAATTTTTTTACCTTCCATTTAACATGCTTTGTTTCCGCATGTAGAGAAAGGAAGGTAAACACGGTAGAAATTTTCGGTTTTCACTCTGCCATTTTTGCCAACGCAAACGGTGCCAGCCTGTTAACCCTCTGAGAATCATGAAAAAGACCAAACATGTAAAGTTGTTTTCACGTCACATCGATTTTGGACTACAGACGTAAAATTAAGCGGGTATGTCATTGAGTTTAAAAATCTTTATTTAACCTGCTCACACCTATTGTTGCACATATGTTAAACTACCAAAGATTGCCTTCTATACTAAGTCCAGCAAACCTTCAATGACCCGTACTGGGTAGCAACATTCAGATTCAAGACGAAAAATGTAAAATAAAATTGGATGACCTGTCAGCTTGAGAAAATTCTGCGCACGTTACTGCATTTAGGTAATTCTAATAATTTTAAAAATAAGTTTGCATAAATTCAACTCTATTTACCTGATAATTAGCTCTAAATGCTGCTTCTAACTCTCCTAAAAATCATGTTTGATCAATGTATTTTTTTTTTCTTTTTAAAGTAGATGTATTTAAATGAAAACTGAAAATCTTTAACGGAATTTTACATCTCAACCCTCAGAGGATTAACACCTTAATTTCCTTTTCAGAAACAATTCTTTCTCCGATAATGAGCTGGCCAAACCTATGTTCAAAATCAAGTCATGGCCCAGGCAGTAAATGTATACATGCGAAAGCAACACATAATTGAGATATGTATTTTAGAAAGTTGCATAGCGCTAAGCATACGACCACGGCAGTTTGATGACTAGTTATTTAAAGTGATAAATGTTAGCATAACTTTTTAAATGATTTTTTTGAAGTATCGCTGAAAAAGAGAGTAAAAAGCTTTTTGCAACCGTAACCACTGAAGCTTATATATCTGAAACAAAGATAAAATATAAGCAAACAAAAACTTACTTTAAAAAAAAAAAGGGAAATAACCTAAAATTTGAATTTCGGAAAATATGTGATGTGATTCATATTTACTTTTCAAATTGCTTTTGATGGATACTTTTTAAACTAGATTAAAATGCAAAATTTAGTCTATTACATTGCTAACAATGTAATATTATGATGCAGTTGAACAAAATTATCGAGTAATTTTTAGTTATGCATATATCCACTCACAGCTAATAGAAAATGTAAAAACACATTTATATAAGATTTCTTTTTTTAACAACTCAAGTAATTTTACTTTGATAGCACACCAATCACGGTAAATATTTTTACTTATTTAATACGTATTTATACTGTATTTTTCCAATATATATCTGAGAATTAACATCGTGTCCAGATCTTTCTTCTAAGATTGCACTTTGAATTTAAAAGTCTCGAGCAAAAGTAAAATCTGTTTATAAAACATCATTTAGCTAAATGCACCAGCGTTTAAAAGAACATCACGTGACATGTGAATGTTTTTTTAGCCCGTATTTTCAGAAAATGATAAAAGCGTGTCTGAGAGATCGTGTCTGATAGTCGAATGCATTACATCATTAAACTTTAGGCTAACGTTTGCTGCTTTTAAAAGTTGATGCGTAACTGTTACGTAATTTTATGTTACTCTGATTTTTGAAAAACTATTTTAACACTTTTAATGATATTTTGCCTTATAAACGTGTATGGTGGAGTCTTGTATATCGAAAAATCGAAATAATAAATTATAGTTCAAGTAAAAACTTTAAGGCCAGACAAAAAAAAGAGAGAAAGAAGAAGAAAGAAAGATGGAAAGAAAAGAAAAGAAATATTATAATCAATCCAAATAATGTCGTAATTTTATATAAGGGGAAAGTGGGGTAAGATGGCGAATTTAAGCTTCAACTATTTTTCCGTGACTGAGTTAAGTGGCTTAAGGACATATGGAACATCTCTACGAGTAAAATAAGGCAACTTTTGCAAAAGATTTAACATCATGCCTTTTATTTTAAAATGATTTTTTTTGTCCAGTGTATATACACACATTATAGCTTATATATAAATAAAAATAATTAATTAAAGTATTTATTAGTTTTTAAGAACTGATTAACATTTTACATTTCTCTACGAAATATTTTAAACAGTTTGTCTGTTTGGTCCACTTTTCTAAAAAAAAGTCGAGTTTATATCTTTAAAATTTGGTATGGTATCAGAAAACAACATTTATCCGTGAATAATAATAAGCAATTTTCATTTCGGCTGTAAAGAAATAAAATTAAGAATATTTTACTAAAAACTTTATACTAAAAATTAAAAGACAATCATTATTTTAAAATCTTTTTTACCCATATTTCTAACGATAGGTATGTTTAAAGAAACAAGTTAGTTAAACAATTTCGGAAAATTTCAACTGTTTACTTGGAACAGATTTTAAGTAAAGTGTAAAAAACATAAAAAAAAACACACATTTGGAGAATAAAGCAAACAGCTGAAAACATACAATACTTAAAATATATTGCTTTAAAACATTCCAGCAACATAATCATTTTGATTTAACATTTTTGTATCAATTTTCTTTTCTTTTACCATTTTGCTTTTATCTGTCTGATTTTAAAAAAAGAAAGAAAGAAAGAAACTGTGTGATGCTTCTCGAACTCGAACATCATCAATTTTTCTCAAGGAATATTTCATATTATGGCCTGGTCAGTTTCCAGATATTTTATAACTTTTGTGTGGCTACGAGCATTATTATTAAAACACATAACAGCATCTAAAACATCCAATTTAAAAACACTTTTAACAGTAGAAAGTATAAGTACTGGCAAGATATGTTGTGAGTATACTGTTTTAAGCTTCATTGTAGCCGCACCACTTTTGTTTACATTTTTAAAAACCATATTTTACAGTATTTATATATTCTAAACAGACATAAATTATATAAGTATGGGATCGTCCCAGTCTGCTCTTTGTTTTAGGTGCAGGGGCGTAGCCAAGGGGGGGGAGTTAGGGGGGTCATAACCCCCCCCCCCCCATGAGAAATTTTTTGCCATACAAAATGTATAGTCTTCACTAAATTATCACACACACGTATACATATATATGAGTTGTAGTAGTCGTAACCCCCCCCATGAAAAATTTCTGGCTACACCCCTGTTTAGGTGATATTTGAATATTCGAATATTTCAGCCATTTTCTGCTCCACGTGCCCTTAAAAACCTGAAATTTAAGCGACGTCATTGAACTTTTGTGTTTCATTTTTTTTTTAAATTGGAGCGATTTCATCTCCTCTTGGAAGATGACGAAATGTTCCAAAAAAAGTTTTTTGTCATCTTACCCCCATAGATTACTTCAGTGAGGTAAGATTAGGAATAATTACCATATAAAGGCTTATTTTCAAAAATGCAGAGAAATAATTTCACTTAGATAGTTACTAAAAATGACACAGATAACACTAAAAAAATAAAAAGTTTGGGTCATCAATACTAACCCGAGATTATTGCAACATCATGGTACAAAAAACTATGCCAGTGTCATTCGGGATCAGAAAAGGAAAAGCTTGATAGTTTGCTGAGAAAACGCATCACTTTTCTACATCATACTGTTTTTTAGGTTTTAGCATTAATACCTCAGACGCTACATGATGTGGAGAACCGTTTTATATTTAAAAGTCATAGGTGTAAATGGGACTTGAATTATCAAACATTCTTTATAAAATTTGACGTGGAACATGAGAGTTGTTGCCATGGAAAATCGTGTGTGCCAATGCTGTCTGCAAAACCCCTTTGTTTTACTCTTGTAATTAGAAATTGAACTTTTATTGGATAGTTTAGAATAAATTAAAAGAAAACACTGAAAATAAATCCAGGCTACCATTACTGGAGAAAATGGTCTGTTTTCGAATTTAAAATGCTATTTCATTCTAAAATTAACAGAAAATCTCCAAATTTATATTTTTATTTCGTTTAAAGTTTAAAATATGGATAAATGTATATTTTATAATCTCACCAAAATATAAAACATTCTGCTTGATAGACTTTAAGATACGACAATTTTAAAATTATTTCTCTAAAATTTCCGGTAAAGTGAAATTTCTTCGAAAAAAATCTGAAAAATGAGTAAATAATGTTAAACGTTCATAACAAACTGTTTCTAAAAGAAATCCGATGATGTAATGACCGTTTCCTTGTAGATATTTCCGTTCCTATCGCTGAATATCCATGAAAAATCGCTCAAAAATCCATAAAATATGGAATAAAAAATTTCTAGGCCGAATTTGGAAAAAATCGCTTCGAGGTGCACAACTTCATGTTCAGAATTTCCTGCCTACCAAATTTGTTAAAAATACGATTGTAACCATTTGTCCGTAACGCCACCGACAAACGATCAGATAGACATCTTCAGAGACAAAAAGAGAATAAATTTTAGTCTAAATAAAAACTTTAAGGTCAACAGAAAAAATTAAATTACCTGTCCTAAGGAAAAAGACTGATCAGTTACGAAAAAGATCTAGAACTCTTTTAGGATAAATGCCCTTTTTTACATTTATATAAGTTTTTGTAGTCATTTGAAATTTCTGAAAGAGGTTTTTTTATGGTTTAAAGAATTGGTCACGTTAGCGAGATTTTAGTGTCTTGGTCAAAACGCGCTAGAGATGGACGAGAGACGAAAAGTAAGCCTGTCTCGTCCAGCGAAGCAGCCGAAAAGGTTGGTCTCGTCTCGCTGAATCCCTATATTGTAATGTTAAAAATGTTTGTCCCATCTCGGAAAAAAAAAGCTCTAAATCACTGTCTACCCATCCCTAAACAGCCCCACCCGATTTTTTTGTGCAGTATACCAAACATTTTTTAAAGATGTATGTTATAAGTAAACGTTTTTAATTTTGTTTTCAACAATGAATTTTGTGGATGAGAGTCTAATACGAAGATTTTGTTTGTCTTTTTAATTTAAAAGTTTTCTCGCGAATTCTCTATCTCTCTCTTTCATACAATTTCTTTGTTTATAATGCCTCAACTATATTCTGAAAGATTTTAACCCTTCATTATTCCCTTAAAAGTTAAAACTATTGCTATTAAGCAAAATGTCCCCCCAATCGTGAAGGCGACTAACAATCAATGAAGTCGCACATCTCAAGTTAATTTATCACACCCCTTACTAGCCTGATTTGGCTCCTGCTGATACTTAGTTGATTCGACTGCTATAAAGGAAATTGAAGTGCAACGTTTCAGAATGTTGGGGAAATTGGTGAAAATGCGCGGAGACAACAAGAACTTCCTAATATGTTCCAGGATTGTTTTGAACAATAGTATGAAAGTTGGAATATTTTTATGAAATCAAAGAAAAACTATTTTGCGTGTCATTTTGAATGCTAAGCTGCTATAAGATTTTTTTTATTTAGAAATTCTGGGAATTTTTAGAAATTTTTTTTATTTTTTTAAACTTTTTGAACGTAGTAGTACACAGACTGCCCCAAATGTGACAACGTGTTTTAATTCTTTATCTATTAGAGATAAGTGTTCAATGTAAATTGAAAAAAAAAATGTTCAAAATAAGGTAGGAAAAAAAAGACTACGTTAATAAAACAAAATCTTCTCGTTAATTTTTAGAAAAAAAAAGACTTTTAAACTTAAGAAACT
This sequence comes from Cheiracanthium punctorium, assembly GCA_038373885.1. Lineage (NCBI taxonomy): Eukaryota > Metazoa > Arthropoda > Arachnida > Araneae > Cheiracanthiidae > Cheiracanthium > Cheiracanthium punctorium. The sequence goes on from JAWZYV010007843.1 coordinate 494,116, forward strand.
TTTAAAATTTGTAAAAGACCCCTGTACAAAAAAAAATCCCAATTAGTAAAATGTGCCACATACACCCATGAGGTGATGTACAAAATTTGAAAATTATATCCTAAAAGGTGTCAGAGATGTGAAGATAAATATATCCTGACTTAAACCGCTTTTCAGTGGCTCTAGAAGGGAATAAAATCACTTCGGAACATCGTGTTTCAGGAGTCGTACAGAAATTACAAAAGAAAATATTTTTATTTATTTTATTTATTTATTTATTTACTCTAGCAATAAACGTGTACATTCAAATTCACGTACAGCCCCCCTGACCGTCTACGTTTATAGGTATCTCCGAGGCATTGTATGATGAAAGATGAAAATTTTGTACAACACCTCATTAGTGTATGGCGCACATTTTACTAATTGAAAATATTTTTTGTTCGGGGGGTATAAAAATTTAAAATATGTTAACTTTTTTTAAAAATCAATGAGAGGAAATTTTTCTTAACGTAGTCTTACCTAACTTTGAACATTTTTTTCAATTTACATTAGCCACTTACCGCTCATAAAGAATTAAAGCGCGATACCAACTTTTTGGATGCCTTCTATAATTTTTCATGTAACTTTTCACTTAATCAAACTGTTATTTCACGTGGGTTTTGGGTTAGTATCATATGTTCGGGAACATGAAATAGACATTTTTCATATTTGTTTCACTGAAAAATATTTTTTTTTTTTTTTTTTCTGACAAGCATGAGATATTTTGTTTTTCTATCTCATAGAAATGGCCTGAGGCAAAAACGACTGTAGCCTTCAAATTTTCGGAACATTTTCAGACGTACGTAACATTTACTTCCGTTCTTTCTCGATGAAATAAATGTTTGAACGTACATTCTCTGGTAGGACTGCATACACACTTCCATCAAAAAGTTTACCTTAAGTAAAAATTTGTTTGCAGCAGGGTTTTTTTTCCAACAGTAAAGATATAAAATTTTCATACTGAGCGGATTTAGAATTCTGATAAACTAGGTACCACATTCCCTGGTGCATAGTATTGTATTCTGGAGATGTGTACTTTAAGAAATACATAATTTTGAATTTTTTATTACATATTGTGTACTAGAACATCCAGAACACTTTAAACTCCTTCTGGCATGTTCGAAAAATTTTTAGTAAATTCGATTTGATCCACTGCCTATCAAGGAAGGCTGCAGGCTGAATTTTCGAAGAGGGCCATTGGCCTTTTTTAGATAGGTCTATAAATTTTCAGAACGTAACTTAAAAGTGTGAAGTCATAAAGTATAGAAATCTAAAGCTCCAGTACAAAAGTTAGGGGGGGGGGAGGGGCATGGACCCCTAACTGGAACCTCCCTTGCTATTTCTGCCAAAGTTTCGCACATATTCTAGTGATAAGAAGAATATGTTAATGTCCTTTATCACTGTAAATTCGAACTCTCTGTGGAAGTGTGCGAGCTTTTTTACCTATAGCTGTTTATATGGATTAAAAGAAATCGTGCATAATACTGTCCAAAAAAAAAGGACAATTCTTTCGAGTACAATGAAATCAGTACATGCTATTGAGGAATAATACAGTATAGCTGAGAACACTTAAGTTTACAACAAAGTTAATACATCGCATTTCAATTATGACTTCGTACTACTGTTTCAACGTCGACAAATTTTTATATTCTTTCAGATTTCAAATTATTAAAAAATTCAGAGCAATAATACTCTCAAGAACTATGATTATTTGATTAATAATCTCATGAAGATCCTGCGACAGTTCTTTAGTCTCAAAACAAAAGTAATGATGCCTCTCACGGTTATGTAAGCATTGTACGCTAAAGTACGACGCTACGTAACTGGAAGATTCTATCTGTACTATGATTTGAATTAAAAAGAAAAATACTCGGAATGCTTTACTTGATTCCCCATCTAAATTTTTAATCTTTAAAAACAGTTATTTTACTAGTGAGCACGCACTGCTGGTATATTTATTTCTTTAAAAAATGCTCACTGTTCTATTTAAAGGAACAACTAAATTGATTCAGCACATATTTCTGTTCTATTTGTAGAGCGCATTCCTCTGATAATATTAAACGGAAAAATACCTTTCATGCAGCATGGAATAGGAATTTTATGGTTGTAACTTTCGTCCCGTGTGTTTTTTGTTCGGTTTCGATAGCTAACTTCTCAAAAATAAGTAAATAAATAAAGTAATAATAATAAAAAGAAATAACAGAAAGAGAGAGATATCCATTAAGAAGTCTCAACCATCCAATAAAAAAAATATTTGCTCAATAATGTAACTTTAATGGAAACATATTTCAAGAGTAATCTTTTGAAGTGTTGCTAATAAAGTTACGAAAAATTCCAAAATGTCGTTACCCAAACAATAAAATCAATTACGGATGAAAAGAGCTATCGAATATCGTACTAAAGATTGTTTGCTTTCATAAAATGGATATTTTCAGACGAGAGGGAAAAAAAAATGTCAAAAGTTGTGAAATTTTATCTCTAAAAAGGAATTATTCTCATGAGAAACTTGTACGTAAAACTTGAAAGTAAAAAAGATTTACGTGTGATAGAAAATTTCTGTTAAGGTCATGTTTCCCAAGATTTGATAAAGGTTCAAATTTACATTCATCTATTTATTCAATGATAGCAAAATGTCGTTCCCTTCTGCTTATTACTCTTGGAAAAAAAAAATATTTCAGGGAATAGAGCTTGTTCTTTAAATTCTGAACAAAAGCATTAAATATAAGTTTAAATTAAATTTAAGTATAATAATTTTCCACTTAAAGTTGTCGTTTTTCTATTTTAAAATAAGGGTATTTACAATGAAGTAAAATTAACGCGCAAAATATGTATTATGTAATACGGAGTTTGACCTTTTTTTTTTTTTTTCTTTAGCACATTCATTCTAGAAATGAGACGCTCTGAACTCGAGCGGGTCCATACGGGATCGAAATGAATTATTCACACTGCTCTTCGAGCTCAAGCTCATGCAAAAATTATTTGTTCAACGCTCTTGTGAGCAGATCCTTAAAAGAATGTTCTGAAAGAAATAAATAGAAAGAAAAATAAACTTCTAGTGCCTCTCTTAAAGACATTATACACAACAGGATAGACTGCTCAATGCTGAAAAAGTACAGTCATTGCCATCGCTCGATTTACGTACTAACAACATGGCGGTTGATCGAATAGCAAATGGCGTGCCATAGAGTTGTGCACAACAGCTGTTAGTTAAATCGAGCGATGGCAACGTCTACACTTTTTCAGCATCGATAAATGGTTGTGCTTCAAAGGGATGAACATAAATATTTGCACTGGGTGTACATTCTAATTGTGACTCAAATTTCAACCATATTTCTAATTTCACTTTTTTCCAATTCTAACTTTAATTTTTTTAATCAGAAATCTTCTAAAACTAGCTATTAAAAAATCACTCTGGAGCATAAGTTGTAAAAAAACTTCATGCTTTTATATTTGTCTTGTTTGCTTTGTTCATTTCGTTTAACCCCCTTATTTGCTTTCTCCGGCACAGGCATGAATATTTTATACTTTTCATTTTTATTTTACCAGCATTTGCTTACTGTCAATCCCGAAGCTATCAATTTTATTGAGATATTCATCGACGTAACAATAATAAATACTGAAAAATAGAAAGAAATTAACTATTTGACGTTAAAAATTTATTCTTATTATTATTATCATCATTTCATTTATTATTTTAATTTTAAAATGTTTTCCGAGTTTCAGCTTTTAATCTTTTCCTTCAATTTTACCTTTTTATTATTTAAAAACATATTCTGAGTACATCTGAGTAGAGATTCGTTGAAGTGTTAAATTTTAAGAAATATTTTCATGTTTAACTGTTCGGGTTTCAGAAGAATTTTGTGTTTTTCTAAACTGATATTGAATTTTCATAATCTTAATCACCATGAAAATTTAAATGGATACCCAAATTTATTTTTATGGTTATCAGTATCCTAATACATTTTGTGCGATGGACGCATAAGAAGCATGGAATATTTTAAGGACACGCTAAACTCCGAAAAATGCACATTTTACGGAAAATACATTATTAAAGTGTTTTTACACTTCCCTTATATATATATCTTTTAAGCTTATAACTTTTTTACTAATTATTTTTAATAGATATCGTTTTCTGAATTAAATTCAGTAAAATTAATAAAATATTAATACTTAAAAAAAAGATTTCCCATTTTTTATTCGATTTTTGCTAATTTCAAAGTGCGCCATCTTTCAGAGTTTATTTGGTGCAATAATTTTTAACTGACATGACACATTAAAGCGCAAGAAAAAAGAAATCCGAAGCGATAAATAAAAGAAAAAAATCTGTAGTTTTAAAAAGAAGAAAACTTTTAGGTAAAAAAAGTAGATGGGATGCCATTTGATACTCGAAAAGAAATAAAAATGGAAAGAACGAAATAAAATTCCTAAAGAGACAGGATATTTATGCCCCTACTGTGACGCAGGAATTTGCTCTGCCTCATGCTTCAAACGCTATACAAAAATGCATACAACAAATGTACCATACAAAAAAGACTTGTATGACTAAAAAGACTATTAAGTGTCAAAAGATTTAAGTTTTATTAGGTGGACAGGAAAATATTGTATTTTTGTAAATAAAGTTCGAGAAAATATTTTTTTCTGTGGATGTCACGAGCAAACAGTTGTATAAATCAATTGTTCCTTAGCAATTGCCAAACAGCTTATAGTTGAATAAGAAATAGCTTCAATGATTATAAGAAACGAACAGTAACTTTTTCTTGATTATAACAGAACCCTATATCATATTCAATATTTTCTTGCAAAGCCCCCAGATTATCTAAATGTCTACATCATCCACGAGTACTCAAGCTGTATTCCTCATTAATCCTTTTTTCCCTCAGAACTTAGAACAAAAGTTTCGTAATTTTCCTCTAACACTGTTTTTGTGTCTTTTATATTAATCACTTTCAATATTTCACAATTAAAAATTTTTTTCCTAATCATATTATTAACATCCCCTCAAAAATTACTTTGGAGAACATCAAATTTATGCAGATAAGCTCTCTCTGTTTTTCCTAGACTTTAATCTTGATGTCTTTTCCCTAGTCTTCATTTAAGCGAAAAATCAATTTTAGAACTTTCGTAATTATGAACTGAAGAAGTTGTACCCGGAAAATTGTATTCTTCGCTCACGGATTCAGGCTTCTTTGAAGCAAGAAGTCGATAAAAAAGAAAATGTGTCGAGTTCATCGCCTTATCAGGAAAATTACCGTCAGTGTCGTGCGGATGGGAAACAACATTTTCGTAATCTGTTGGACAATTATGCCTAATTTCTTTGTGATTTCAAATGTTTCAAGTTTTTGTTGATAACCTGTTTAAAATGTGTAGGAAAATTTTGTCATTAATATTTCATATGAAATTTGAAGGTGTAGCTGTACATCCATATCATTGTTTTTGTTTAAAAAAAAAAAAAAGAGGTAACCGGTTCAAACCAAGGTTTGGTTTAAATCGGGTTCTTTTTGGTTTAAACTAGGTTTTTAAAAAACTCTTTTATAATTACGTGTTTACATATTTATAAATAATATTATTTATAAAATGCTCAAATAACAATTAATAGTCCTTCTGAAAATAATTAAAACTAAGTAAATAAACAATTGTTACTACTTGTGTGGGCATTGAAATCATTAAATTTTAATATTTTATTTAGAGATACTATTTTTAAATTTAGTATACAATATAGTACAACAGTAATTATTTACTACATAATACATACATGGAATATTGCTCTTAGATTCTTCAGTAATAATGGTGATAAGTTGTTCAAAATGATAATTTCAAGGTTTAGAAATAGATTTAGTTTTGATTAGATTGTATTTTTGTACTTAAAGTTCGAACAAATATTTAGTTTTAATAGATCAGTTTTGAGATTTCTATGGCAGTTGGCCTGAATACCTCTAACTTCGATGCTGAAATAGAGACAATCAAACAAGCAGTTACTAGTCTATCAAACTGGAACTCTTCACTCCGACATGCAGTTTTTCTTGTTGACTCCCAAGCTGCAATCTTGGCTATTTGTACCTCCAATTGTACTTCATGACACCGTGTTCAGGTTACTCGAGACTTGCTCAGTGACACTATTTATTCTGGCTGGACTCTTGCTTACCAGTCGATACCTGGCCACTGTGGCATTTGTGGCCACGAAAAAGCAGATACTCTTGCTAAGGAGGGTTGTGATCTCCATCAACCAACTCTTCCTGTGCCCTATTTCTCTGCCTGCAAATCTATTGCAAAACGTAAGAAGTGTCTCAGGCAGACTCATATTTGTTATGCCATATGAAAGAAATGGAGTCAGCTATTAGACAACCCTGTGCCGATGGAGCTGCCTCGCCACATTTTTATGGCAAACGTCAGGATAATGACTTCCCATAACTTTTTATACTCTCACCTAAATCGTATCGATTTGGTAAACTCACTAACTGTCCCCTTTCTTCGTCTGGGGAAACAATGTGGATTTTAATCACCTCTTGACTTGTACCTGTTTAAAGAACTACCATTTTAAAACCGACAACTGGATCAACAGAGCTGCTTTATATTGGGCTGCGCTTAGAGAGCTGATCTTGACTGTCTCTCGACGTAGGAAAAAAAATGGTTTAGAAATAAGTTGTTAAAACAAAACAAAAAAATCTCTATTTTAAGAACAAATTTAAAATGCAGTCTATAATTTAAGTTTAAATAATAATTTTTAATAATTATGAAACATTAAGATATCTATTACATTGACATAAAAACTTATTCTTGATACTTATAAGGATCAATTTTAAAATGTATTGGAACTTATTCTATCTGTAATATTCGTAATTTTAAATTATTCTTTAAAAAAACAATTATTATTTATTTATTTTTATTTATTTATTTTGAGAAAAAAAAACCATTTGGTTTAAACCGTGGCTTCAGGGCTTCGTAATTTTTTTTCGTTCCGGTTCTCTTTCCGGTTCAACTAAAAATAAATATATCGGTTTCTGTTCCGGTTTTCGTTCCACCAAAAACAACGGTTTTCGGTTCAGTTCCGAATGAATAATTTTATTTTATGCATTTTCTTATTTGTACAAAGATATAATTATATCATAAACAAAAAATGTAATTTTATCAAAATTTAAAAGATATTATTCGTTTTTTAATTAGTAAGTTGGTTACAGTATACAGTATAGATACGTTGGTTACACAAACAAAATGACTGAAGATATATAGAACCCAAATAAATCGATATTTTTTCGGTTCAGTTCAGGTTTTCACTCGGACAAAAAATAACGTTTTTTTCCAGTTTTCGGTTTCCGGTTCAGTTCCGGTTCGAAGCCCTGGTTTAAATCCTAGTTTAAGCCAGTCTGCTTACACCATGCCAACCCTGATCCCTATCACTATCCAAAAGATATTTTAGCATCTCTGTGGCGATTTTTCCATAGTTCTATACATCATGAGATTTTTAAAGACTTTCTACCTATTATAGTGACAAGAAATGTGTTTTTGAATTCAGGTCGTCTGAACGCCCGTCCATATAACCTGACCATGCTCAAACTGCCGTAAGTATGCATTGCATTGATTGGCCCACCACAGACCACGGTTTAAGGTGTTGGTGGCTGAAAGACATATTTTAGAGACGTTGTTTGATCTGCATAGTTATTCAACGTTTTGTTGTACGTGTAGTTAAGGCAATTGGGTTTGAAAGGGTTTTATAACCGATAAGCTTAGCCTGATTTGTCGTTCTTATTTTCAATTAAATAAATTTATTCATCATCTTCTTTTGAACTAAATTTTGTGTTAAATTCAATTGATTTGATCAAATCCATAGTAACCTAAAACAAACTTTTCACCCTAAATACTGCACACCTCAAGCTATTAAACGACAATTTGAAACCATAATTTTGATCTAACACCGAATTATGAAGAATGACTCCTTGAAAACTTTTATTGATTTAATCATTTAATTATCATTAGTGGACGTGTTGCATATCTCATATGTTGAAAGCTTTATTTAATGACTATTATAGACAAGGCATTCATGGCATTTAACCATAATGAGCTTAGTTTCATTACTTGCGACGCAGCATCGATTACACAAACAAAAATTAAAATTTACACTGTCAAAAATGTTACATTCATTCGCTTTAAAACTGCTTTATGTTGATTAATTGATTTTTTAATTATTTTCGTTCTTCGCTTGCTATTCGTTAAAATTACTTAATTCGTTTAGCTTTGATTAATCAGTTTTTAACTATTTTCTTCCTTCTCTTTCTATTCGTTAAAATTATTGAACTGTTCTTTTTTCTCTTTATAACACTTCCCGATTTCCACCAAAACTGAAAAGTATTATAGTATGACTGTCTGTCCGCGCCTCATCTACCGTGTACATCAGTTGATTCGACAAGTGGGTATGTTATTGATTCAAACAATGAACCAAGTACTGCACTGAAAATAGTGTGTACAGTAGTGATAGTTCTTTTACAGAAAAAAATCTACTACACTCCGAAAATTGTGGGGATAGAATTTGTAGGTCTGTTACATGGATTTGCAAAATTACAGTTTACGCTTTAAAAGAGGTATTAGAATGAAATACTTTTTTTTTGATTTAGCTATTTTTTATACAGTTGTACATGTTAGAGTTTGTTGGAAATCTCTTCGTAGCTCATGCGCTTGGCGCAGTTTACCTTTTTTGTTTTACAAATAATTTTAATTCTTCATGCTGACTGCATTTCTTGTCTTAAATTTATAAATGATAAACACACATTTCCGTATGCATTTACTTATATGATTATGGCAAAGAATGATAACTCATTTCACAAAATGTAACTATTTTTTCATTAATCTCATATTTGCTAAAATTTAAATTAATGCTACGGAATTTCTTTTCATTTTCTTCAGCCGTATGCATGCGGTATACGTGAACACTAAATTCTAGTTCCCTCGTCTGTCGTTAGCATTTTTTGAGAGGTATCCATATTCAGAGACGATGAAGATGCAAAATTAAGGAACAACCAATAAAGAGCGTATATATTTGATGTGAAACTTCGGTGACGTAAGCCGCCCTCTCCTAGTACTCAATTCCTTATTATGCAACTTATTTCTTTTCGCTTCAGCCATTTTCAAGTGATGCAATGCAAAAATATACATAATTTTCGAGAAAATTAAAAAAAAAACTCTTGAAAGTTTTTTTTTAATGTTCAAAATTTTGTTCCAAGTTTAGAAGTCTCTTATGATGCAGTTGCATTTCATTTCACTCGCTTCGGCAGTTTTCGTGTGATCGGAAAATAAAATGGAAAAATAAAATCTTCTGAATAGACGAAAGAAAATAACTCTGTAGGTTAAATTTCCTTCAAATGAAAAGTTTAATTATCCATAAAAATTTTTACTCCAAATAGTGTACAAGCACAAGTGTTATTTTCTTTAAAAATTATTAAAACTTTTAAAGAGCAACACACATAAAAAAGTACTTAGCGAGTACGATCGTTTCCGGCAGTACAAAAGGTTCGCTCTTCTTCAGTTGCCCGAAAGTTGCAACACCCACACGATACATTACATTTTCTCGTTCCTTAATATTTATCACTATTTTTGCTGTCTATGAATGCCGCTGGGGAGCATTTGTGTTCATTTGTTATAAAACATTTAAGCAGTTTGCGGAATATCATTCGCATAAAAACTTTTCTCTATCAAAGTTTCCTATTTTAGTTCCCTATCTAACCGAAATCTAGCAATAAACCACTTGGTAAAACAAAGGCAGATTGTGCCTTTGAAGCGTAGAACGCCATTAAAAGTAAATTATGCCCAGTGGAAGTATGCACTTTCTCATTATCTTATCCTACTGCGCGTATTCCTGGCAAAACATCAAAAAACTATTTTATGATCGACTATACTACATTATTCTTACTATCTGGTCTCTAATAGATTGAAAGGAGATCCCTTTTTCTATGTGTGTTACATCAGAAACTCAAATAGTAGTAACTTCTTTTTTTTCCCTACTTTGAACTCGTTCGGAATAAAAGGATAGTTAATTTTGCAAATGAAGATAATCGAACCCTACTTTACAAGTACGGCCATAAACTAGTTCTTTTTACATAAAACTATGGTGATACGCAAAAATAGTATCTTTTCAGCTTATTACTTTTGGGTTTCACTGTAAGTTGTTTCACTGCCAAGCAAGGGACTGCTTTATTTTTTAAAATCAATTTATTGACTAACGTCATACGAATTAAGCTTTAGGGGCGACATGTATAGCGAAGCATTTTATCAGAGATGGGTTATTAGTTTTTTTAAATATTATTCATCACAGATTATTTTTAATCTTGAACACACGTTTAACATACTCTCTCATCGTTCAAAAATCGCAAACTCTCCTTCTTCGACTAGAGTAGTTGCTGCTTTCCACTATGGATGTTCCTCTATTGGGCCCATCTTCCTTCTAGCACAGTTTCTGTGGGTTCAAGTGGAGCATTCAAAAGCCACCACTCGGAAGAAACGACTCTGATCACAGAAAGAGAATCTTCACCGTTGCGTTTTTTCAACGATGTAAGCTAAACATGAGTTCAATAGTAGGTTTAACACGTTAACAAATTGATGGATTTTAGGTTTAAGTGGGTTCTGAACGAGAGAAAGCATTTAAAACCTAGATAACTACAACAACACCCCGAGCTTACATGATAGGTGGGACCGAACGGCATAAGTCGAATTCGCGTGAGTCGGGTTTAAGTCACGGGTATTGTATTCATTTATGTGAGATATCTACTTATGTCATCGGGGTAAGTCACGTAAGGTTTGAGGACTTAGGTAAAATCAGTGAAATTCGGGGAACAAGTGGATTTTCGGAGTTTTAAATGGACAGTATATTTTTACGTACTTTTTTACATTTCAAGACGTCGAAAAGTGTTTCATAGTGCATGTGTTTGGTATGGTTTGTTTCTCCGTCGCTTTAATTATTTGAAATTTATGATTACAACATATATACTTTGCAGTTACTCCTAAAGAAGAAACACGAAAATAATAATACTTTTTTAATTAAAAAACATAATTAATATAGTTTTTTAACGTGTGTTTACTTGTGTACTACAGTATTTTACCTGACATGAATTCGCATGCAGTCAACAGTTGTTTAGTTTTCTCTCTGACCTAATCAAGCTAATCATCATAAACACACATAAATAAAACAATCTGATACAGATAATAATAATAATATAACAATAATGATAAAAATAATAATAATAACATCCCCCAAAACATCTATGAACAATGAAGAGCCAAGTATCCAAGACCTTGAACTTTTTTGCAGTTTGTGGACGCAGTCTTTTTAGACCTAAATTTGGATAATCAATATTTAATGACGAATCTCCTGAAAATCGTACGCACTCACAACCAAACGATGAAAAAATTTTCGGGAATCTGGGAAGGTGCATTTTTCGGGCGAGGGCGTCGCCTTCCCCACCAGAAGTGGAAGAAGTGATGGATAGTTACTGGACACACGTTAGTTGCTCTATCACGCGAAGAGGATGACCTATCAGACTGTGCGAATTGGTTACATCTCACGTGACTGTCAGTAGTCGGAGAGTATTTAACCCTTTGAGGCGCAAGCCTTTCCCCAATGCTGAAAAAAAGGCAGCCGTTGCCATCGCTCGACTTAACTACCAGCAAGATGGCGGACGATCGAAACGCTCATTGCTGTGCGCGCGCACAGCAAGTTGTCGTCAAAAAAGGGTCTCTAGAACTGTGGTACGCGATGAACGTTTTGATCGTCCGCCATCTTGGTGGTAGTTAAGTCGAGCGACGGCAACGGCTGCCCTTTTTTTAGCATGGGGCAATCTATCCAGCTGTTCTCGCATTCCTCCAATTTTCAGCAGATGTCAGTGCTGTTAAAACAGTCGTGACCATTTTTTGACGGGAAATGACGTTCTAAAAAGTAAAGGATTCTCCTGGAGCTATGTCATCCTCAACTATTTTTATAGAAATTCAATCTATTCTTCGTGACTGGCAACAGTCAAAACGTCAGAGTTTGGTGTTCCAAGAGTGGAAACACTGCGCGTTAAAGGGTTAAAAGAGACATGCATTGCACTGTAACTGTGTTAGCTCTAACCCTTTGAAGAGCAACCATTTTCACATCACTGGATAGACTGCCCTAGCGTTGAAAAAGTACAGCCGTTGCCATCGTTCGATTTAATTACCGTCCAAATGGCGGTCGATTGAATCGCGAATCGTGTGCCGCAGAGCTAAAGAACTTTGTTTGTGACGGATCTTAACAGTTAGCTGTGTCCAAGCTCTTTGCTGGTAGTTAAATTGAGCGATGGCAACGATTGCACTTTTTCGGCGTTGGGGTTACTTAACCAAATTTTTTTGCCACTAACAGAGAAAAAGCTGGAATTAGGTGGGTTCACACTCGAACACCGACCATTAAAGGGTTATGAGGATCGTCATACGACTATAAAATATCGAACGACAATATATACACAGGTTCCCTCAGACTTAAATCAATGGAGGGGGAGGGGGGGGTTCTACAAATATTGTTAAACTCTATAATGGCAACTTTCGTATAACGTCAAAACATTCTGTATTACTACACCACAGAGCACAAGCTCACAATTCACACAACTCGGTTACAGCATAATAAATAATTTGCTGCTTTCTTTCATGAACTAATAACCGATTTCAACTGTATATATCATGAACTAACTGTAAGCGTATATTTAATAACCAACTTTTTGTGTGCGAGAAATGTTAAGAAGACCAAAAAATAATGTCAATGTCCTTTTTTTGTATGTCAGCCAAACGTCAGTATTTCGCCAAAACTGCTGGAGATAATAATACGAAATCTGGCATGTACACGAGTTTTGCAACGTAAGTGCTAGATTAGAGAACATTTTTCCAAAGTTCGTAGCCTATATGAGGGTGGTCCGGAGCTGAACATTCTTTTCACATACCTCTCTCTATCTCAAATTAAAAAGATATCCATAAATTTTTTGCTGTAAAATATGACCCTCACGTATACCTAAAAATCAATTTCAGTACATTTTGAAATTCTTCTTCCGCAGTTAGTGTAGACGACCACGCTCCCCTTCTTCACAGATCTTTTATGAAGGAAAGAAGAAATCTAAAAAATTCTTTCTTTAAAATGAAACAAAAATTAATCCTAAATTTGGGCACAGCTTGTCGGTAAATAAAAACTTTCCTCTCAATTTTATTTCCAAGTCTTCAGGGGCAGATTTAGTCCCTACAGCCAAATCCGTGGGTGCCCATTTGAGATTATATATAGAGGGTGGTTATGATTAAATTTCCCCTACAAACAGGGCTGAACAGATAAAACGGAAAATGAATCGTGACCAAATTTGGTATATAAACTATACATGAGATGTGTTCAAGGAAAAAAAAAAAAGGTTCAAAAAATGTCCACTTGGTGGAGTTTTGTGTGAAAAAAAAACTGTAAATTTAATAATGGAAATGGCTATTTAGAAATGTGTAAACAATTTCAATAGTTTTATAGGGTTTTCAATAGGTTTATTCAATAATTTTTGAGCCTTTATTAACTAATTTGAGTAGTTTTTTGAGCTGATTTCACTGCAAAGCACCACTTGGTGGAATTTTTTTTTATGTCTTCTTTGAGCACATTTTGTGTACAATCCATTTACCAAATTTGGCAGTAAACAACGGCAAACCCTTTCCAGCTGCAGAATTCTTTTTATAGGGGAAGTTTAATTATAACCACATTGCACATGTATTACATTATAAAAGAAAAAATATTACGAAGTTTTTGGATTCTTTTAACTTCAAATGGAACACTGTTTAGAATTCATCGAAAATAAAATAAACAAAATGAACTCAAAGGGCTATAAGATGTATTTGGGGAGAGGGACAGATAAACGCTAAAAATAAGCTTAAGTATAAAAATTGACCAGTATTTTCCTGCTGAAATCGAGTGTGATGAAAATAACTTTTAAACAAACGTCTACTGTATATATTTTTAAGTAGCAATAATAAAAAAACATAAATAAATACAGTTAAATCTTGGTTAACTGACATTCACCTGAAAAGAAAAATCAGATCCCACCCCCACCCCCTCTTCCTATAAATTGTTTGCAAACCCTTGCCGCTATTTGAGAATCTTACGATTTTCATTTTCAAATAATCATAGTGTCCGATATTTAATATAAGTCAAATCAATTTTCATATTTACAAAGGCGAATCTTATAAAAGAAAAAAAAAATATCGTAAACAACATCCCCTTGTTTCGATAGTCCAGCACTGAGGAGGCCCTGTATGCTGCCATGTTGAATGCCAATCTCTTTCCTTTTCCTGAGAATGGAGGCTCAGGCCGAACTGAGGTCTCTCCTTTTGCTGGCAGCTGAAGCTGATTACATAATGAATGCAAGTTTGGATAGGTGAATTGTTTGTTTTAAAGCTCAATAAAAGCAGAAGTACATCGAAGACATGCAGAAGAGAAAGGAGAGAGGTTTACTCGGTAGTACACATTAAATTCTTGCGAAAAAAGGGGGGGGGTTAAAACGTGAAGATACTCTCATATCAATAAAATATATTCTTGTATATGTACGTCACTGAAATGATAATAACTGGTCCTCATAGCACTTCAAAATAAATTTAAATGTCCAAAAATAATGTGCACGCAAAATTCTCTCGTTAAACAAATGAAATTTTTTAACAGGGCTTCAAAAAATTTAATTACTGTTCTATCGCTCCTTCTCTAACCGACTTCTACCTTTCTCCTTCAAAGTATTATTTTATAAGAACCTCTGCTGTCATAATAAAGGACACGCAATATTCCCATTCCCACAACAATCCTATTCTAACTTTTCTGTCTTACAGCCTCGGTGCTAGTTTAAAAAAATGTTTTCCCTCGTCTTAAAGCCGGGAGGTTCTGTAAATTGTTTCGCGAAGCAATTCAGATGAGAGAAGAGTTTAAAGGTAAAAGAGAACGCTTGTTTAAGGATACTTTTTTGCCCTTTAACGCTTAAAGTCTGCTTTTTTAAGCCTCTGTTTGCTATTTGCGAAATAATGCTTTTTTTTCCCTTCTGCTTCTTTATGGTATGATACTGTTGTTTCAATACGAATGTTTTCAGAAAAAACATTAGCTTTCTCTTCTTTTCTTTCCCAACTCTTCCATTAGAAGTCATACTTTTGTGAATTTTGAAAACGTGCAGTCTCTTTTTAAGGATTCTAGATTTATCTGCTTTTTCCAAAATAAAATTACTCAAAGACGAGAGTAAAAGAAGAAATCGGTTTAAGGTACGTTTGTCTACTCCTTTTACTTTGCATTCTCACTATATTACAAATACTAACTACTTCCAAATACTCAATAAGTTACAAATGAATTGCTTTCCTCTCTTTTATATTCATCTTTTGAGGTTTTACATTCATTTCAGTTTTAATGCAACATTATCTTTTAGCATTTTAACAGTAGATATAATTCTTGTAATTATTATTATTATTTTAATCGATGCAACTGGCGAAATAAAGTATTGTTGCAGAAACTGCTGTTTTGCACGCTTGGAATTCCAGCTTGTGTAGTACTTTTCTCGTGTAATATGACGGTATGTATTTGACATATTTTTATTATTTCATGGCGCAGTTGTTATATCACTGAAAATGGTAGACGGCCGAAGTGTGAAGGTCCCGGGTTCGGGTCCCATCGCGCGGTCGTCGATCTAACGGTCTGGAGTTTTGGTAGGTTTTCTCCAGATGTAACGTGAATACGCGTTAGAACCCCCTAGAAAGTCCTCCTACCAAGGCATTCCTCATCTTATGCAGATACCCTTCGCGCAAATTTGCGCTAATCACACACAATCACCAGCTTGTGTAGAAAGCAGTCTAATTTTCAGGACAAGAACAGAAATTATATTAGTTATAGAAATTCGGAGAGCCATCTCGAATGCACAGAGTGAGCATCAATCACAAGCAGATACTCGATTTACAACAGTCAGTCTTCCTTAAATTCGCACATAGTACAATCCTTCCACAGCTGAAATCTCTGCAGCAAGAACTCTGCGGCCGAACTGCTCCTCAGCGCACATCAATAAGGAATTCACAAACATATTTAGCTTGTTTAACCTACATATTTAGCTTGTACCGCTAAACTCTCGGTAGAACATAGCTTATAATAGTGCAATACGACGAGGCCGAACTCAATGGCGCTCAGCACAAGCGAACTCTACAAGAGACGGTTCTAAACTAATCTAGGTGGGTGACCTGTGCTCTCCTTATTTAAACCTTCTGCAGATGTCTCTCGAATTTCCATATCTTTCCTTCAGTAGCATTTTCGAGACGTTTCCGGTCATTCGACTGTGTAATGCTAAAGCTATGCGGAAAGAAAGACATTACAGGTCCCGTTAATAAAATCGCACCAAATGTCGCCAAGTATGGTGATGTTCTGTTGAAATGTCACCACATTTCGCCTAAAAAAGTAATTCTCCATAACTCAACCCAGCTGAGAAACATGGCTAACATTTGTCGGGAAACCGCCAACAACAATGCTATCCTATGGAAAACTTAAAAATCCTTATTTCGCATTCTAGTTAACTGATTTAGATGAAACAAAATGCAAAAATTATTTATTTGACTCGCTGAATATGAATTTTTTGCTAAATTAAATCCTAGAAAAGTAAGGTAGATCACAGTGAAAATTCGTGACAGTATGATATGCTAACTGTAGAGTTATCCTGTTAAATATTCGTCACGATAGTAGTAGTCGTATATCTTCAATTGCAAAACGCAAAATGCCCCTGAAGAATTGACAATATTAAATAGGCATTTAAAAAATCAAAAATTTAGATCTTTGAGCCATGAACGACTACCAAAAGTTATCAGTGATTGTAAATCGAATAGAAGAAGAAGGAAAGGTAGTCTTAAACTGAACTAAAATAATTCTATAGCTGAGAATTTACGGATCGATACAGATGAAATTTGGGTCCGTTTTACGGCTCCTTCACAAAATTACAATCGATTGAAACATCCCCTTCACAAAAAAAAAAAACAATCGATTAAAACAACCCTTCATTGGCATTTTGTCCTATATTTTAATTTGTTTTGTAAATTATTTTTTTAAGTGATTTTTACAAAAATTGGTATGAAAATTCACAAAAAATTAGATATTGAAATCCACGAAATTAGTTATTGAAATTCACAAAAATAAACAGTTTTCACATAAAAGGGACCCTGAAAAAAATCCTGGATTGACCCCTAGAATTTCAGAAATTTTAATTAAATCAAGTAAAGACACTGCTTTCTGAATAGGAAAAGATGGAAAGATGCTCTTAAAAATATTTTCTTAGGAAACTCAATTTTATCTTGAAAACTCCAAACTGGTTATTAGATGGGCTACGGCCATTCTTTTTACAATGAAATGTGCTTGATTTGCTGTACTTTTAATTTTGCAGGTAAAATTTCAGAGCCCCCTAAAGTTAAAGTAAGAGCACTGCTCATCTCTTTAACCTATAATTAAAGCTATTTTCAGATGTACAGACATTTTCGCGAAAGCAAAAAATACTTCTGCCATGTGACTTCAATTTCCAGTTTCCTGTAATAAATATAAAAGTGGGTGCATATATTAAGCAATAAATCATCAAACGTGGCACTTCAGACTACCACCGTTCGGTCTTCATGGCCGAACGACTTCACTGATATCATCAATCATGTCATGCGTCCTCAATTTAAAACTATAATGAAAACATCGGTAAAACATATTTTTTTAAACATTTTTCTTTGGGGCGTATATATTTAACAAAAATGTTAACGTAACACTCAATGTTTTTCCTGTTAATATTCTTCTGCAATAAATTCCCCATGAGACTCTCTTTTGATACTCGGTACAAGTTGTCCTGAATTTGCAATATTTTGACTTAATAAACTGAGGAAGATGCATTGTAAATAATTTTTGAAAATGTTCCAAAATTTCATGCTTCCTGGTGCATTGAAAATGTCACGTAAAGGGGATGCTGTCTTGAAGCTTGAAATTGTTTCTTAAATTTTCGGGAAAAAAGTGTGGTCATATTATCTCATACATCTCTCTTACACTTTTACTTTCATTTTTCGTTACAGGCAGCCTGTAACAAAATTTCAAACCATTGATAAATTACTTACAGAAGGTATTTCCATAGTAAAAAAGCGGTCTCAAAAGATCTGACACCAGAGGACTCTAATTAGCGCAAGGGGTAAACGTAAGTGCGCATGTGCGGCTGTATTTTACGATTTGCGAATGTTAAAAAATGGTCTCAATTCATCCGACATCAAAGAGCACCTTCTCTGCAAGGGGATTTTATGATCTGCGCAAGTAAAAAGCAGTCTTGCGGCAGCGAAATAATTCTTATTTGTATCAATGTAGATTACACTTAGAATATTAAATTTTTGTCCACTTAAATAATTAATTTCATATTTTATTTTTAACATTACTCCAGTTTTCGTAGTAACTGAATAAACTGTTGCCATTTGAGGTCTTAAATTTAACAACCAAATGAAATTGAACTCATTTCTTTAATTCTTAGGCTCGGAAAATGAAAATGCGCATAAACATAAAACAAATAGAACATTAACTTGCAGGCTCTTTAAAAATACTCGCAATTTTCATGCAGTTCTAGATATTTTTCATTTTGTTTCCTGCGTCCCTGACATCATTTCCACGTAGCCCATTACGCTCTGTATTACTGTCAGAACATCCAGGAGCGCACTTTCGTCAGCTTCCTACGTTAACGAGAGTCCTCTGGTGTCGGAATTTGTGACAGCTTTAGCCCCGTAGATGTTCCTTAACTGATCCATTTTTCAAACTTTTACATCATAAAGCCTCCAGACACTAGGAATGTCTGCAAGACGAGAAATAGACCCTGAAATGAACCTTTAGTGTGATGACAACCCAGTTTACCAGGTGTGATTCAATATCAATGTTAGAAAAAAATATTTTGCGTCAGTGTTTATCAAAATATTAATAACAATAATAACAATAATAATTTACTGTTTTGTTGAATTCGTCAATGATTTTTTATTCAATTGCAAGTGATATTTATGAATTTAATTTCGGGATATTACTTTACCATAAAAGTTTATTAGTTCTATTTATCGTGCTTATTGAAGCTGTTACGCTGCGGTGTAAATCACATTTTAAGAATTTAAATAAATTATTTTTTACAATACTCAAAACTTTCATTTGTAAAACAATTTCTGTTGAAATTCATTGCAATATAACTATACATATATATAATATAAAAATGCAGTGTCCTTTCCTTGAATAATATGTGTTATGTGACAAGTTAAAAATAAATTAACTTCATTATTTCTTTGCGCCATTTATTTCTCTTTTGATTAAAGTGTTAAATTTTAATAAACTTTTTATTGCGTTTGGTCGGTATTAAAGTAGTTATTTTGATTAGTGACGCTCATTTATTTTTTAAGGCATCACGTAGTAGAGAAACTGCGTTAACGTAGTTATTTCTCTGCAGATTAAATTTTAAGCTTTTCACTTTTTTTTTTTTTTTTTTTAACCAGGGAGAACATGCGATCTTTATATAATTTTTTGCTGGCATCTATTTACTGTTTCATAAGATTTGATACGAGTGTAACTATTTCCTTTTCATCATAACCTTTAAAAGGAAAATTAGAAGGATTTATTTATCGAATGCCAACCAGTTGAAGTCATAAGGCCAAGTGCCTTCCAATATTTTTCAAATAGAAAAGGATAATGCAGGACATTCATCGACATGAGCAGCAATCCTATCACGGCTGGTTGAACATAAACTTCACACGGGCGAGTTGACAATATCAAAACGAAGGCGATAAACACGGAGACGTGGCCAGTCAGAGGTCTGAAAATGGCTGCACAAGAAACAGCTGGAAATGTTGCTGAGAATACTCCGGGGCAATAACTGGAATGATAGTTATCAGAACGTTAAAAAGTTTAAATTAGACAGAAATTTCGACCGAATCGCCATTCATTAACCCTTTGAGGCGCAACCCTTTCTCAATGCTGAAAAAAGGGCAGCCGTTGCCATCGCTCGACTTAACTACCAGCAAGATGGCGGACGATCGAAACGTTCATCGCGTGCCACAGATCTAGAGACCCTTTTTTGACGACAGCTGGCTGTGCGGCTCAGCCAGCTGTTACATCTCACGTGACTGTCAGTAGTCGGAGAGATTTTAACCCTTTGAGGCGCAAGCCCTTCCCCAATGCTGAAAAAAGGGCAGGCGTTGTCATCGCTCGACTTAACTACCAGCAAGATGGCGGACGATCGAAACGCTCATCGCTGTGCGCGCGCACAGCCAGCTGTCGTCAAAAAAGGGTCTCTAGATCTGTGGTACGCGATGAACGTTTCGATCGTCCGCCATCTTGGTGGTAGTTAAGTCGAGCGACGGCAACGGCCGCCCTTTTTTCAACATTGGGCAATCTATCCAGCTGTTCTCGCATTCTTCCATTTTTCAGCAGATGCCAGTGCTGTTCAAAAGAATCGTGTCAATTTTTTTACGGTAAATGACGTGCTAAAATGTAAAGGGGATTCTCGTGGAGCTATGTCACCCGCAACTATTTTTATAGAATTCAAATCTATTCTCCGCGATGGCAACAGTCAAAACGTCAAAGTTTGGTGTTCCAGAGCGGGAACACTGGGGGGAACACACCAAGGGTTAACAACCACGCGCGCGCGCACGTCCCCGCAAATTAGCTGTCAACTTACCCTTTTGAAAAGCAAGCATTTTCCCATCAATAGAGAAGACCAATTGAATTGACTGCCTAGCGCTGAAAAAGAGCAGCCGTTGCCATCGATCCATTTAACTACCAACAACATGGTGATCCATCAAATCGCCTATCTGTTTTAACAGCTAAATCCAAAATACAGGACTTTTCTTATAAAGTAGTAATTTGTTTGGTTATTTTACTTCAAAGGACTCAATACAGAAAAACCAATAAAAATCTTCCCTACTACACAGTCTTTCCTGCCTAAAAGCATTTTACAGCTGAAGAAATATGAACATATATATTGTCATTTGCTCAAACAGTTAAAAATATAATATAATGAGTAAGTAACTGAAGAAGAGAAAAGCGTTTCGTTAGTCTGTTCTGTTGAAACTACCGCAAGATATATCAGCGAATTATTACTTATGGTGTATTTAGTTGTAAGATGCCCAATGAAAAATTATGAATGTAGCAAACACTTTTAATTTAATATACATGAAATATTTATTAACAATATATATATTGTGCTTTAATCCATATTATCATGAAAATTCTTCTAATATGCCATTTCTATAAATTCATAATATGTTGCCATTACATAACTAAAAAAATTAAAAGATTATGCTCGTGTATAAAAAAAAACAAATCATGCAGAATCTGAAATGCTCAATTTAAATATTTAATAAACTTCATCATATTCAATTTAAATATTTAATAATCTTCCATGTTTCAGCAAAAACATGGAGGATTATTTATTTCACAGGAATCGTTATGGAGGAACATAACGTTGAAATAGCACTTTTACATATGCTCTGTTCCAGATTAGTTTCACATTCCAAAAATTATGATTCGTAAATAACTCTTATAGCCTTAGAATTAAAATTATTCTATTACTGCTGCAAAAGCAGTTGAAATAATTAGATACTTTTTTCATATGTTACGTGCCTGACATGTTGATTGAAAGTAACACACAGAACTTTAGGTTGAGGGGTAAATGGATCAATATAGAAACTCAATTAAGAAAAGTAGTTTATTTATAATGGACACTATTTAAAGAGAGTTTGCCATTTTCTTACAGGTTAGGGTACAAGTAAATAAAAACTAACATCCTTTAAAAAGAAGGATAAAATGCATTGAGGACAGAAGCATGTTTATTTGTTTTATGGTTTCTTCATCAATCTATATATCTACAGATCAGAAACGAATTTTATTATTTATTTATTTATTTACGACATTCATGCAAATTTCATTCGAGATAAATATTGGGATAATTTTCCTTAAATATTACGGAAAGTAATTTTTTTCACACATTAAATTCAAGCGAATAAATTTCCCCCCAAGTTCTTACTGACTAAACAGTTGTGCCAAAACATATTAATATTTGTTAAATTTTAAAGAAAGAATTTCATAGATATCTCTTTCATTCTTTTAAGAAAATTATACATAAAAAAGAGGACCATAGTTGCCCACTTTCCTTGAAGGTTGAATTTCAAAATGTCCTGGAATTTATTTTTAAGTATTCGAGTGTAGAGCAAGAATTTTTTGGATATCTCTTTGCCCCCTGCCCCCCCCCCTCAGAGATAGGGACATCTGAGGAGAATGTTTTGCAACCTCTCCACCCTCGTCCCCACCCCCTATTGGTTACGATTTTTGGAAAATACTCCCTCATAAAGCACCTACTCAACGGACCTAACATGAATGCTGAATTTTATATCATTAGTCCCTCAGTACTTTCGGCTAGAAAAAATATGGACTTACGAAAACACAGCGTTAATTTCCAGTCACCCTAATACTAGTTAAATCAGTTTTTTATTTCTTCGAAGTAAGCATTCTTACAAAAAATCTGTTAGAATTTAGTATTCTAATTTCATTACGCGGAAGACAGCACGGTAGGGGAAAAGGGGACATTGTACATGCTAGTTTTATGCCCTTTATGTGACTCGGGATGCCCACGAACAAAAGGTAATTGCAGATGATCCATCAGTCTGTTGTTAGCTCCAAGTTAACATACGGCGAAATTTTTCTCCCTTGGGGCAATAGTATATTTTTAATTACAATAATAAGAAATTACAGTAGATTGTTCAGTAGACAATTGTCTACTAAACAAATTACAGTATTTTTTTATTGAAAGTATATTATTGGGAAGGGAGGAAATTTTCTCCGTAAGTAATTATGAAGATAGCGAAAAGATGGTGGCCGCTCAAACAGCCTTAAATCGGTAGAAATGTTGAAGCAATAGTTCGATGCGAATAGTTATTTACTAGCTGGTGGTATTTAAGAACTTTTCAAACGTTGTTTGTGCTATATATAATCTTAAAAACATATTGTAACTTTTATCCCTTCCTCCAGGCCTTTTTTTTTTAAGAAAAATAATATTCTTAATTATTCTCCAGATTTTTTTTCCTGGAATATAATCTCAAAATTCTCTTCGAGACAGAATAATCTCATAAATATATTTTTCTCTTCTCATCTCTGCTTATACGAAATTAATACACTCCATCTCTTCTGTACAAATCCGTCATTTTAAGATTAATTATTCCCGTGGCTATGCCTATAAGTTAATAAGAACATGCCGTATCATGAAAAAATAAACTAACTACATGTTGTATCTGAAACTCATAATGTCCTAACTATCCATTTAGTTAAAAAAAGGCTGAATTACTCTTTTATTCCAATATAGTGTTGTAGCAATGTAAAAATAGGCATGAAATTATGCCCCCACCCCTCCTTCATTATTTTTAATGCTAGAAATTTGACATTTTACTTAAATAGATTATGCCTTGTGCAAGACCAGAGAATAGCAAAATGGTGTTTTACTACGTTCGATACTTGGATATGGTCGGGGTCAGCTATTTTAACAAGCTTCATTTCTAAAATTTAGAACACACAAAATTGTCAAACTAAGGAATGTCTTAATTTTTTTTTTTTTAATTGACGGTGTCTTTTTCTTTTTTTAAACTTTTTTACTTTTGAAACTTGGTAAGTCTTTGCGTTCAAATGATGACATGAAAGAGAAGTAATCCAAAATTTATGAACATCCCCTTCTAAAGAAGTGTAAAGAGAGCGCGCGTCGGGAGCCGATTTAGAACCCGAGAACTCCGCGTCGTAGAAAAAGGCGCAATCCAGCTGAGCCAAAAGGTACCTATTTGACCGTCCTTCAATTGCCAGGTGTTGTGTGCTCGGAGCCGGAGGTGATCTCGTGCCGCCACAGAAGTAAATAACATCCAATTTCTAGTGGATTGATAGTATTCAATCTTTTATGAAATCAAATTATCCATTTTTAAAACTTTATTTCTAAAAGGGTGGATATTCTCTATTGATTTTTAATTTCTCTGTCTACAAGTAGTGGCGTAGCCACGATATTATTTCAAAAGGGGGGCTGTGTATCAAATTTGTAAGCTAAATTTCAATTGTAAGGTAAATATCCAATCTTAAGCTAAGTAAGGGGTCAGATTTCGGGGAAGGGACTGCATCCCTCCCCTACTTTATGCGTGCCTGTCTACAAAAGAATTAAAACTTATCAAAGGAAAGAAAACTTCAGTCTGTAGATGCTGTTTCCCTTCCTCTTTCAGTTCATATTTAATGCACAGAAAATTTGCTTAAATACTCTATAAAGAGTTTGATCTGCACTGGGCTTCACAAATTCACTCGTGATTTATCAATTACTTTTTGTTTACTAAGGACTTGGTGCAGTGACGAACCCAAAAGACTAATAGCAAAATATTCTATAATTCTCTTTAATAGAACAAAACCTATTTATAACGTTGCTCGGTTATAGCGTCATAAACAATTGAACCGGTGAGTAGAAAAAGGGAATAACCCCACTTTTTGTCAATTTTAAACTGACATAGCCGTATTTAGGTTGAACGCAAGACCGACAATTGAGTGGAAGAATGAAAATATTTTTTTTCATTTTCGATGGTAGGTGTAAGACATAAACGTTAATAAGATTCAGGATATCTGAAAACTAACACTTCCCTGGTAAATATCAATCATTCTTGATAAAATCCTTCAATGACCTACTCAGTCAAATGAAAATGATGACTGACTGTCATCATGTAATCAGTGGAGCAGAGAGGGAAGGGGAGCAGGGTGAAAATCCCCGGGACCCACCTTGTGAAGGGGCCTCCTTTAGCTGTCTTATATATAATATTTAACTGAATGTTGTCAGTTTTGTAATAAAAAGACCAAATGCAAATTAAGTCTCCGGAAGTTTCAAATTAATTTTTGAATGAAGTTGCAAAAACTACATATCTAGCACAATCCACAAACTTGACAAAAACGAAGAGTGTTAGTGATTGAGTCTCCTTTTTCAAGAAAAGTAGGCTTTGACGGTATTATTAAATGGTTTGCCATGACTAAAACTTAGATTTATTTAATAAGAAATTCATTTTTTTTTTCAAGACACATTGTTAGATAATGGAAGAAAGGCCAGAACCAGAGAAGAGTCCATAGGCACACCCAACCACTGAAATTTTGAATTTGCGTTAACAAAATGTTAAAGATCAAGACTGGGATAAATTTATATTTCCCCCCTTTTTTTTGAGCTTTTGAATTTTTTTTTCGGCTGCCTGCTTGAATGGTAGCATGAATAACAATATAAAATTTTTCCAATACTGAGGACACAGCCAAGCACAAATAGTACCAAATGGTTTCTCTATGGTGGTGACGAAATCTTCAAAACAAAATGTTGGTATTTTTTAGCGTATGGATGTTTATCGAAGTATAATGCTTTTAAATTACTAATAATTTTAATTCTATTAATTATTTTTCACTTGAGATTAATTTAAAATTTCTTTAATAATTTTAATAGTGAATAAATGATTTGTGTTATAAAAGATCAAAAGGGTTTAGGGGTAGTTCAGAGACCCTGAAGATTTTATCACCGGTGCCCCGACTTGTCTCTCTGCATGTAGTTCTTTTTATTGGGTACCATAAAACCAGATAAACTTAAAAAACAGTTTAAGATATATAAATTTTATGTGAAGTGCTCTTTTTGGGTTGACTTTAATAAAATTATCATCTGTTTCAGGAGCGTAGCCAAAGGGGGGAGTTATGGGGGTCATAACCCCCCCCCCATGAGGAATTTTTTGCCATACAAAATGTACATTCTTCACTACATTATCACACACACGTATACATATATATGAGTTGTAGTAGTCGTAACCCCCCAATGAAAATTTTCTGGCTACGCCCCTGATCTGTATTATTATTTCACTGTGCTTTTTCTTCACCTATGAATCGATTCCTGCTGTCTATGACTGTAAAAAGCCATTCTATGTTAGGCTTACTCTTCTAAAAATAATTTTATATGATTTAAATATCAGTGTTGGGATTGAGTAGAAAAGGGAATAGTTTCAGCGCTTTTACACGCTTAAACCCAAAGAGCGAAAAAAACAATTCATGGATTCGATCCGTTTGCATCGAAACCTACCGGTATTTCCGCAGAAGTGCTCTTTAAGAAGTCTTTTTTCTGAGAATTCCCCTCCTCGCTTCCTTTTCTCCAAAATACTGATAGCGTTCGATCCACGCATATTTCGCTCCACTCTTGTGATCGAAAAACGCTCATAAAGGAGAAGCGCACTTTTGAAAACTGCGCCAAAAATCGCTCCGACTGCTCGAATTTCCCTCGTTTTTGTTTAAGCGTGAGATCAATAAAATGTGTTTAATAACGGAAAAAGTGCATTATACCGTAAAATCCTGATTATAAGTCCCACCCCCTGTTGCAGGGGAGGGAAGACTTAATATCGAGGAGAAGACCTTATAATTGGCCCCCTCCTCCACCTCGAGATGATGACGTCACAGCTGCTTTTCGTAGTGACGCCACAATTCATAGCGGTGTCCATCGCCGGGAACGCATTTTGTCCTCTTTACAAACAAATGAGGTGGGGGTAGGGGGGGGGGCTTATGATCGGGATAACATCCATATGAATGTTCCCCATCATTTATTAACTGTGAAGATTTGAGTTAGAGCAAAATAAAAACACGAAACGGTTTTTTTTTTTTTCTTCTTGAAACAAAGGTTGATTGAGTTTTCCCTTTTTTCCGCACCGGTTCAATCATCTGATCTCTTCCATGACGTCATAAACGAGGTCAACTGTACATATACACTATCTGTAAGTATTTATTTTACAACCAACTTGTTTTGCGAAAAATACCTTAGAAATAAACGTAAGACAATTTTTTAATTAAGCATTTTAATTCATTAATTCAGTGGCAATTATTTATTTTCAAGAGATTTTCATTTTTATTTCTTTGCCTTCAATGGGGGAGGGGGGGGGCTTTAGTTTCCTCCGTGAGTGCTCAACTTTTCTAAATCACGTTTGAAAAAAAATCCCTCAATTTCGTGGGAAAAAAAAGTCACGTTTATGAAGCATCTACAATGTCTCTTCTTAAATTTTTAAATCGTTAGCTGTCCAAATCTTTGCAGCCTTGAATTCGTTATTTTTTCACAAAATGCCCTAACCTTCTGTTTTTAAGCAATGTATAATTTAAGGTCTCGAAGGTAAAAAAATCTTAGCTGCGGGCGTTTTCCTTCTTCGTCTTTTAGCCTCCTACTTATTCCCTCCTCCAACGCCTAAGGAATCGACTTTGGTTTATTGTCTTCCAAATCACGTATGTGTGCTGTGTCTTAAACACATAAATACCAAATGGCAGAAACGTGCACATCTACTAGAAGTGTGACAGATATCCTTATCCACGAATATTCGTATCGTATCTGTATTTGTATTCATTTATTTCTTACTATTAAATCAATTTAACATTTAAAACAAAAATTAGAGCCATTCATTAGGTTTACCGGAAAATAATGTCTTTATTATTATTTAGTTATTTATTTTTAGATTAAATTCAAACATAAATTTCAACTCTCTGGAAATAGGTCTAGAGTTGCATGCTCTTAAAGATTACTATACCATGAAGTTTTTTCGACAACTCAGAAATAAATTGTTTAAAATATCTGAAATTTCTATTTTTCAGCTAATGTCGGAGTAGTAGAAAAAAAATTATCAATATCTAAAGACATAATGTCTTGACCATTGGTTGTTTTTACATGCAATTACCCGATAGTACTTTTCAACTACTGCAAAAATATGGGGATTGCTAATAATATATTCCTACGAAGAAGAATTACACGAAAATAAAGTTACGATATATTAAAAAGAAAAACGTTCATTAAAACAATAAATACTAAAAAATATGCTTTTTTGATAATTTTCTTTTGCAAGATCTTTAAACAGATACGGAAATTTTTAATAATTGTCAATTGAAGATCGCAAAATTCTTCATCTCGTCAGAAATTGAGATTGTATGTGCGTGTGTAGGTTTGTGATTATTGTTTATACCTGAACCCTCCCATTTTTTTCGAAAATAATCAGGCATCAGACTCTAATACTGTTCATTCGAAGAATGATTTTAAAATGTTGATTCATAATAGTAAGGCCTCTTTTAGATTTAGGTAGAGAATTTTTAAGGAATTTTTTTAATTAAAGTTTTAATTTGCTACTCTTCAAGTGTAGAGAAAGAAATAATGCAAATGAAATAACATGCTTTATATAAATGTTAGTAATACCTCCTTGTTTTTTTTTTAATTTACAAGTTAAAAACAGTGTCTTACGCTTTAATAGTGTCACTTCTTCGTTCTCCCCCAGAAAACACTCTCCAGCAGCCAGGCATTCAAAATCGCAGTTTAGGTGGGCGCAGAAGGAGAATCACTGCCGCTGTGTCTTTGTAGGAACACAAGCGGTCAGGTTTACTACTTTTCTAACTACTTCAGGTTATCTCAGGGTCATTAGGTCTACCCTAAGCCCTTTAGAAGTTTCGAAATATTTATCTGAGGTACCCTGTATATGTTGATTATAAATGCATTTACTATTGTATACAAGTGAATAGAAGCAGATTATTAGCTGTAATAGCCATGGATCATTCACCACATTGTTTCTGGGGTTTTTTTAATGCACTATTTAAAGTTCATTAAGAAACCCTGGGAAAATTTCTTTTCGTTCTTTCCGAATGAAAATAACATTACTATTGCACCATTGTACCTTCCGTAATGGAAAAGTACCTCCCAGTGCAGTCATAACTTTTTTTATTGGCCCCGGGAAAATAATTTTATTATTGCAGCGCGCAGATAACGAAAAGCTGTCTCATTCCTCAGCTGAAAATAAATTCAATGCTTACTTGATTCAAGATGTTAACGTCATAATTGGATTGAGAATAGTTACTTCCAAAGTTTATATACATGTGTTATTAGTTGTGTAAAAATAACCTGATAATAAAATGGGAACGTGCTAGAGCTTAGGCAAGTGAAAATATTTGTAGCTGTATCTTCTTCTCCTTTTTTTAATTTGATTTCTTTTAGGTACATTGCTTCCTTTTTACAGTTTACTTGGTATGGTTTGCTTAGTTAATTCATTGTGCTCATGAGAACTTATTATTATGTATTCGTATTTTGAGAATGTTGAGCTTTGTAGGTATTTTGTTCTTTAGTATAATTGGCCTCACCATGGCACAGTGATTATGCCACTGAAAACGGTAGATGGCCGACGTGTGAAGGTCCCGGGTTCGGGTCGCATCGCGCGGCTGTCGATCTAACGGTCTGGAGTTTTGGTAGGTTTTCTCCAGATGTAACGTGAATACACGTTAGAACCCCTTAGAAAGTCCTCCTACCAAGGCACCCCCGCCTGGCAGATCGCCTTAGTGTAGCGTTGCCATAATCACACACAACCATCTTTAGTATAATTACCATTTCTATGCGTTTATTCTTTCAACAAATTTGTTTATTGAAAACTAATTAATTCCTATTGAAAACTAATTATTTTCTATACGAATCATTGCGAATCTACCAGCTGTGGTATGTGAAGCAATCTCGCAAATGGAAGATCCAAGTTCGATTTATGCTTGTTGATGAGAGTTGGCGAAAACTCCATTACGCCACTACAAAGGTCGAAAGTGGTGGCCTCTTTATTTTGGGGCTCCCAACAGGTGGGCCAACGTCGCCCCCACATCGGAGTCTCCTATTTTTGAGCCTATTCCAGGTGAGAGACCTGCACCTGGATCAGCACTCCTAAAATCTTTCCTACGACATGAGGTCACAGCAGATTTTACGTCCACCAGCTCCTTTTAGCCTACATGGTCTGACAGCAGTCCAGTCGAGAGAGGCTCTGTCACCACCCTCCCAAGCGCTGACCAAGGTCGGCGTTGCTTGAGTTTCAGTGTTCCGATTGGAATTGCGCTTCGACCGACTGGGCAAGGTCACCGCGTATACGCGAGCGGAAATGTTATTACCTGAAGTGGCTTTGTTCGAAAGGATGTAGTGGTACCAGGAGGGCGATGTTTTGATGGAGGACTTTTGAAAAGCACCTGATTTATATATGCAACAACACGTCGTAATATTCTTACAAAGAGCCGTTTCAGATTCGAACTGATTCAAGGTCTTCTTCCTCAAAGTGATCACTAAGCCTTTTTCGGGTACGTTTTTCAAAGAATCAGTAACTGATTTTGGAATATTGCAAATTCTGTTCTTTGCTATAAGTGGCAAACATGGTAGTGAAAAGCCTACAATCATTTCAAACTTAATATCACTGAAGCTTACATGATTCTTGTCTGAAAATAATTTTTGTTTTATTATGTTTTAGAGTTAACTAAAACGCGTTATGCATCGCACCTTCTCATTCCCACCGGAGATTGATTTCGATCTTGGCTATTTTCGGATTCATGTCACTCAAGAAACCACTTAAGATTATTCATCACGACCTCGGAAAAGTTTTTCTTAAGCCCCAAAATATTTTCATAAAATATCTTTAACTTTGATACGTGATTTTATTTTTATGACGATAAAAAGGGCATCGCCTCATAATCCTCTATTATTTCAGTACTCTTATTTGAAATTTGTGATAGTCGTTACTATTTGATACATCAAAGTTAATGCGTTGTATTATCGATTTATGTATTTGTAAATCAATTTAATAATAAATATGAGCACTTTTTTCTAGTTATTCTATTGGTTGTAGTCTCACAAAATATTAACTTCAGGAAATTTGAAAAGCGGAGGGGATCTTGCAAAAATTGATTGGTTTGGCTCTTTTAATGCAAAGCTACACGAGGTTTATTTGCCAGGGAGGATGCCTTGGCCAGAGGTCTTTTTAAGAGGTTCTAACGCCTATTCATTATTGCATCTGGAGAAAATCGTCCGAAATTCCAGACAGTCAGATCGACAGCCGCGCAATAGGACCGAACACTCTGGACCTTCAGCCACCTACCAATATGCACAGTGGTCTTATCCACTCGGTCACGTTCTCGGCTCTGGAAAAATTGAAAATCCCCCAAAAATTTGAACTTACGAGAAACTTTCTGTTCTAAATGACGTAAAGCAGACGAAAGATTATTGTTTGAATCCAGTATGCTATCGTGTATAATCCTACTAGTATATAGTTACGCTGATTCCTGACTCACTGATTCACTGACTCTCTAACATTTCCAGGCAACCATTCCAAGATAAAACTTTTATCGACAAAAAGATTAAAAAGTTAAGCACAAAAAGCGTAATAACATTTTCAACGTTTGTACGATCCGCTTGAAATTTGTCATAGCTATGTATAAAAATATAGAAAACAATTTGCGCTACTTTAAAAATCTGAAAATCCAACCGTTCCCTATTTTTAAGCGATTTTTCACTATTTTAAGCTGTATTTTATTTAGGCAAAGAAGTTATTTATTTTAGGTGGACTAAGATTAAATATATTGAGTGTAAACATATTTTCGTCATGTTTTTTCTAGCGCCCGTTGTAATTGCCTCCACAACGGACTTCTAGTAAAATATATTGTTACAGTAAGATTTGTCTTTGGAGAACATCTACATATTAAAATAAAGCCGAACTTTTGAGAACCTCGTTGCCAACGCTTTCATCTCATATTTAAAATCGCAATGGTAAAAGAGAAAAAAAAATGATTTTTTTTAAAATTACCTTTCCAACATTTTAACGCAGAGACAACAAATGACGAAACTCCGAAAAACAATCCATCCAATGTTGAAGAGGAGTTTATTACTTGAGGCTATAGCTTTTAAATAAGAACAATGTGTTTATTTTCGGCAAAAAATCTGGAGTGACTCCACTCGACTTTCCGAACACTTGATCTTTACGAAACGTTTAAATAAATTTGATTCAACCCAAACGGATGTAGGGTTCAGACGCTATAGTGCACTTCAAATAATTTTAATTTATAAGACCGCAACGTATGAGAATGCAGTTTTGTAGCCCTGTAAAGAACTGTAAGCCTTACACGCACCAAAATCTATGCACTACGACAAATAGTGACCTATAATATGCGTACCTAATTTGATGTCAATCACATGCACCATAAAGCGCGCTTTCAAGATTTTAAACCGTAATGTGTAAGATTTTCTTTTCTTGTATCCTTGTACGAAAAACTGTAAGTCCTGCACACAGCAAAATCTATACAGGATGTGTGACGGTGACCTTTGATATACATACTCAGTTTGAACTTATTCGATCGCACCGTTTAGACGCTAGCTTATTTAAATGATTTGCGTCCACAGACCGCAATGTATAAGAATTATTTGCGACCTCGTGAACAAACTATCAGCTTTACACGCACCAAAATCTATGTAAATCAAGTGACCGTGACCTTATATATACATGCTTAATTTGTGCTCAATCGAATGCACCGTTCAGACGTTAGCGCGCTTTCAAAAATTTCCGTTATAGGCTATAATATGAAAGAATTCTTTTTGTAGCCCTGTAAAAAATCCGTAAGTCCTGCACACACCAAAATCAATACTACTCGTACGAAGGTTAGTCTATAAAATATATACCAAATTTGACCTCAATCGAATGCACCATTTAGGAACTATCGTGTTCACTCACACTCGCAAACACACATACACACACACATACATTCATACACCCCGTAAAAATAGCACGGGTAAATTCAAAAAACCTCAAAACAAGTGAATACATCAAAATCTCAAAGTCGAATTTTTTCATGATTACAATACTTTCCTTACATGATTGGGGAAGTTGGGGTACAATAAAACAAAATTTACCCCCCCCCCATTCACAAATTTTCATGTACAAAAATAAAATTAATGGACACTTTTAACCTACTCTTTTTCCCATCTAAATGAGTTTTTATGAGTCTGTAAATAGCATCTTCATATTTAAAAAATTGCAAAAGGTGAAGGTCGACAGTGTTTCATTGTACCCCGTATACTCCTGGTACAATAAAACACATAATAACACTTCACAAACACAAATAATATGAGTCAAAATTCGAATTTCAGCATACATGTATTACGTACATTTATAATAAATATAATAGGCATAACTATGAAATTTAAAAGAAAAAAACAAATTGAATAAACTTATAGCTTGAGATGAAAACATAACGCTTTTCTTAGAGGTTAGTCCATTGTTTTTAATTTAATATTAAATTTACTTAAATCAAACTAAAAATTAACATTTATGCTTCCCTTTCTGTACTACCTGAAGGAACATAAAGTGGTACTTTTGAAACAGTTGGACTTTTTCGAAAATATATACTATTTCCGAAGAATGTACAAATGTGAAGCTTGGACTTACTCGTTTTACGCACAGAACTTCGTATTCCGTTGGATTTAAGTTTATTACATCCCCAACAGAGTACATTTCTTTACATTTAAGTTCACCTTCCTTGATTAAAACATAATCATTTAGAGCGATACTGCTTGTGACATACATGTTATGTGAGAATAGATCATAATCTGTACTGTTTGGATTGTTAGTGGAAAGACAATCACAATCTTCAGAGTCTGAAGAAGACAGAGTACGATTCAAAAACAATTCCTTGTTAACTTTGTGTTCTGTGGAGATCTCAGCCTAAATATTTAATAGTATCACCTTTATTTTAAGTGAATGCACTCACCAGAGTTACTATGAAATATGTTTCATTGTGCTCCATCTACAAATGTTTCATTGCACCCCAAATTGAGGCTGCAAACTAAATGAATTTTTACCAACTCCTAATATTTATTTATTTTTAAATTCTGGCTTTTAAAGTATGAAGACCACACCATAGTGATCACGATATTTGAAAAATAAATATTTATACATATGAAAACAACATGGAGATAACAAAATTACTTTTAGTAACGAAATTTACTTTCATTGGTGAATCCAATAATTTTCTCTATCTCTTGTTGTAAAAATGCGATTGTCTCCAAATCACATCAGTAAGTGGAACATATATTTGTATAATATGTGTGTGAGTTTCAACTTTCTGTGACAAATCCTATGGGTGTTAGGTAGCATGTTCCATTGTACCCCGTGTTTCATTGTACTCCAACTTCCCTATACATGCTCGGAAAGTAAAAATATTAAAATCCTAACCCAAATATGATAGAAGTTTTTTCTTCTTTTGTATTAATTATGAGAAGCTAAATAACGCTTTAAAAAAATTAAAAGTCGGAGTGTGCATAAATTTTATTTTTATAACGATCAGAATGAACACCTCCTAAAATAAATTTCGGATACTTTCTTACCAGTCGTGTTTAAAGTATTGGTAAATTAATTTTGAATCGATCATTAATGGACCACACGTTAGATTTGATCAGTATTTTGGAATGCCGCATTCAGGGTTTCTATAGAGTGTCCGTCCCGGAAAAGATGGCGGCACGTTTTAATTCATTATTAGAGATAAAAGGGCAATGTCAACTGAAAAAAATGCTCAAAATAAGGTGGGAAAAAATTACGAAGAAAAATCTTTTCGTTAATTTTCAAAAAGTTACACTTTTTAAATTTGTAGACGACCCCAGTAATAAAAAGTCTTTCTAATTAGTAAAATGTGCCTCATCAACTTATTAGTGTATGAGGCACAAATTATCCTAAAAGTATCAAATTATACCCAAAAGTGTCGGAGATCCTGGGCGATTTTAATACGCATTTCGATTATCAAATATATATATATATATATATATATTTGATAATCGTATATAACTCGTAATATATATATAACTCGGCTGTTCGAGCCTCGTCAGGGGGAGACCCCCCCTGAACCCCCCTAATTTTTTAGCTGCATTATTGCCATATTAAAACGATATTAATTGACTATGTCATTTTATCTCTCATCTTTCGTGTATTTCGCCTGGTAACCCTAGGTTGAAATTTTTATGATTGTAACCTATTTATAGAAAAATACACGGGATGCATATTCTACAGCTTACGAAATATTGTAACAATAGATTAAAGCTGTTGTGAACTAATAGTATTTTTATATATGTAACAAATGCATGTGATGCACATTCTACAGCTTACGAAATATTGTAATAATAGATTAAAGCTGTTGTGAACTAATAGTATTTAAATATATGTAAAATTTTGCCGAATTTTTATGTCGCTTTTTTTTGGGGGGGACACATTTTTCGGACTATTTTCAATAAAGGGGGTGAGAGGTAAAATGACATAGTCATTAATATGCACACATATATACAGGGTGTCCCAAAAAGCTGGTAACGGGCTTTAATTCTTTATCGTTTAGAGACAAGTGGGCAGTTTAAATTGAAAAAATGTTCAAAATAAGGTCGAAAATAAAACTGAGATTAGAAAAAATTTATCTCGTTAATTTTCAAAAACTTACATTTTTAAAATTTGTATACAACCCCCTTACAAAACAATTTATAATTAGTAAATTGTGTTCCATGCACTAATGAGGTGACATACAAAATTTGAAAACCGTACCTTAAAAAGCGTCAGAGATATGAAGATAAATATAACGCTGACTTAAACCACTTTTCACCGGCTTTCGAAGGGAAAAAATCACGTCGAATGATCGCATTTCAAGGGTCGTACGGAAATTACGAAAGAAAGTCTTTTTCCCCTCTAGCAATATGCGTTTATATTCAAAATCATGTATAGTCCCCGATCCTCTTTAAATATATCTTTGCGACGTTGTATGATGAAAGGCTCAATTTTAGTACATCACCCCATGAGTGTATGGGGCACATTTCACTAACTAGAAATGTTTTTGTACGGAGGGCCACTAAAATTAAAAAAGTGTAACTTTTGAAAATTAACGAGAGGAATTTTTTTCTTAACGGAGTCTTATGTTGAACTTTTTGTTCGCCGACCTTATGTTGAGCTCTTTTTTTTTAATTTTCACTGCCAACTTATCTCTAATAGTTTAAGAATTAAAGCCCGTTACCACCCTTTTGGGAAGATATAAATATATATGTAACATTAGGTCGCTACGGGAAAGTTTGTAGTCGTGGAACTGGAGGGAGGCAAGGCTGTTGAGGTCTCCTGGCGGTCGATATTAGGCGGCTTGGGACTCTGGATTAGAGTCGCAATTGCGGAATCTGGGCCGGATGGGTCGAGGCTGTTGAGGGGAACGGTCGGTGAAAATCCTTGGGAACGCCTTACGGCTGCCGATGGATGAAAGGAGTCGGAGTCCAATTGCAATTACATAATTTTATTTGGATTCAATACGTCTTTGTTTGGCAGTTGAGTCACGCGGAAGTCCGCTCATGCGATGTTGCATCCGCTTTTAACAACTTTTGAGGTCGTGTCACATGATCAAAGAACATTGCAATTATTGGCCAAGAGCTAAAACTGGGCAGCGGTTTTCCAAGGTCTGTTATGACTTTCAAGACGCCTTTGTGGCTGGCTGCCGGGACCGTCTAGAAAATTACAAAGGAATTGCAAGGGACCGTGTAGTAATTGCAGTTTTTGAACGCGGATTTCTTTGTTCCAACTGAATTAAACTGCGTAGTTCCAGAAATATGGGATTTTCATGGGCTTTTGATTGATCTGCAATGTTATATATATATATACACGCTTAAACCCAAAGAGCGAAAAAAAACGATACACTGCGGAGCGATCTGTTCCCTTGGAAACCGACCGGTTTTTCCGGGAAAGGGCTCTTTACGTAGTCCTTTTTCTGAGAATCCTCTCCTCGCTTCGTATCTTTTTCGAGAATTTCTCCTCCCCGCTCATTGTTATATTTCGCTCCGCTCTTGTGATCGAAAAACCCTCCTAAAGGAGAAGCTCACTTTTGAAAACTGGCTCACTTTCCACTCCGACTGATCGAATTTCGCTCGTTTGGTTTAAGCGTGTATGTGTGTGTGAAATGTCCATACTGCATTGCTAAATTGTTGGATTTCTGTATTCTTGTAAAATATCAATCATGCTATTCCCCGCCTATTTCAATAGAGTACATGGTATAGTACAAGCCAATATCATTTGCTAATTTCTTGCCAGTTGATTCATATTCAAGGCAGTTAAGAGAACAAGGAGACTATAGCTGTAATTATCAAGACTTTTCAATTTAGTAAGTTTGAAAGTGTTAAAAAAAAAAGAATTTTCTATCGCCACCTCCGCGCCATTATGATTGAATATATGCATGACTCGATTAATCACATGCGCTAACAAGACGAGGATCATTTAGAAAAGTTTCAACGCTGCTAGTATGAGAATTTTTGGAGTACAGGTGCGTGAGTCATGCTTGCAAGTGCCCCTTCCTCACGTTCTTGTCTTAACATTGCTCTGCTAACTTTTACGCTTCAGTACCGTGACCGGCATTGGGCAAGAAAATATAAATGCTTGATAATAGAAATCTATCTGCATTCTGCAAGAATGGTATTTGAACACCTGCAAGTGACACATTCATCAATGGGTATTTAATGTAAATCGGAATAAAATTGAATCCGGATAGATTCAGCAGAAATGTATCTGCTTTTTTTTTTTTTTTCTGGTGAATTTTGGGATGAAACCCGCGAATTTCACGCTGAAGCAATTCGAATAGCGTCGAAATAAAAATCGTGCATGCTCCATTGAAATAATCATGCGGGACGAATTAAAATGCAGCATCGTGATTTATTAAATGCTTCTTTTTTTATATTTTAGCCTTTTTCCTTTTTGCACATCGTAGTTTTTAGAATTTATTCATTTGTTATGTAATGTTATTTTTCAGTATATAATTTTAGGCTGGATGTACTGCCGGATATTTGTAAAATCTGGCTACTACCAATTATCCGTCATGTTGGCCAGATAGGTCGGATGCAGTGTGCTTGCCTCATGTCCGTTGCATCTTTAATTATAATACATGACGGTCTGCCGAAGTTTAGAAACATTCATCATCCATTTCAAGCACAGTATAATCAGTATAAAAACATTTATAACAGTTAACGCTTCATCTAAAGCAGTGGTTCTCAGTCTGGGTGGTCACCCCCCCCCCCACGGTAGAGGCTTAGAAGAATTTCAAGGGAGGAAAATTTTGCGCCCCCTCCTATTTGTTAAAATAGTATAATGAGGAAGGTTCTACATACAATATGGCGCCCCCTGAGTGCTGTGCCCGAGAACAGATGCCCATCCTTGCCTACCTTGGGTACTCTTTTGAAAATGAAATAAAAAGTAAAATTAACTGTCATTTACTCAATTTTGCGGCCACAATGTAACCAACGTATTTTCGACATGCGAACCCGATACTTGCAGTAAATGTAAAAACACAATAATTACCGTATGTGTGGCAACGCTGCAAGAACTTGAGAACGGTTTCTTGCTCTGCTTCTTTCCCTTTCTTATTAGTTTTCCCCTTTCTCTTTCCAATTCTCTGGCTCATTTTTCCTTGCTCCGTGATGCATGCTTACTAGGGATCGACCGATAGTATCGGCAACCGATAGTACCGGCGCCGATACCTCCTATTTTTTTAGGTATCGGTATCGGTTCTTTCGATTCTAAAAGTATCGGGAAAGTATCGGTTTCTGTTACTTTCATCCATTTTCACCGATACTTTTCAACCGATACTTCGCTTTTCAGAAGAAACCACGCTGGCGCAACACCGTTCTAGAATCTTTATTTTGGTATTGAGATGAGAGGCGTCGTTGCATTGGCACATTGTTTGCGTTGCATAGGCGCGAGTGTTTTCGAAGTTTTTTTTTTTTTTTTTTTTTTTTCTAACCATCGTTAAATGGATGTCGTATCACCAAGTGTGGTCGAAATTATGGACGGAGAATCGTTAGATGACAGTTTAACAGGAAAATCGTCTATTCTTCTTAATAGTTGCCCAACACTAAATACGCTATCTGCAAGGATTGCATGAAACAAATGTCGAGAGGTAGGCTATAATTTTACTCAGTTTTATAAACGTTTATTTTCTCAACGTGTGGACTCAAAAGAGTTCATTCATTCTTATATGTATGTATGTATGTATATATATATATATATATAATATATAATAGCTTACTTACGTAAAGTGAAATCCCAAGATAATCCATTGATAAAGTGAAAAAAATATAAAAAATAAAAAAGTAGATAGCACATGGTGCCAATTAACGAGCTTATACCGGATAAGTGTTTAAATATAGCCTTTTAAGGCAATGAAAGAGTGGATAAATTGGATATAAAGCGCCAAATTAGAACTGGTGGGCTTTTTAAGCCTAATCACATGTAACCTCAAATAGACGGAAAATGGAATGGATATTGAAATGGTGTGCTCTATCGTCAGGCGCCACCGCACACACATTTCAATTTAATCGAAAAAAACAATAATAGCTAGGTTTCTGCAAGTTACCTGACCAAAATTAGGGTCCTTTTGTAACTTGGGGGCGCGACCGTAGCTATTAGAAAAAAACAACGAGGAAGTGGACCGACACGAAGATCAAAGCTCAGTAATGGAGGCAGTATTAGTGCATGTTGCCATCAGAGAAGGCTTACTGCAATCAATAGACAAGTAATGCCATGGAGTGTGAATAAAAAATGATATATTAATAATACTTTGGAAGTATGGAAAGGAAAAGAATAAATAAATAAAAAAAGTAATAATTAAATGAATAAATAAAAAGAATAAAACTGGTAATAATTAAATGAATAAATAATAAAATAAATATTACACTAGTATATCTAGCCTATGTTTTACGTAGTACTAGCTGCAGTAGCTAAGAAGTACTTAGTTGAGGTTGTGGAAATGGAGAAAAACTGTAGCAATAATATTAACAATAATGATATTGATAATAATTATATTCATTTATTATTGCTATTTATGCTAATATAATTGTAAAATGTTTAGTTAGAACAGTACTCTGTTTGGCTTCATTGGTTACAGACTCACATAAAAAGGAAAAAGTACCAGTAATCAACCATTCTTAAGAATAGATTTTTTTTTTTTTTTTTTTTTTTAAATAAAATATATATAGATATATATATATATATATATTTTTTTTTTTTTTTTTTTTTTTTAATTTTAGAAAGAACCAACAACCAACCCCATCCTCACCAACCAATATTCTGATTAGGACATACAGTTTTTTTGATTACATAGAGGATATAAAATGGAAGTTAGAAATTTACTGGGATAATTATATTTTATAGCATTTTTATATAGGTCAGTTAAGTTATTAGCCTTAAAACTATTGGTACATAGAGACTCTATTCTATACTTATGATTAGAGATAATATTTCTAAATACAGAAGTGTGCATACATGAATTGAAATGAGTGAAGGTATTAACCTGAAAATTAAAGTCATTTCTTTTATTATATATATTAAAGGATAGACTCTTATCGTCATTGATTCTAATTTGTAAGTCTAAAAAATTAATTATTCTATTATTATTAGGATTTTTTATTAGTTCTAGGGCTGAATGGTAGGCTATGGGTAGGTGGTCAGTATCACTATAAGTATTGTCAGTAGCTATTGTTATTATGTCATCTATGTACCTATATATTATAAGAGAAGGATTATTGTAATTTTTTTCATAATTATATAAATATAGGTCTGCTAAGTAACTGGAATTGGAACCACCTTGTGGAATTCCTATAACTTGCTTATATAATTTATTATTATGTAGAATGTAGTTATTATAGATTATGAACTTTAAAAGATTTTCGAAATACATAGTATCTATGTAAGAAGGCAGGGTTATATTATTATTACTATGTATAAATAGATTCAATATTATATTGTATAAGTCGTCTAGTGGTATACTATTGAATAAGTCTTTAAAATCATAAGTTGATATGTTAATTACATTGTATAGAGCATTAATCTTATTTTTTAGTTCATAGCTATTACCTATAGATACTGAAGTAGTGTTAGATTTTATGTACAGATCATGCATAGAAGTAAGTATTTTTAGTAATATTTTGCTTGCTACATTATTATAAGTGTTACATCCTATAGTAACAGTTCTGAATTTTAGTGGCGTTTTATG
Organism: Cheiracanthium punctorium; assembly: GCA_038373885.1. Lineage (NCBI taxonomy): Eukaryota > Metazoa > Arthropoda > Arachnida > Araneae > Cheiracanthiidae > Cheiracanthium > Cheiracanthium punctorium. The sequence goes on from JAWZYV010007843.1 coordinate 535,007, forward strand.
AAACTTTGGTATTAGCACTAAGTAGGGATATTTTAGATTGTCATGCTTGATTTTAAGTAACTTGTGGAAAGCTAAGATCTTTTTGTTAAATGTTATCTCAGAGATAGATGTTAGACTGAAAGTTGGATTATTGTTATATATATATATATATATATATATATATATATGCGCACACAATTGAATCTCCCTATAACGAACGCGCTCGGTTGAAGTTAAAAAATTCGCTACAGAGAAAATTTCGTTGTACTGAGATTGTACAACGAAATTTTTAGTTGAGATTTTTTGAGTTATTTCAGCAAATATTACAAACTTTTTAGTTAATTCGATGTTTAAAAGTATTAAATTATACTTTCAATTAAAAATAAATTGGTATTTATTATAAATTTGTTAAACTTACGTTTTCTTACTTTTCATTGTATAAATGAAATGTTCAAAAGTAAAGACAATCCACGAATTTAGAGAAAAAATATGTAATGCACTTACGTTTATTTTACTTCAAAATTACGTTATTTTACATTTTTTTGCATTCTGTGATTTTAAATTTTCATAAAAATATTCACATTTTAAAAGTCCGCTGAAAATAGTGTGAGGTATATTTTCTTCCATTTGGAAGCCTTTTTTTTAATGGTTTTGAAAGGTTGAAGCATTAAAGTTTGATGTGGTTTTGGTCGTGGAGCGCAGGGCCTTATTATTATATGGGCAAATCGGGACTTTGCCCAGGGCCCCCAATTTTAAATGTTTTTTCTGAAATATTCTTTTAAATTAACATTTTATGAAAAATATAACAAATTTCATAGATTGGGGCCCCCAAATCTATCAATACCCGGTGCCGCTGTTGGTCATAATCGGGCGCAGGTGAAGGGTCTTCATTATCGGAGTCAGTTTTACTTTCCTTGCCTCCATTTTTATCATCTGTTACTCTTCCACTAAGTGGTCTATCCAAAAATTAAAATTTTCTTCAAAACTAACAAAAAAAAAATGTAAATCTGAAATATTCACTATGGGAAGATAAGCTCTTCGTTATATGGAGAATGTTATAGTGTTATTTAAGCCTTAAAGTTACGTTTCCATGAAAAATTTCGTTATGGGGAGATTCTACTGTATATATAGGCTTTTGATATCGTTGGAGAAAGTCTAGCTCTTGATATAGATTTCACGCTTAAGAGACATGCTTTAAATTTTTATTTAAAAAAAAATTGGCGCAAGGACATCTGATTCCGCTTGGGTATGATATAGATATCAAAATTCATGGAGAGACGGTCCTTTACATCGTTTGATATTTCAGGGGATGACGACCTTTAAAGTGCAGGTATGGGCAACCTATGAAAAGTTGTGGGCCAAACTTTGCTATGTTAGCGAAGTCGCGGGCCAAACTTGCGGATTTTAGCGAAGTGGTGGGCCACATAATTGGGATTTATATGGGATATTGAATGGTTTATACGAAGTTTTCAAATGTTCCGCGGTCCGGACCAAAAGTCGTGGCGAGCCACATCCGGCCCGCGGGTCGGCGGTTGCCCATATGTGTGTTAAAGTGTAATATTTCAGCCTTCGAAATACGTTTGAGGAATTTCTTTCTATTTAGCTTATAGAACTTCAGATACAGACATTTTAATATTAGTCAGCCGGAAATATTTGAAACCGAATGTAGCATTATGCTATTGGAAGTGAATGCCGATATTTCTGCTCATGCAAACGGGGATAGGGTTTGAACATTAAAACATTTAATAATTCACTTGTTAAATAATTGGAGCAGATAAATAAAACCATTAATTAATGTGAACTTATTATGCATTTTAAGGGAAGAATTTACATACGTATTTAATGAACAATATCTAAATACATATGTACTTACATAATACTGTACAGTTTATACATTATCACAATTTAATGCAGTTTAAGTAATCTAAAAAATATTTTCATATCTGAAAGAATTATAATTAAAGAAAATCTAAATGAAACTTGCAAGCTTTGAAGTTGAATAAATTTCATGTGTTTACTTTTGGCAGCACAAAATCGAGGCATGAACCAAAAACAAAGACACATATAGTAAGAGCAAGCAGGAAGCTGTTTTGGGTGTAATATGGAAACCTTTTATCTGGCGCATAGCAACAATTCGGCGACAAAATAGAGGTTGAGAAAAATTGATTCAAATATTTACACCAGTTGGCACTGGAAATGGATTCTCTTATTAATATATCCCTTTAACTCCCCCCCCACCCCTGAGTTTGTGTTTTGTCAAGACTAAATGAGGGGCATCTACCTATGAGGGGGGCTTGGGTGGAGGACTTTTTAAGGGAGTCTAACGCATTTTCACGTAACATATGGAGAAAATCTCCCCAAACTCTAGACCACTAGATCGACAGCCACGCGAGGAGAAAGAATTCCGAACCTGCGCACTAAGACGCTTCCCAGTGCTCAGCTTTTTATATATTCGGCCATTCGTCGGCATGATTGAATAGAAAAGAAAGACTAGAACCACTGTAAATTCACACTTCAATGTATCCACTGCTTTTTAATGCTTTCTACTGGGATCAAATTTCATCATGCTGTTATTCATTTTAAAGAGAACTACACTCGCGTTACAAAAACTGCCCAGAATACAGATGTAGGTTTAAACGACATTAAATTATGTAAAGTATCGGTATCGGTTAAGTATCGGTATCGGCCGATACCATAACTTAAAAGTATCGGTATCGGCTATTTCTGAAAATGAATTTATGGGTAAAGTATCGGTATCGGTCATCGGCGAAAATGTGGTATCGGTCGATCCCTAATGCTTACCCTTGTGCGTACCAGTGTTGTCCGACTGGTGTGATTCATCTCTGCGCATGAGATGAGTGTAATAGGTATGAATCGCCATTTCTATAGTGATTCTTGACACCCGTGATGTTTGTTTAAATCTCGTTGACAGTGACAATTTTTGTGTTGATGTAGTATGGTCCGAAAATGGCTTGTCCCAAAGGCTATATTTTTCGTTACGTTATTTTCCTGTTTACTCACATGATACTTTGGAATCTTTAGGTTGGTGGTGCAGTTTTCATCCATATACATCTGTGAATCCGGGTTTTCAGCATATCAAACGAACCTGGACATTAAAAGTGACATCAGGTGTACTTTGTCACAGTTACAACCCAATAATCAAAAACTTATCAAGGACAAACAGTGCCAGCCCTCTCATTAATGTTGTAAGAGTGACTGGTATTACATGCCAACTTCACCTAGATCCTTGACAAGGACGTGTTTAAGATGGGGGGGGGGGTTCCGCTCCCCCCAAAATTTGGATTCTTGTTACTAAAACCATATTGTTACGAATTTTCGGGGCAACCCGCTGCTCTGGGGCTTAAAATGGTTTGAAATTCGTATTCTACGCTTCAAATAGATAAATTTTGCTTTTTGTTGCATCAAAATCGGCCAATTAGAACCGGAGATACGGAGGTTTCGCTTTCCCATATGTTTTTCTATGGGCTTCTAGAAATCTCGAGAAATATTAGTCCTAGAGCTTAGATCTCTTCACTTTTGAGGACTTATTTTTGGCGCCAAATTTGGCGATATTTCGCCAAAAGTCGCCAAGCTTGGCGACTTTTTGGTCATTTGGCGCGATTTTCCCAATGGGGCCTGGAAGTTGTTTTTCCTGCATTAAAAACGCATAATAACCTAACATTTATCTTCTATGACGTAATCAAAATTCACGCTTTATGTAGAACCCTCGAGAAATTGACTTTTCTGGAAACCTCTTGTACCTCCTGCGCCGGCTATTTATAGAAGCGCGCATCGCCCCGAAGTCAGTCAGTGCGAGCTGAACGCTCGATGTGTGAACAGCTCTCAGTACATGTGCTTTGTGAATTGCTATAGAAGCTGTGTTTTAGCTTGCTTTGTGAAGCTGTTTTTACAGTGCTGTGTGTAAATTCTTCATTGCTGTGTCTTAAGGGATTGTGTACTTTATCCCTTGAATATTTCCACGGAATTTTTGCCTGTGAAAGTGACTTATTTTGTGTGAGAAATACAGCATTTGTGAGAGCTTCTGATCCAAGCGGATTGTTAAAAGCACGTTATTGCTAGATTGTGCTTGTGAATTGTGTACAGCTGATTGTACTACGAAGATCTAGAAGTAATAAAGTTTGTGTTCCATCCTGACAAGTGACTTTTTACTTGAACTTTTTACACCAACAAAACTTTAGAACGACGAACCCAAGGAGTAGAAGAGTAATTCCGCAACATTTGGTGTCAGAAGTGGGATTCTAAATAAAGACTTTAATTTTCCAGTTTATGGTTTTGACTAGACAAAAAATGGATGAACAACTTCAAAAGCTCATGAATATGATGCAAGAAATGAAAGCCGGACAAGACGAGATGAAAGCCGGACAAGACGAGATGAAAGCCGCACAAGAACAGATGAAAGCCGGACAAGACGAGGAGATAGATGGCCAAGAACACGTCATTGCTTACTGGAGCAAATGCCTTTCAAAGGCAGAACGTAACTATTGTGTTACGAGAAAGGAACTCCTTGCTATCATTAAGGCCGTGGAGCACTTCCATCATTACCTGTACGGCCGAAAGTTCCTGCTCCGAACGGACCATGCCTCTTTAACCTGGCTTCTAAATTTCAAGAATCCAGAGGGCCAAATAGCCAGGTGGATACAGCGATTACAAGAATATGACATCGAGATACGTCATCGGAAAGGGTCATCTCATGGAAATGCAGATGCTTTGTCGAGAAGGCCCTGCATAGACAGTTGTCGCTATTGCTCCAGGGCAGAGAAAAATTACCATCTGAAACATCCCGTTGTCCGCCAAGTTACATCATCGGCATCATCTCAAGATCCCTGGAGTGACGAAAATGTTCGGGCGGACCAATTAGCAGACAGCGACATCAAACCTATTGTAGAATTTATGGAAAAATCCAGCGCTAAGCCCAGTTGGCAGGAAATATCATCTTACAGTCCGGCAACAAAACAGTACTGGGCTTTATGGGATTCGCTTCGCCTGAGAAATGGAGTCCTGTATCGTAAATGGGAGTCGGAGGACGGCAAGATGCTCCGATGGCAGTTAGTACTCCCTCGCTCGAGGATTCCGAAGGTTCTAGAAGAACTTCATAATGGCTTAACTGGGGGCCATTTTGGCGTAATGAAGACCCTGCAGAAAGTTCGCGAGCGCTTCTACTGGGTTAGGGCTCGAGGCGACGTCGAAAAGTGGTGTCAAGCTTGTGACGCCTGTGCCGCCCGTAAAGGCCCGAAGAAACGAAGCCGTGGAAGACTACATCGTTATAATGTAGGAGCGCCTTTTGAGAGGATTGCCCTCGACATCCTGGGACCACTTCCGCGAACTTCGGATGGCAACAAATACATCCTAGTTGTCATTGACTACTTTTCTAAATGGCCCGAAGCGTTTCCTATTCCCGATCAAGAAGCTACAACCGTAGCAGAGGTACTGGTGCAAGAATGGATTTCCAGATATGGAACCCCTCTGCAACTTCATTCCGACCAAGGAACGAACTTTACCTCTGCAGTCTTTAAAGGACTATGTCAACTTCTCGGAATGGACAAAACCCAGACTACGCCTTTACACCCACAATCCGACGGCATGGTGGAGAGGTTTAATCGTACAATTTTGAACAACCTCTCGCTCCTGGTATCTAGGAATCAAGAGGACTGGGACAAGAAACTCCCCCTGTTCCTGCTGGCCTATAGGAGTGCCGTCCATGAGACTACCGGCTTCACACCTTCCCAGATGCTGTTCGGCAGAGATCTTCGTCTTCCCGCCGATCTAGTGTTCGGCCGCCCTCCAGACGCGCCTTCATCGCCAGAGGAGTACGTGGAAAACCTTCGGGCACGGTTTGAAGATGTACATCATTTTGCTCGGGAGCGGATCAACCTGAACACGGAAAAGATGAAGACTCGCTACGACACGAAGGCTACGGGACACGAGTTCAACGCAGGTGACAAAGTTTGGCTATGGAATCCTACTCGACGGAAAGGCCTGTCTCCCAAGCTGCAATCGCCGTGGGACGGTCCTTACACAGTCCTAAACCGGCTGAATGACGTCATCGTACGGATTCGTAAGTCACCAAACTCGAAGCCAAGAGTTGTACATTACGATCGGCTAGCCATCTACCGCGGTTGTAATTAGCTCAGACTATGGTCACTATGGCGTAATTCCTCTTTTCTTTCATCTCTCATTCCTTTCCTGTCTTTCTCTTCTCTTCCTCTTTCTTCAACTCTCTTTCTCTCACTACTTACGCCATGTTTAGTGTACATATTTGTAATATATTGGTTTTTACTAATGTGTATTTGTTTATTACATTGATTACTTATTCAGTGTAATTGTTTATTATGTATTTTATTTATTTATTAGAGTGCATTTGCTTACTGTGTTTATTGATTATTTGCTTGAATTATGTTGTTAAGATCCTGATAATGGTTATATACTGCAGATATTTGTGAGACCTCCTAACTGGGGATTGTACTGCCCGGGACGTGCAGTCCTTGGGAAGGGGGCAATGTTACGAATTTTCGGGGCAACCCGCTGCTCTGGGGCTTAAAATGGTTTAAAATTCGTATTCTACGCTTCAAATAGATAAATTTTGCTTTTTGTTGCATCAAAATCGGCCAATTAGAACCGGAGATACGGAGGTTTCGCTTTCCCATATGTTTTTCTATGGGCTTCTAGAAATCTCGAGAAATATTAGTCCTAGAGCTTAGATCTCTTCACTTTTGAGGACTTATTTTTGGCGCCAAATTTGGCGATATTTCGCCAAAAGTCGCCAAGCTTGGCGACTTTTTGGTCATTTGGCGCGATTTTCCCAATGGGGCCTGGAAGTTGTTTTTCCTGCATTAAAAACGCATAATAACCTAACATTTCTCTTCTATGACGTAATCAAAATTCACGCTTTATGTAGAACCCTCGAGAAATTGACTTTTCTGGAAACCTCTTGTACCTCCTGCGCCGGCTATTTATAGAAGCGCGCATCGCCCCGAAGTCAGTCAGTGCGAGCTGAACGCTCGATGTGTGAACAGCTCTCAGTACATGTGCTTTGTGAATTGCTATAGAAGCTGTGTTTTAGCTTGCTTTGTGAAGCTGTTTTTACAGTGCTGTGTGTAAATTCTTCATTGCTGTGTCTTAAGGGATTGTGTACTTTATCCCTTGAATATTTCCACGGAATTTTTGCCTGTGAAAGTGACTTATTTTGTGTGAGAAATACAGCATTTATGAGAGCTTCTGATCCAAGCGGATTGTTAAAAGCACGTTATTGCTAGATTGTGCTTGTGAATTGTGTACAGCTGATTGTACTACGAAGATCTAGAAGTAATAAAGTTTGTGTTCCATCCTGACAAGTGACTTTTTACTTGAACTTTTTACACCAACAAAACTTTAGAACGACGAACCCAAGGAGTAGAAGAGTAATTCCGCAACAATATAGTCTTTTTGTGAAAAATTTTGCCTTTTTTACCGTTTGGACCCCTTCCGAAATTTTTGAACCCCCTCCAAAACGTTTTTCCTGGATACGTGCCTGATTCTTGATTATCTCCTGATCGTGCCTGATCCTCGATATAATTTATCTGTATTTCATTCTTTGATTTCATATGTTCTAGTTGTAATAATAATATTTCCATATTAAGATATGTGTAGTCATTAAATTTTGGTTTTGGAATTACCTATTCTATAATGTTCCAAATTTCTGGATCTTTCTGCCCTTTAACGGTTAAATATAGTTTAAAATTCGTATACTACGTATCAAATATTTAAAATCTGCGTTTTGCTGCATCATAATCGGTTAACTAGAATGCGAGATAGAAAATTTTGTGTGTCTCCCATTACTTAACATAGGGTTTTCTCGAATTCTCGAGAAATATTCTCTCTTAATAATCAAGAGTGAAAAACCAGTGCTGAGGAGTGATATATCACCCTACCTTCGTGACAAAAATCAGCCAACCTCCATAGAGTGAGAAATCACTATTCTGAAGAGTGACATTTCTGACTCTGGACTAGGAGTGAGAATTCAAAAACCCACTCCGGGAAAGAGTGCCTCACTCTAAGGAAAGGGTGACAGCACGCCATCCCTTAAAGAGTGGAGCGCTCTGATCAAGAGTGAGCTATGACCCTTTTTAAGAGTGACCGTCACTTTTTATAGGGTGATTATTCGAGACCGTATCCAGGGGTCCGGACCCTCCCCCCCTCCCAAAAAAATTGATTTTTGTTAATAAAATAATAATAATGACGTCTTTTTGTGAAAAATTCTGCCTTTTCCACGGTTTGGACCCTGCCTGAAATTTTTGTCTGGGTACGGCCCTGGATTTATTCCTTGCATATGCCTTGCTTCTGGCTATCACTATTTTAGGGAAATTAAAATAATTCCTTATAAATATATATATATATATATATATATATATATATATATATGACTGTATCTGGTAACAGCATTGATTATTATTATTTTTTAAATATTTGGCAAATATTAAAAGATATTTTCTATATAGCATCAATATTTATCCAATCTTGTGAATTCATTGAAAATAAAATCCAATATTATAAATTTAATATTTTGCCCATTTGAAGTCAAATTTTAATACTATTGAATCTTAAAGTATTTGAAATTTGTCAATAATATTGAGTGTATATTAGAAATATTTCCAATATTATTAAGTACTAATTACTTTTAATTATTAAAATTTACATATATGTGAATACTTTGAGAGTAAAGACCACTTCCAGTATTGGTAAAAACTAGAGTTTAGCCCTGATATATGCTCAAAATGTTATTATCATTTGTAAAATTTTAATTAACATATGAAGTGTGTATTGAAATATTAATTATATATTGAGAATATTTCTGAAGTAGTTTCACTACCAATGAACTTTTAAATATTAACTCAATATTGTGAAAACATTGATATCAAAAACCAATAATGGTACAAAGTAGTAAGTGAACACATTGAGAATAAACACAGTTTCCAATATTGGTAAGTAAAATTCCAATATTGGTAAAAATTAGCATTTAGGTCTGATAAATTCTCAAAATAACTTTATACTTTCAGTATGACTATACTAATACCTTTTTCCACTGAATTTAACATACAAAAAATATATTCTTAATACAGGGTTGTATTGGAAATATTTTTGAAGTAGTCCTCAATTGATAAATTTTTTAATGTTAACTCAATATTGTTAAAAAAAATTGAAAACAAAGATTAACTGTAACTTCGTCAAATGTATCAAATGTAACTTCGTACAAAGTAGCAAAGTTAATATTTGCCTCAGATATATTTAAAATGCATTTATAGTATTTGATATACATTGGAAATATATTCAATATGGATAAGTAATTACTTTAACATAACTTTATACCATTTTTAATTTTTTTGGTTAATATTTACTCAATATTACACTGGGAATAAAGCTAGTATTGGTAAAAAGTAGAAAGTTGATATTTAACCATTATATTGTAAAAATTATAAAACTTTGCTGCTATTGAATCTAAATTAAATATATTTAAAATGTATCTGCAATATCGAGCGCCTTGAAAATATTCTTCATATCGTACAAGTAAATATTTTTGCCGCATTTACCCCCCCCCCCAAGTTTGCCCATAGGCAATCTTTAATACATCATAGCTGGATATTGGGTATATCTATTAGAAGTCCAACATAAAATAGATTTCTCTATTAGAAATTTGAGGTGTGATCTCTCTAATGAGTAAATAACATCTATAATATACAGGTCTATAAGAGATCTGCATATATGTAGCATAGTTATAATAATTCCAGAAGATCTCAAATATCCCAAAAGTGGCTATCTATTTCATATTCAAAATATCCAATGATCAGAAATTGATACTTATTTCATATCCAGAACTTATTAGATATCTATTTCTGGGCTATCTTGGATTATTGTCATGTTCAGAATGATTAATAACAGCTGGAAAATAAATTTTACGTAGCTCAATGGAACAAGTAATATCTGACCCCATGCATTTTTAAATTCTTGCTTTCATTCCAGTGAGTGAAATGTGGACTGTTGACACAGAACATACAGTATTTAAAATAACAGCCTATTCTGAAATTAAACAGATTAAGAAGGAGTACAGAGTTTCATTTTAATAATCAGATGATGGCATCACTAAAAGGTACCCCCAAGAGTTCCACATGGTTACTAAAACAAACCTCCATAACCTCTAGATCTATTTAGTTACAGAATTCGTTGACAGTTTATGTTTTGTTTGGTTAGTCAAAACTTAACAGGAATATAAGTGAAAGTTTCAAAATGCTTGGAGGTGATCTGTATAGCCATTGAGCTATGTAAAATCCATCAGCAGGAGATTTATAAGAATTTTCTTTGTCTGCAGTACTATAACTTCATTTGAGGTAATCTGTGATCAAACAAGAATAGAAATAAGCATTTCGGACATCCACATGACTCAACAGTGTGCAGAAATATTTGATATGTTCAATGTTACCTTTTCTCCTGCTGAAATAAAAAATCCCTGAAAGCTTATTTTTTACCTATGGTACATTTCAGAACAACTTTCACTTACAATAGTATTAACAAATCAATAAAAAAAGTTCATGATAAGATATTTATATAAAATCAAAAGAATACTAATAATTTTGATTTTTAAATAGATTTTATTTTAAGTATAATTTATTCAAACTTTCTTTTCAACTTTATTACAATTAACAAGTCTTTTTTAAATTTTAAATAAAGAAGAAATGAACATGATTGAATTGTTATCGAAAAGAAATTATTTGAAATTAAATTTCAGTCATTTATACGAACAAATACAAGAATTATGAAACACAAAAATAAATTAAAAGAGTAATAGCTATCCTTTAATTGAAAACCAAAATAAATAAATAAATAAACTAATTGTTGGGTAAATCAAAAATATAAATATATCTGCTGATAACCTCTGTTAATGTACATATCATGTTTGGAAATTTAAGAGAATGCCTATTTTTCTATTCCCCCCCCTCCCCCCCAGAAAAAGGAATAAAATATTTCTAAAATGGAAACTACTTTATATTGATTGATTTCTTTTTTTTTTTTTTTTTTTTGTGAAAAGGGGTAAAGAAATATTTTTGTGCAGGCCAATACATAAATAATATAAATCAAAACCAATTATTTCATAATTCCCCAACAATGCCCATTTGGTTGAATCCCCCTCAACATTTTTGTCTTGTCCAAAAACCATTATTTAAGGTTTAGAGGCATGAGCAAGAATACAGGTTAGAATACCTTAAAAAGTTCACCACCCAAGTCACCCCCCCAAGAAGACACCCCTCTTGTAGACTTGCCATAACGCAAAGAAATAATTGAAGTTTAGAGCATGAGGGTGAACCATATTAACCTCCATAGATACTGTCTGGGTGAGGAGGGGGGGGGGGAGGGTGGTGATTCACAGAAACTAAGAAAAAAAATTTTCACCTCTTAAAAAACCAAATTCCTGTTCTGAACATAATTTATACATACTTCAAAATAAAAGCCATTTCTTATTTTTTTAATATATATACACATTCATTTCTTTATTTATTTTTAAGTGTGATTTTATTTCTTTCAATTTCACTTTTACAGCAAAATAGCTACAAATTACTTAATCTTTTAAAAACCTCAAATTGAAAAAAAAGTTCTTTTAATATAGATTTTATGCAAGAATTATTATACTATTGAAAACAGATTTAGAACAATAAATGAAAGTAAAGCCAGAAAAACTCATTAGTATGTTAGAACAAAGTTCAATTAATACGAGGGCCAAAAAAAAAAAGAAAGAAAAAACAGTTAATAAAAATATATAAGCAAAGTCTTAAATAAAAACATGAGTAATGGAACTTCCAAGTCCAGAGTAGTCTTCAGCCTAGCAAATTTTAGTTTACAATGTGTTCTAAATTTTAAAAAATTCAAACGATTACATAACTGCAGAAGTAAAAAATAGCCTGTGAATTGAAAAAAAGTGGAAGATATCTCTTATTGAGACCCATGCAGGTTTGAATGAATTATAAAAGCAATGGCAGTGAACACACAACACAATTATTACAAATTTGGTTTAATTGTTGCATTAATATAAAATACAATCAATGGATTCAATATCAGTACTTCAATACTATTTCACATTCAGGGATTCTTCTAACAGCATCTGGAAGATAAAAATTATGACTTCAACAAGTAATTACAGAATTAATAAAAGTTAAAACATAACTGCTATTCTATCCTAATAATAAAAGGGTACCCTCCCCCTCGCCATAATTTGAATAAGACTGAAGAAAGGCTCAAAATCAGAAAGAGTTGGCAGCTAGAATATACTAGAGCATAAACTAGGTCTATGTTAAATACATACAAAATAAAATTAGTTAAAATTAGTTTTGTGTGTACATGGCTTCGTGTCAAATTTAAATCTCCAACTAAAGCACAACCTAACACTTTCAACTAGGTTATGAATTTACAGAGGAATAAGTCAGCAGATCTTTTCATTTGATTCAGAAAACATTTTGTTTATAGTTTCATTAAAATAGGAGGATAACTTTATAATAAAAAGTCTGCAAATCCACATACATTTTGGAACACCTTTAGGAGCAGGTTAAATACAATTTTGGAACAGCACAAAAGCATACCGAAAAATGGTAATAATAAATACTTTCTTATTACCATTTTTCATATATCTTATTACCATATTTATGTATGGTAATAATAAATACTTTCAAGTAACATTTACATATACTGTAACCTTCTGAGTAAGAGAGGGAAGGGAAACAGGGCTCCTACTGTTAAAATTGTACAAATTATGCAAAAAATGAATGAATTAATAAAATAAAGATGTAGAATTTAAGCTGCCTTTCACATTCTAATTTTGCCACTGAACACAAAAGCAAATGGTAAAAAACTGCAATAAAACCTAAATATAGCAGCTCAAAAAAAAAAAAAAAAAATCTATTTTTTTACATGCAAAAAATAAAAGGAAAAAAAAACTTTAATTTTACAGATAAGAAATGTTTGTATTGTTTTATAAAATAATCTGTTCTCTATGTTCTATTAATATTAGAATATACTGATATGCAAAGTGATTGAGAGCACGAAATACTTTATTAAAAGTAAAGAACATATTGTAGGATTTACCTCACAAAATTTTATTTTGTGAGGTAACACAAAAAAGAATAATTGGGGACAGTATTGAAGTGAAAATCCCATATCAAAGCAATTTGGAATAAAATTATCCTTGAATCACAGTAACCTGTGGGTAATAACAAACATCAAACTAATAGTGACAAAATAAATATTAAACACATTACTTACTATTGGTGAGTTAAATTTGCAAATTATTACAATCAATTAAAAAATAGAAAATATTCAGGACTTGTAATATATTTTAGGTAAATAAAAATTGGGTAAAAATAAAGTGACAACTTTGCAATAAAAACTTTTCATGCACAGCAAGTAAAATATCATCAAATAACAACATTCTTAGCAAAGATCACATCTATATGTGGAAGATAAACAAATTGAAGAAATAATTAAACGGAAGTTTGAAAATACTTTTCATATCCAGTCTGGTAAATTACAAGGATTCAGTGCTCAGAGGTGTAGCTAGAGGGAGACATTTGTCCCAGGGCACAGGATCCAAAAGGCACCAATTTGTATATAAAACTTTTTCCAGCACATTTTGGTAAAAAGGAAGTGATGCAAATTTGTTCTCGGGCACTGAAAATTCTTGCTACACCTCTGAGTACTGACCCCAATTAATAACCTAGATCTTCTTGAAGTCAGTTAAAAACTAGACTAAAGATATTTTTGAGTAATATTCAAATATACATATGACAACATGTGAACACTGACAAGGTTATTACACTTTGTGAATACTGCAGACTTAAAAAATCTGAATTTACTAAGGAAGTAAAGTTTACATTTACATATTGTATTAGTAAAATTTAAAAAATAATATATTTCATCTGTTTTTACCACTAATGGTGACATGTAATATGGTGTCGAAACTGGTAGGCTAGTTTTCGATTTGGTTTGTACCAAAGTACAGATATGAGATTAACAAAAAAGGAAAAAAAGTCTGAAAGAATGTCCAAACAACTTTTGAGCAATTATACTTATGAATTTCAAGAGCAATAAATATTTTAATTTTTATTGATACTAAATCTATCTTACTTATATACAATTTTGCCTTACTGAAAAATCAGAAAATTTTTGAAAAAAATGAATTCTTTATAAACATTGAAAAAGGTCTGAATATTAAACTAAATTCTTAAATCTCATCTCTGAAAGTAGCATTTTACAGTTTACATTTTAAACAACAACAGCAGTGACAACATCAATAATAATAATAATAATAATAATATAAGTTACAGGAGTTTCAAGGTTTTACTTACAACATATTTTTAAGAGGTAGTGAGGGTGCAGAGTAAAAAAATTAATCTGAAGGGACTAAAAATTGATTTTTATACTTTATTTCATTGTTACTTCATAAAATGTTGCAAATAAGACTTGATTTTGCAAGCAATTTATTAACTTGGTGTCAAATATGCAACTTGACATAAAAAATTTACATATAATAGAGATTAAATAAATGACAGAAAATAGCATAACATAAAATGATATACTAAAGAGTTGCCTGGGTCAAATGCTTTAATAAAGAATACCACATTGAATTTTACTGTATAAATATTTATTGTTTTACTCATTGATGTAACTTTACCAAAAGTTATACTTTTTTTTCTTTTAAGAACAGCCCTAATAATTTTCTCAATTTACATGAAATTTATAAAATTTAATACATAGTCACTAACTGCCCCAAAGTAACATCACTTTAGGGAAAAAAAAAACTAAAAAAAAAAACATATAAATCAATTTGGAAAATAAGAAAAAAATAAACTAAACAAAAAAGTAAACATCTAAAAAAAAAAAAAGTTATTGACAATTATGAAATTATGCGATACAAGCTTTGAAAAAATTAGACCGCAGAGATCAAAAGTATGCAGACTTTGAACTAGTAATTAAGAACATTTAAAGAATAAATAAACAAATAAAACAAAAATATGAATACCACTTATAATGCCGATAGTTTCTTCTCTTTTACAGCATGCCACTGACAAAAATTCAATGGTTTTCCACAGGACCAGTTCAGAGTACTAGAAAATAAAAAGTTAATAAAGTGATAAACAGCCAAAATCAATCAGTTTTTCTTGTAACATATTTTATTCATCACTTGGCTCTGCAAGCTTTAAAGACAGGCTTCTCAAAAACTCGGTATAATTCAGAATGCTTCTTCATAGACAGCATGATGAACTTTTATAGAACAACAAAACTGCAGGTCTTATCCCATTTTTAGGGAGAAATTCACGAAAGTGGAAACTGTATCTGATGGCTAATTCTCCCTCTATTTTGGACAATACAATATGTTATAAATTTTTCTCTTGAGTATTTCACTTCTATAAATTAACCATTTGTATTGCCATAAATACAGCTTGTGAAGAGAAATTCTGAATTTTCAAATTTCTGACATAGTTGAATTCTTTTAAAACCTGTTCAGAAATTGCATTATTTCTTGTAAAAAAAAATAATAATAACTTGATTGAAACATTTTGTTTCTACTCAGTGAGACACTTAATGAAACACAATTTTTGTGAGAAATCTACTACCCATCTGATTCAGTGCTTAAGATATACATTCTTCTAAAATGGGATGCTTGCAATGCAAATAATAATAATAATATAAAATTCACACAGACATGTGTATAAGGAACATTTATAACATACGATATGAATATAAAATTAACTCCCAAATTTAAAAATACACTGAAACAGTAAGTAATTAAAAATAAATACATACTTATATCTAAAGACATCCAAAGTAGTATTCACCCTTATCAAAGGTTCTTGAAAAATCACCCAGTCATCGCTGTTATTAACTCTCCTATATTTCAAGAAAATGAGTATTCAGTACATAAAAAACATTCTAAAAGTTTCGTTTTCTAAAGCAACCAATTTATATGAATATTCATTTATTATCAATTTATATATATTTAACTAATGACCAACCAAGTTAGGAGTCTTCAGTTAAAATTTACATTTAAACATTATCACAAGAACAAATGATTCGGTGGTAGATCGAGGGGCAATGGGATGAGTGGCTATAGGGCTTCAGTCCCCCCCCCCCCCCATCTCAAATCCAGGCAGCAATTATGACATAAAGTCGCTTGAGTCAGAAGTATGGGTCTAAATGGGGGCCCCCCTTACATTTTGTTTCTTCACCGACTCTGACAATTGTCTTTCTGTATTTTCCACAGTATTTACCCGCTTGCCCATGATAATCAGGGAACAATCATATTACATTAAATTTTTCAGTAATATTTGACTTATTTATTAAGATATATTTTTCAGAAATTTGTATATGAATGCATTTAAAATTATTTCAGATTTTAAATGCAAAAATTATGTGTAACAGATAAACAGTGATAATTCGCAAGTAATAATATATTAAGATGCTAACATATCAAAAATATATACTTGTGCAATATATATGAGGAATATTTGAAATATACACCCAATATTATGGATACATTTTAAATAAATTTAATTTAAATTCATTGACAATATAATGGGTAAATATTAATTTGCTACAATTTACATTAGTATTTATTTCCAATTTAATGATAATATTGAATAATTAAGTATATGAATATGAAAAAATAAAAATACTATAAAATTAATTACTTGTCAATATTAGGAATACATTAGAAATATTACCAATGTTTACCTAATATTGTGGATACATTTTAAATACATTTGGGCTAAATATTAACTTGCTGCTATGTAAAAATACTGGTTTGGGTTTTCAATGTTTTACAATCCTGTGAGGTGCTATTTGAAAGTTTATTGGTAATGGAACTACTTCAGAACTACTTCCAAAATATAGCCAATATTGCAGATACATTTCATTTAAATTCAGTAGAAAAAGGATTAAAAGTATTTTGAATTTTTAAGTAAATTTTACCAATATCATAAATTTATTTACCCTTAATGATACCCAGTAGAAGACCCAAACTCTGAAATCCATGCTGTCTGCTTTCTCAACAATGTCAATAAATAATGAAATCTGTTCTGCTACCTGCAAGTTCAGAAAACCACAGAATAATATTAAATACTTGAAAAATATAACATTAATGATATGGGCACCCATAAGGGGGGGGGGGGCTCAAGGTAGGGAACTTGCTCCCCCCCCTTAGGAGAGGAGAGCAGGGGCAGGAACATACCCCCAAAAAAATTCTGGGAGGGTCCAAAAATTTCGGAGGGGGTCCAAACGATGAAAAAGGCAGAAATTTTCACAAAAAGACTTCACCATTATTGCTTTGTTAATAAAAACTGAAATTTCGGAGGTGTTACAGACCCCCCCCCCTTCCTGGGTACGTCCTTGGCCAGAGGGTGACTGGTGGGGCTTCAGCCACCCTCGAAATAAGTAAACATCAGAGCCTTATTATCGCATGGGCAAATCAGGACTTTGCCCAGGGCCCCCGGCTCGAAAGGGCTCCCAATATCAAATGTTGTTCTGAAATAGTCTTTTTTATATCAAAATTTTATGAAAAATAAAACAAATTTCATAGATAGGGGCCCCCAAATTCATCAATGCCCGGGGCCCCTGTTGGTCATAATCAGGCTCTGAATCAAACATAAGAAATGGAGAAAATTACATATTCGTGGGTAATTTTGAAAGTTCAGCTTGAAATTTTTAAGGTTTAGATACGTCCCTAAGCCAAACTCACTCCCCTCCCCCCCCCCCACTTAAGTATGTTTTTTCAAGCTGCAAAGATATGTTCTGATTAAATGAATTTAAAATGAAATATGCTAGATAAATTTTAAGTTTATGAACATTTCCTATGCAATATGTGAAATAACCTTTATTAAAAATGAAGTCTTAAAAAAATGCAACTCAAAGCATGGCTTTTTCCATAACATTACAGAAATAATTCAGCAATCAAAATTAATTGAATGTCAACAATATTATTTGAATTGTCTTAGACTGAACAAGTGTAAAGTGAGGGAATAGATGAAGTGAATATTATCAAATACAATGAAGAACCGTTCTGATTATACCATCTTTAAAATAAAACAAACTACATTAAAATCGGCTCATCCATTTGGGATCTATTTTGCCACACACACATCCAACTTTTAGAAAAAAAAAACAGGCATTTAGTATCTTAGAATGAAAATTTAATAAACTAAATTCATATTCTGAAAAAATTTAAGGACCCCTTAAAATGGGATGTCTGGGGCATGTGCCCTCCTTGCCCCTGTGATAATCATGGTCTTATCATCACAGGATTTTCAGTAGTATTTGACTTAATTATTAAAATATATTTTTCAGCAATTTGTACATAAATGCACCTAAAATTATTTATCAGATTTTAAATTTTGAAATAATGTACAGTAGATAAACAGTCTTAATTCACCATTACTGTGATATTAAGATGCTGACACATTAAAAATATTTGTTAGTACAATATGAGGGAAATTTATAATATACACACAATACTGTGTGGATACATTTTAAATATATTTAATTTAATTCATTAACATAGACAATATAATGGATAAATGTTGCTAATTTTTACCAATATTAGTTTTTATTTCCAATATAATAACAATGTGAAGGATTGAGTATATTAGCATTAGAAAAATAATAAAATGGTATAAAAATATTTTTAAAAATTACTTGTCAATATTAAGAATACATTATAAATATATATTTCGAATTTTTACTTAATATTGTGAACACATTGTAAAGATATTTGGGATAACTACTAACTTGCTACTATTAAAAACTTTATCAGTAATGGAATTACTTCAGAAACATTTCCAGTATATAGCCAATATTGTGGATATATTTCATATGTTAATTAAATTCAATAGAAAAAAAATAGCATTATTTTGAATTGGTATCTAGGCTAAAAGGTAAGTTTTACCAATTTGAGAATTTTATTTACCAATATTGATACACAACAGAAGACATAAAATCTACCAAACCAAAATGTGCAAGGCTCTAAAATTAATACTGTATTACTAAATTTAATATTGTAACACTTACCTTTATTACCAGTAATATTAAACTTATCCGTTACTATACTATTGAATTATCCTTAAACAGTATACAAACTTTTCAATTCCAAAAATCTCGCATTTAACACCAAAAACAATAACTTTTTTTCCGCGTTGAATCAGTTTATCAGCACAAGTTCAAGTATCCCTTGTGTTTTTCGTACTACTAATGAAAGCTCACACATTCTGAATCACCTGCTACTTTCAGCTGGTTTCCCTGATTTAAAAGTGGACTTTCCTGAGGCCATCTGGGGTGTTCGATCGTAAATTATCCACTTTACCATATGAGAGAGAGGTTTGTGTATGTGTAAAAAGTGGAGAGGGAAATATTACACCACAACAAGAGAGCGGTTATTTTGATCTAATCACGTATATATGTATATTCTAAGCGTGAATCTGTGCTAGAATGTGCAATAAGATAAAATGATGCACATAGACATATTGAAATTTAATCACAAAATATTTTTTTCCCATGTTTATAATTTATTTCAATATAAATTGCATACAATATATAATTGATCATTATTTTCTGCTTTTGATTTAAAATTTTGTTTATGCTATTTGCAACAGGCGCGTATCCTTCCTAAAAATCTGACCCTTTACTTAGTTTAAAATTTGATACTGAGGCTACAGTTGAAACAGCTTGCTTACAATTTGATACACAGGTTAGAGCCCTCTCCACCCCCGAAATAAAATCCTGACTGCACCACCGATTTACAAACACGCATCAAAACATGCTCAAATATTATATACAGAAACAAAAAACGAATGCAAGATTTCAGCTATATAAGCATAAATAACATACTACGATCAAGTATAGAGACGGATTTAAAGATCAATTTCTCGGAAGGGTATAAAATTAAAAGAAGCAGGCTTGTTTAAGTCTTAAAAACAAAATGTATAGTAAAGCAAAATGTTAACCCTAACCAAAGCAATGTCTGTCGGAAGAGCTGGAGTCCTAATGGATCCGACACTGAATCAATGTATCTTATATGTTGTGAATTATCAAATTTTAAATAACGTTTACAATAATTGAAAAGTTATAAGGTTTTACTTACTTGTGTTAGCTAAAAGTATTCCATTACTGGGGATTCTTCGGTTACCGGGTGTCGTCGCCAAGCGGTGATGAGTCGCCAAACTTGGAGTTTGGTCGAAAGTTTGTTTACTTTAGCGTTAGAGTCAGATGTCTGTTGTAACCTGTGTAGATTGAGTTGAGGTGTTGGATGATGCTGTATTTTGATGAAAAAACGCTCGGTGGGTTCATTAAACGATACCAGGATGTTTGGTAAAGGAATTTTGTGATTGGTTTAGGCAATTTAACTGTAATCGGTAAACCGAAAAGCAGGTGAATTTGAATTCGATGTGTAAGTTCTTGTTTGGTGTTTGTTGAGTTATTTACGGGGAATACAAGATGTATTTGGAAATGTGTTGTGTTATTTGAAGTGTAGTGAATATTATGTTGTTGTTTAAAAAGGAAGTGTGTGTTTATTTGAAGGAGGGCGTGATTATAATGTTAAATAAAAGGAAGTGTTTTGGTGTTGTTATTAGCTGATGTGTTATGGATATTTTTGAAGAGTTTCTTAAAATAAAGGTAAGTGTTTTTTTTTTAAAGAATTTTTGCAATTGCTTAAGGTTTTCAATGTGAATTGTAAATGGATATTTGATGTTGTTATGTTTTCATATAGTGACTTTATATGAGGTGTATAACTAGGTTATTTAATGCACCGATGTTGTTTTGAGTTGAAAACGGGCCAGTGTTTGCCCAGTTTACATAGCTGTACAACTAGGTTGCTGAATCCACTGAGGTTTTTTTTGTTAAAAACGGACCACTGGTTGCCTAGTTTACATAGCTGTACAACTAGGTTGGTGAATCCACTGAGGTTTTTTTAGTTAAAAACGGACCACTGGTTGCCGAGTTTACATAGCTGTACAACTAGGTTTCTGAATCCACTGAGGTTTTTTTAGTTAAAAACGGTCCACTGGTTGCATAGTTTACATAGCTGTACAACTAGGTTGCTGAATCCACTGAGGTTTTTTTAGTTAAAAAGGGTCCACTGGTTGCATAGTTTACATAGCTGTAGAACTAGATTGCTTAATATTCTGAAATTTTTTTAGTTAAAAGTGGTTTACTGTTTGCTCATTTTTAATTGCCTGTTACTGAATTTGCTGACAATTTTTAGTGTTAAGTATGGATGGTGTATTTTGTTTTATTGTTTTTTTTAAGTGGAATATCTGTGGAATTTTAATGTGTTAAAGTAATTTGTATTTCCTGACAGTGCTCAACATGTTGTATTATTTTATCGTATTCTAAAATGGTGTTTCACACGTGAAAAATTTGGCGACAAAAAAAAAGCGCCAAGTAGCGGGTGTTGGCGAGAAAAAAAAGTCGCCAAAAATAGCCGACACCCGCTAACCGAATAACTCCCCCATTACTTGTATGCAGTTGGTACTTCGCAACTGCAGTCCAATTCCAATATGGCGTCGTTTGAGTTTGGAAGCAACGCACTCACTCCTGCTGAAGTGAACGCATCATGGGAAATGTGGTGACTCTCTCGCTAGAGTGAGCAGATAGCGCCTTCACCCTTACTCTAAGAGTGACATTGTCTCACTCTTATCTCACTCTATCTGGGATCATCTGCCGGTGACTTTTTGTAAGAGTGACAATGTCACTCTAAATTTTTAAGAGAGTTGGTGCTAGAGCTTAGCTGACTTCACTTTTGGGGACTTATTTTTGGCGCAAATTTTGGCTATATTGCGCCAAAAAGTCGCCACTCTTGGTGACGTTTCGGACATTTGACGCAATTTTACCAATGGGACGTGTAATGTATGTTTCACTACATTAGAATTATGCAATAGCCTAGTATTGCTCATTTACATTTCTATGACGCAGTCAAAATTTGGGGTAGATTGGGATCTTTTTGGAGATGACTTTCTCTGGAAATTTCTCGAAACGTCGGTGATATCTATTTAAAGGGCAGGAATACCTGGAAGAGTCCGTTTAGTGAATGCTCGCAGCCAGTTCACATCATTCTGCTGAAAGCATAAGGCTCTGCGTTCTGTGCTTTGAAAGCGGCATTTTGCTCGTTTTGAGAAGCTTGTTTTTGGATGCTGTGTGAGAATTCTTCATTAATCGTTCCTGAGGAACTGTTTATGATTTTCCTCGAGAATTTACGCTGAATTTTAGCCTGTGGAAGTATTTTGTTGAGTGTAAAATACAGCATCTGTGAAGCTTCTGTGATAAGCTGCCTATTTTAAAGCAAGTTACTGGCTGTTTATGCCTGTGAATCTTGTACAGCAAGGAGATTGTTCGACGAAGCTCTAGAAGCAATAAAATTTGTGTTCCGTATTCTGATAAGTGGACTGTTTACTAGAGCTTTCCCCATACAGACTGGACACTCAAACGACAAACCCGAAAACTAAGCAGAGTTTTCTACAACAATATTTTCATTCAATAACCGGCTTCAGTTTCAAATTCCGACTGGGCTAGTTGTATTGAACACATATATGTTGTCGGTGTTTGGGGAGTAGAGGTCTGCGCCGCACGGAAATTCGTGGCGGCGCAGACCTCTAGATAGTAGCGACCTCATCTAGCTCTCTAGTAGCGACCTCAGAAACCCGGCGGCTTTTTTTTGAAAAAGAGGCGTGGAAATTTTTTTGAAAAAGAGCATAATGAAAATGGGTGTATGCGTACAAGCACACACACACGCCTATGTATAAATTGACGTTAAAATATTTTTAAGACTATGAAAACTAATCTTGAGTATGATTTTCTGTTGTGGGATTACAGCCAATTAGCTACGTGTGAGCTCTAGGCCGAGGTGTGGAGTGTTCTCCGTGAGGATCTTTCTAAGGGGTCCTAACAAGCATTTCGGAGGAAACGACGGAAAACTCCGAACGGTTAGGTCGACGGACGCGACCTGGGTTTGAACCAGCTACCTTCCGTCTCCCAGTTCAGAGCACTGTGCGCTCGGCCAGTGGTGGGGCTCCAGAGTATGAGCCTGCCGTTTCGGTGCACTTTTAAAACGTTTCTACTGCAAAACTGAAACAATAGATTTTATCAAAATTGGATAGGTTTATATTGCTCTTATAGCACATTCACGATACATTTAGCTGTCAGTGTACAATAGATACATTTGTTTTTAAGCGGTTTTTTTTTTTTCTCCACAACCTTCTCATGAACCATTCCACACCTAAATATTCTT
The DNA here is from genome assembly GCA_038373885.1 of Cheiracanthium punctorium. Classification (NCBI taxonomy): domain Eukaryota; kingdom Metazoa; phylum Arthropoda; class Arachnida; order Araneae; family Cheiracanthiidae; genus Cheiracanthium; species Cheiracanthium punctorium. The sequence continues at coordinate 558,294 of JAWZYV010007843.1, forward strand.
TTGAGGTATGTTTAAGCGGTTTTTAAGCAATGTTTAAGCAGTTTTTAAAGCAACCAAATTACGCCATTGACTCAAAAAATTTAAATAGTATTTTTACAAGTTACTAGTGTTAACCTTTTACAGACCGAATTCAGATCCAGCCATATTTTGAATTCGTTTTCTGCATATTTTGTCTTCTAATGCGTTAATTAAAGGATATTGGTTATTTAAACGGGGGAAAATTGTATAGAATTTTCCCAGTGTTCGCAATTGTGAGCATTGGTCATTTCTGACTAATGACTTCTGACAAACTTTTACATGGTTTCAAAAGCGGAATATAGCATAGCTGCGAACCGTTCTGTTTTTATCGGAACATTTCCCACCACCAGGGGTAGAATCTTGTGATTTTTTTTTCGGTTGTCCATTGGGCAATCACTGAAATTTTTTTGGTTGCCTGCAAATGAAGTTTCTTGCCCATTAAATTTTCGCTGCACAAAATGTTTTACAAACATGCGGCCGTTACAATGAAAATAAGTTGAAGTTGACAAACATTTATTTATAAAATTGCAATTACTATTCGGAATAGGAATAGGAAACTGCATTTTCAAGCTAAGGAATAAAAATGGGAATAGTTGTTTTTCTTGGTTGCCCGAGAAGCAACTGAATTATTTGATTTACCACCGCCTTTTAGAAACACTGCCTGTCATCTTTGGAATAATGCAATGAGAGAGGTGAAACGATAGGTGGCGCTTTTTACGCTGACTACCTATCTCAAGATGGGGACAATTTAAAAAAAAATATTTATCTTATAACAAGAACTCTTAACAAATGCTGGTGCTACAATGTAAAATTGATATAAACTGTATAATAACATACATTGTTGATAAATACCATTTATGGATGTTTCATATGTTTTCCTCCTCTAGATCTATTTAAAAAATCTAAAACAACTAACGACTGTATTTTAAAAATAGTAATTTGTTTTCAATTCTGGCCCTCTCCAGCTTTTAATTTTAATGAAATATATATAGATAAAGTAATTTTTCCACTAAAAAAGGTTAAAAGATTTAGTTTCAGAACTTTGTTTTTAAGTCTTTATAAATTTTAAATAAGAAAACAAAGCTACTAAATTTAGCTAAAACTCATTATAAATTAACAGCTGATTATGAATACATCAGATTATTTTATACTCTTACCTTAAAAATGTGGACATTAACATTTCCAATATATTTTATTTAAAAAGAAATCATCATTTTAAGTTTTTCATGCACCTTTATTATGAGTTCTAAATTTAGTAGATTTGGTTTTTCATTTGAAATGTGCTATTATATGTGTGTGTTATTGTACAAAGTTTTTGTCAATATTACATTCCAACACCAGTATTTGTTAAGAGTTCTTGTTAAAATAAAATATTAATTTACATCGTTCATATACCTTGATACAGACAGGTAGTGGCTTCCCCCTACCCCATTACATTCTTTGAAAGATGACAGGCGGCATTTCTAGAAAGAAGTGGTTTTACTCGCCCATTTAAAAATCTGATTGTCCCGGGCAAGCGGATAACTGCAAATTTCGACCTCTGCCTACCTATAATTTTAATTCCGTAGTTTTGGCTTAAAGCAAGTCCATATTTTTAATATAAAATAAAACTGTTCAAAAATAGTGGTGGAATATGTTCCGATAAAATTGGAACGATTGGAAGCTGTGATACAGTGATGAGTAGCTAAAATCTGTGCTCACCAACCTTTTTATCGGCACGAACCGATCAACGTTTGATAATTTTACCGCGGGTCGCTGAGGGTGGGAGGGCGAGGGCGTTGAATGTTTCTAATTTAGATTGATTTGATTTAATAACTTTAATTTAATTGCATTTAAACATACCTCCAAAGTAAAATACTGTTACACCAAAAAAAAAAAAAAAAAAAAAGAGTATAAAGTGATGTAGTATTTCTATCGGCAGAGTTGTTGTCTGGAATAGATTCAAAAAAAAACATTTATTCTCTATTTTATAACTGCAATTTTAATTCATGATCTTGAAATCTAATAAACAGCAAAAAGAAATTAGAAATGTTAAAAGAATCACAATATTTATTCTGTTGCAAAGATATAAATCAACACAAACACATCAAAGCCGTAAAAACCCGAGAGAAATACACCAAAGTAAATAAAATCTAAAGAATTTAATGTTCCTTGGCGGCCCGGTTCTATTTGATCCGAAGACCGGGACCGGTCCGTGGCCCGGGGGTTGTGGACCAATGGCTTGATTAATACTAAGTGAAATATTAAGAATTAATGAAAGATTTATTTTTAAATTTAAATAAAGATATGAATTAAGTTTGAAAGGGGGGGGTGTATCAAGATAGCGCTGTTAAAAATTTATGAAAATGGCTACTTTTATGATTTTTTTTTCCAGTTTCCCACTAATGATAGAAATGCAACTTGCGTCTCAAACAATCATCTTTTAACTTTATCTGCTATTTTTTTTAAGTGAATATTGATAAAATTTAATTTTTTCTAAAATTTTTTAATTGTATGTTCTCAATTGGAAACATTGGGCAGTAAAAGTTTAAGAAGTATCCAGAAGAAAATAAGCAGTTGAAAGTTTAGGTACAATTTTTTTTTAAGTTTTGAAGCCGATTATACGCTTCGGCATACAGTAATCGGCGTTATTTGTCGGCGCGCCGGCCTAGACCCCGGCGGCGGCGGCGCAGACCTCTATTGGGGAGGCTTAACCTCAAATCAGTGTTCAAAAGGAGGGTGGAGCACCCCCCTCATTTTTGAAGCCTAAGGCTGAGAACTCATGAATTAAAGGACGAAAATGAATGTTTAAAGTTATTTTACAGGGTCACGCGAGCAGAACTAGATTAATTACAGCTTTTTTTTTTAGATTATCTCCAAAATCTCGCCAAATTTGAAGCAAAAAAATTGTTGCTTTGGAAAGCGTTTTATAATCGATATTATCTTTCTTGATAATATCTTTCTTGTTTCTGTTTTATCTTTCTTGTTTCTGTTGTTATAAAAAATCCAGTTTTATTAAAGGAAGTTAAAACTTTTGTAAGGGAAGACAAGTCTATGGTTCTACTCCATTAGATGAAAGTGTTTCTATTGTTTTGGCTTTAAGATTATAGTTTATTTTTATTTTTTTTCAGAATCTGCTCGGAAATTGATACTTGAAGATGGCTATAAAATTGAAGAATGTATATCGTATCTCTCTAATGAGAAAATAATTTCCAAAGATGCCTGGCTAGATCGTAAGTCATTTTACTTTCCTCTAGCGTCTAGCATATAATTCAGCATTTTTGAGAAACATAACATCGATTCTTATAAACAAATATGATTTTAGTAAAACTATAAAACTTGTTCGAAAACTTTATAAAATAAATCTCTTTCCTTTTAATAAAAATATAGTACTCTTTCCACTACACAACCCGAGTGTCAAATCCGTATACATAACACTTTGAACTTCTAAGAGATTTAGTAAAATAATAAACGTAATTGGATGATTAAAATATAATTCTTTTTTTTAAGTTTTTAGCTATTTTTGTCGCCAAGAAAGTGTTTAACAATACTGTCGAGAAATAAAAAAGTCATTTTGCATAATTTTAAGGCTTCCAAACACTCCGAATTGTGCTGTTTGTCTTGTGTGCAATTAGTGAATGAAAAACTTTAAAAACCATTTTCTCATTTTGATATTTTCGCTGAATTTTCGATATGAAAAATGCTTCATGCTCATTAATTTTCTACGTAAAAATGCAAGTACTTACTAAAAATCCTCTATAGAATAAATTTCTGTATCCGATTTTGAATTGCTTAACATTTAAGTTTCTAAAGTGAAGCGAAAAGTTAAAAATTGATGTAATTTTATTTAAAAAAAATTACAAGAAAGATCATTCAAAAATTTATTTTTAAAGAAATGATTGCTCATATTCCTAAATGCATGTTCAAAATTATTTTTATTACATTTTGTTTCTATTTTTTGTCTAAAAATGTCAGAAATATCTGTAAAAAATAAATTGCATGGAACATTTTTTATAAAATTTTTAACAAAATAATAATTGCTGCGGAGTGTACAAATTTAAAAAAATTATCTTGTTAACTATGAATGGGACACATATAGGAAATTTCAACTTTACCGGAATAAATAGCAAAAGCCGACTTTTTAAGTCCACCGTTCTACAAGGCTACTCTTTTTACATTTTTTCACTGACTGAAAACGTGAACGCTCTTTCATTTGTACTGACTCCTTATCCTGCTGTTACAATTAATTCATACACCCTGATAGTCAGTTTCAAGCTTTTTTGATATCGAGCCACCATGCTTATTAATACTTCTAATGTCATTATCTTTTTCCCCTTGCATGTTTTAAAAAATCCTTTCAACTCTGAAGAGCACACACACCAGGCAAAGAATTTGGAGAGAAAATCATTTCAGCACTTCTGTGTTGCTTCAATTACTTTAAGTCGACGTAAAACAAAAAACTGAATAATGTGGATAAATCCAAGTTCTAATTTCATTAACCTTGTACATATCAGACCGTTTCATAGAGTATTAAGGCTAAAGTCTTTGTTTATAAATCTCTATAAATTCTAGTGTAACCTCATTTTAGGTACACTCTTCTTTTTTTTTAAGATCTCAATCATCTTCTGTGTATCCGAAAAAAAAATTCAAAATAAATATTAAGAATTAAAGTAAGATAAAAGTACGAAAGTATGCTAATAAATTTGCAATAACTATTATTGCTTCTTAAAAAATGATACTTGACTTTCTGATTTTTTAAAAACTCTTCCCAAACACCAAATGAAAAGCCTTAACTGTGTATCGCGGAAAAAGTTATGCGCTTTCGGTACTTACGTACAAATAAATTTTGTCAAGCCCTCCACAATTTTTAGAATACCTCTTTACAAGCTGTGCTATACACAGTAATAAATGATAAATCTGTATCAGATACGAAACTTTATGAAAAAACTCTTAAAAATCGAAAATTTAGCAGGATATGTCCCTCTTCGAAAATTTTTGCTTTGCAACTCTATACTGAAAATTTTTTTCAGAAGTTTCATAAAGGACACCGTTGTTTCGTTTATTACGGTATGTAGTGCAGCTTATGAAGAATCATCCGAATTTTTTCTAGTCCCTGACGAAATTTTCTTTTGTGTATCAAGTCCGTGAGGGAGATTTCGCTGCGATAGCCCTGTGAATAGGTGAATCATTTGTTCCACTGCGCAAATGAGACATAGTTGGAAAGTTCTTCAGAATCGATATGTCCTGAATGATTTTGTCTTTTCTCGTTAGAGGTTCACTTAACCCTTTCCCAATGCTGAAAAAAGGGCAGCCGGCACAGCCAGCTGCATCAAAAAAGGGGTCTTTAGATCTGTGGCGCGCGATGAACGTTTCGATCGTCCGCCATCTTGCTGGTAGTTAAGTCGAGCGATGGCAACGGCTGCCCTTTTTTCAGCATTGGGCAATCTTGTTCCCGTAAGTGCCGACAATACAGGTTAAATTTGGAAATGACAACACCCGGGAAACAAAATTTGTGTTGAGAAGTGGATGGCCACGAATGAAGAGTGTTATGGAAACAAGGATAGCAACTGATTTGAGAGACATCTACTTTTATTTATCACAGCTTGGCACAGAAGTGTATCACAGTCAGCAATTTCATAATTACTTGCAGAACAGGATTTAATTGCTTAAAAAAAACTATTAAATATCACATCTATGCTTTATCACAGCTTGGCACAGGAATATATCACAGTCTGAAAAAACTCATAAGTACTGGCAAAAATGGTTTAATGAATTTTAACTTCAAAAGATGTTTTAGATTTCAATTTCAAAAAGCTGCTTTACCTTGAAGAGAACAAGTCCACCGGGAAAACTTCCAATCCTTAAGATATGTAAAATTACGATGAAACACTAAGTTCTATATGACGACACTTCAAAAGAAAGTCTAACTTCTATTTCACTTTAAAAACAGGTTAAAAATTGGAGGCATTAAATGTTGATTAAAAACGTACTATAATTTTTAAAGATTAAATAAAAGCAGGTTTGGCTGGCTAAAAATAACATATCTGGAACTACCGCTCGCTCGAACATCTATATCGCCATAACGTCTGTCAACTGTCAATACAGCCTGACTGTCTAACTGCCTAACTGCGACGATCTGCCATGATCAGCCTAACTGCCTCGACTGCCGTCGATCTGCTGTGGACCTGCCACGATCTGCTATCGAACTGCCGCGATTACGGCGAAAGCTCCTCCTTTTATTTGCCACCGCCGACGGCGCATCTCATTTCTGAGTTGTACCCCGGCTGCGCGGTTGAACGGCGTTTACCGGGCTTCTAAAGCGCATCGGTGATTGGGTGTACAGCTTGAAACAGTTTTCTCCGGGCGATACTCACTTCGCCAACCAACCATTACGCCCGTCCAAGATGGCGGCTGTTGACGAACTGGAGATTTGTGTTGTGCGTCTTAAACGATCGTTGACGCAAACCACGATTTAAGCAGGTTTAAATTTAACATAAAGTTATTCCTTTAAGTTCATTTAGCATTTGAGTTAAACTACTTGCCTCTGGGAATTTATTTAATTAACTTTAAGTTGTTGAAACTTTATCTGAACCTTTTATTGTGGCCCTTAAAGTTGGAAAAATTCACAATTCAGGTAAGTCAGAAATTAAATACACATAAGAGTTGGGATATTTATTGTTCACAAATAGCCATTGGGAACAAATCTATCCAGCTCTTGTCGCATTCTTCCATTTTTCAGCAGATGTCAGTGCTGTTAAAAATAATCGTGACCTTTTTTTGTACGGGAAATGACGTGCTAAAAAGTAAAGGATTCTCGTGGAGCTATGTCACCCGCAACTATTTTTTATAGAAATCCAATCTATTCTTCGTGACAGTCAAAAAGTCAGAGTCTGGTGTTCCCAGAGAGGGAAGACTGCGCGTTAAAGGGTGTGGAAGCCTCTTGCTACTACGTTTTCCTTCTGCTAATTTTCTCCTTTTTGTGCAGGGATGCGGAACCTGGCCATGTCGTGTGCTATGGTGTGCCTCATTCTGTTGGCGTTCTCCGCACCTCTGGGACTCTTGGGCCTCTTCAAGAAGCAAATAAGCACCATAATGGTCACTGGAGTCATGTACGTACTGGCCGGTAAGTTGGAAGCCAAGGCACGAGTAGAAAAAATTCATTGTGTGGTTTCACTTATGTATGCCAATTATCATTTTTATCATTATTTTTATAAGCACATATGGGCAACCACCGGATGTGGCCCGCCACGGCTTTTGATCCGGCCCGCGGAACATTTGAAAACCCATATAAACCATTCAAAATCCCATATAAATCCCAATTATACGGCCCGCCACTTCGATAACATCCTTAAGATTGGCCCGCACCTTTTCAAAGGTTGCCCATACCTGTTTATAAGCATTAAAAATAACGAAGGGGAAGGGATGGATGTCACCTGCATGCCTCCTTGACTAAGTCTAAGGGTTAAAGATTAGGTTAACCCTTAGGACTTAAGTAGTCTTAAGGGTAAAGATAACCGTTTCACTTCGAGTTAACTGGCATTTGGAAAATAATTTAATTTTAACTGTCTGTCCTAGTAATAAAAACCAGACGCCTGATAGTAAATTAAATTATTTTTTAAAACACGCACATATATACAAGGTGTCCCCAAAACACTGACGTAGGCTTTTACTTCTTAAATGTTGATCATAGACAATAAATTACGAAATTACATTAAAAAAGATACAGGATTTTATGGTATAGCTTAAAATTTTCACGAGAGGAAATCTAAATATGTAAATTTTTATACAGCCCCTGTACAAAAATAATTCCCAATTAGTAAAATGTTTCTTATACATTAATGAGGTGATGTACAAAATACATAATATGATTGTGAGTATTTTATGCTGAAAGGTTTTGGAGATGTGAAAATAAATATATGCTGACTTAAACCATTTTTCAATCCAAAATAAAATAAATAAAAACTTTGTGAAAAAAACAGACATAAAAATGTTACTTATAATACGTGTATTATGTGTGTTTCTTCACAAAGTTTTTAATTATTTTATCGTTTAACACCAGTATTTTGAGTGTTTTTTACGCATTTTCAATGTCTCTTTGAGGAAAAAATTCACGTATGATAATGACGTTTCTGTAGTCGCACAAAAATTACAATAGAAAACAATGATTGCATGAATACCTAATACTTTTGCTCTTATTGGTACTGTAGCCCGTACCAAATTTATTTAAACATACGCGGCATATTCGGAAAGTAAGTTCCGTTTTGAAAAAAAAAAAAATAGTAAAAAATTGTTTTTCAAGCCAATTTTATTTTTACATGAAAGAGCATACCTTAAACTATTTTTCTGCATAGTTTTCGCCAATGTTCAAACATTTGGTTCAGCGAGTTACCAGTTTTTCTATACTTCTTCATAGGAACTTCCCGCCAATTACGATAACCACAACTCCACAGCATTTTTCATTTCATCGTCGGATTCAAAGATCTTGTCGCCTAGTTCGCGCTTCATTTCGAGGAGCTAGTGGTAGTCGGACAGCACCAAGTCTAGACTGTACGGCGCGGCGGGTGATCGAACTGCTCCCAACGAAACTGTCGAATTATCTTCTGAGTGTCACCAGCAGCATGAGGCCGAACATTGTCATGGAGCAACACAATTCTTTTACTGAACATTCCTCTTCGTCTGTTTTGAATTGCACGCCGTAGTCGTGGTTATCGTCATTGGCGGAAAGTTTCTATGAAGAAGGTACAGAAAAGCTGGTAGCCTGCAACGACAAGTGTTTGAACATTGGCGGAAACTATGAAGAAAAATAGTTTAAGTCATACTCTTTCATGTAAAAATAAAATCCGCTTGAAAAACTTTTTTTATAATTTTATTTTTTTTTTTTTTTTCAAAATGGAACTTACTTTCCGAATACGCCTTCTATTTACGAGCCTTTTTATGATTAAAGGCTAAATTGTGTACATCACTTAATTTATGTTGCACATTTTACTAAATGGAAATTTTTCTGTACAGGAACCGTATAAAAACTGAAATGTGGTATTTATTTAGATTTAACCTCTCGAACCTTTTTAATAGATACCACAATATTCTGTCCTTTTTACTTCCTTGTACGTAGTATAAGGAAGTAATGTGATCCCGAAAAATTTTGGGGGCCAAATTTCGACATAAAAACCGATTTTGACTACCTCTAAATTTAATTTAAAAACTTTTTTCGATGCATCTCATCGTAGGCTAGCATGCACGATCATATTAACGCATCTGCAACTCATTTTGACCAGTGGCGAGTCTACTGTGGCCAGTTTTTCCATGCCGTCTGTACGTACGTACGTACGTACGTATGTATGTAACTCGCATATCTCAAAAACTATTGGTCGTAGAATGTTGAGATTTGATATTTAGGATTGTTCTATGATCTAGTTGTGCACCTCCCCTTTTGGTGGCAATCGAATGGATAGTTTATGTACAGGACCGCCCAAAAGATTCGAAATACATTACGCTCTATGGGCCGAAATTCATTAAACTCGCCTAACTCAAAAACTATTAGGCGTAGAATGTCGAAACTTCATATTTTGGATAGTTGTAACATCTAGTTGTGCACCTCCCCTTTTGGTTCCATTCGACTGGATAGTTTATCTACAGGACTGCCCAAAACATTCAAAATACATTACACTCAATGGGCCGAAATTCATTAAACTCGCATATCTCAAAAACTGTTAGGCGTTGAATGTTGAAACTTTATATTTAGGATTGTTGTAACATCTAGTTGTGCACCTCCCCTTTCGGTTCCATTCGACTGAATAGTTTATCTACAGGACCGCCCAAAAGATTCGAAATACATTACGCTCTATGGGCCGAAATTCATCAAAGCGTTTTTTAGAGGTATTGGGCTATTTCAAACGACTCAGAAGTGATATATGCTGTAAAGAGTTAGAAAATGAATTTTTCCATTAAAAAAACTGTCTTTATCATTTATAGTTCTGCTACAGAAACACTCAAAAGATTTCCAATACATTACGGTCAATAGCAATTTTAGGGGCATTCATCCATTTCAAGCATAATACCGTCCTACCACATAAGTTAGGTAATGGTCCGACCACGGTCACGTGCCTCCCTCAAGAACTATGCCAAAAGTCGCCAAGCTTGGTGACTTTTGGTGTACGTGTGTGCATATTTAACTCTCAAATCTCAAAAACTATTATGAAATTTCATATATAAGAATGTTGTAACATCTAGTTGTGCATCTCGATTTTTGGTTCCAATCTACTGGAGAGTTTATTTACAGGACCACCGAAAAGAATTTCAGTACCTTAATGTCTATGGACATCTTCATTATAATACAACTGTAGACAGTCATTGTTTGGTACATACCCAAAATCTCGCCGTCTGTCCTCGACCTTGGCGAGTTTTGGCGAAATATCGCCAAATTTGGCGATAGTCAGTCATTTGGTCCATGCCCAAAGTATCGCCATTTGTCATCGTTCTTGGCGAGTTTTGGCGAAATATCGCCAAATTTGGTGATAATCTGTCATTGTTTGGTTTATGCTTAAAATCTCGCCAAATGTCGTCGACATTGACGAGTTTTGCCGAAATATCGCCAAATTTGGCGCCAAAAATTATTTCCTATTTTGTATAACTCTAAAACTTTAACCCATAGATTTTTTAACTTTGTATTTAGAACTATTGTAATATCTAACTGTTTTCAATATCTTTTTTGACAGCAATAGACTGAGAATTTATTTACATGGTGAGCCAAATGACTTTAAATACATTGAGGTGTATAGATGCATTCAATTCATTGAAAGTCTGTGGTCAATGACTACTTTGGCTATCCCCAAAATCTCGCTGACTATCTCAAGTTTGTCGGCTTTTGGTGAAATATCGCCAAATAAAGTGTCAGAAAGAAATCTTTCAAATTGAACTCAGCTTGGCGATATCGAAATATTTGGCTAGAAATCGCTAAACCTTACTATTATTGATATTTTATCTCTTTCAAACAAATAAATTTAGAGGAAGTGCGTCGAAAATATTTTTGATCTAATGGACGTGCAAGGAAGTCATGTGTTGGACACATCAGATTTTTTTATGTAACTTTCTAATTTATTGTATAAGTCATGATCAATGTTTAAGAAATAAAAGTCTAAGTCAGTGATTTGGAATACCCAGCATACATAAATATGTATGTATGTATACAACTGTATAAGTTAACATATCCAGTCTAAATAAAGTAAATCAATTTAAATGGGGGGGGGAAGATACAAAGGGAGAAAAATGCATATTTAAACAATCAATTTTGAATAACCCCTTTTTATACAAAAAGTTTAAAGGTGGAGTTACGGAGTCAGTGAAGGGAGTACCTAATTTCAATGTCAAGGGAAGTGCTGAGAGTACAGCTCATCATGGTATGCGAATGGGTAAAAGCTACAAAGTCAACTTTGTCCGCACCAATTAATTACAATACAGAAATCCACTGATCCTAATTACACTGGCCTCCAAAAATTGAAGTACAATCGGTTTACTGCGGGTAATTTGCAAATGAATCTAGAAACAAGAAATTTGGAAATGTGCACTGAACAGTTATTTATTGAATGCAACATAGAAATTTACATAAGTTTAAAAGCAAAAATGATTTACAACAAAAAAAAGCGATTTTGGTTGCAAAGTATATTTTTGGAAAAACAATGCATCATAGTTTTATGTGGTAAAATGTCATTGAAACATAACAAAAATGAGTTCAAATAAGGAATGTGTCTAACCCCTAACTTGAATGCATTGGCGGCATTGATCTTAAAGCAGTAAAGTATATTCCAAGATAGTCCCAAAGATGCTCTATCGGATTGAGGTCTGGATATTGAGCTGGCTATTCCATTCGCTGCAAACTATGACCCTCAGGATCTCATCCCGATATCTCACACAGTCAGAGTTCCTTCATGGAACACATGCAGGTCAGTGTGATCATGATGTGTCTGTGCCGGCACAGCCAGCTGCGTCAAAAAAGTATCTCTGGAACTGTGGCACGCGATGAACGTTTCGATCGTCCGCCATCTTGCTGGTAGTTAAGTCGAGCGATGGCAACGGCTGCCCTTTTTTCAGCATTGGGCAATCTATCCAGCTCTTCTCGCATTCTTCCATTTTTCAGCAGATGCCAATGCTGTTAAAAATAATTGTGACCATTTTTTTACGGGAAATGACGTGCAAAAAAGTAAAGGATTCTCGTGGAGCTATGTCACTCGCAACTATTTTTATAAAAATCAAATCAATTCTCCGTGACTGGCAACAGTCAAAACGTCAGAGTTTGGTGTTCCCAGAGCGGGAACACTGCGCGTTAAAAGGTTAAACCATGGTAGAGTTCCCACCTGACCCGATTCTGCCGGAACAGTCCCGATTTCAATGATACTGTCCCGAGTCCCATTTTTGATGATGGTAACGAACGACCACTCAATTCGCATACTTACTTTATGATGCTGATTCGGTTTTGAGGTTGGATTCGGAAGAAGGACTTTAAACTAACGAACTTTCGAAGATTAGTCTAATAAAGAGACTACCACAAGTAGATCAACATTAAAGTGTTGATAAAAAATGGGCACACGTGTTTAAAACGATAAAGGAGAAATTAAATGCGTTATTTTGTTTTGTATCTCCTGTTTTGAGCATACCTCCTTCAAATGCTTATGCTGAGCGAATATTTTCATTAATGGCAAACAAATGGTTGCTCTGTCAATGGTTGCTCTTCAATCGTTGCTCTGTAGATTTAATTAAAGAAAAATTGGAAATTTCGCTCTGCATCAAGTTCATAAATGAATATAAAAATGATGCAGAACTAATGAAAGTAGCCCGTAATAATAAAAAATATTCGTGGAAAAATAAATAAAATTAAGTACAAATAAAACTTAATTTTCCTTTCAATCAGATTTTCCATTAGTACCGATTGTTCCGATTATTTTTCCCCAAAAGGTGTCAATCATAGATAGAGTAATTCTAAGACAGGTCAAAATGCATAGAAATGTAAAGTCATAAACTGCGTCTAGGGATGGACGCGAGACCCGAGAAATTTCTCATTGTCTCGCGTTATCGTCCCGCATTGCGACACGAGACAGAGTCTTGTCCTGCGCGAGATTTCTCGCTAGAATTTCTCGTCTCGCATAAATTTACGATGCGAGTTATTTTTCAAGCCGAATTTCAGTGCTGTATTTGAGGAGGTACGCCATCCTGAGAAGGAAGGGTACACTTCGCCTGAAGCCTCTATCGTTTAATTTGCGTCTCCTTTGTTATCGTTCCTGGTATACTATCAGCACTCAAGCTTTTTTTTTACCGCTGTTGAGTTTCGCAATGCAAAGCTTTTTTAAGATTTCCTAAGTTGAATTTTAAAATTACTTACATATATTTGAGCAAGCTACATTCAATTTTTTTTTAATATTTGTAACCCATTTGTATCCTTAGCTCATATAGACGCTAAGTCAGGGATGTCTATTATATGACAATCCTGTTCGTACTTTTGAAATTACATTTTAAGAAACGATAAAACTATAATATAACTAGCCGCCTCCGGCGACCAGTTGGTTCGCCATCTTAATAAATATTGTTCAGAGAGCATCCTGTTCCTCACCGGCTTTCTTGGCACTGAAATCTCTCGGATTCTGAATGGAATTTAAAATTAAGATGGTTAAAAACAGGAGCAGCCCTAGGGTAAGTGGCGCCCCCTGATAATTTAAAAGAAGACTCCCCCTTTTATGCTCTACTTAGTTTTTGAGTTCGAAATGACGCCCCTTCGAAGCCGGCTCCCAGATGTGATGCTTACCGTGTCGGGCTTCCCCTGGTTACAAATATTAGATAGTTAAATGATAAAAACCTACGAAAAGGTACAAACTATTTTCGTCCTATATTAATACTGAAGAGCTTCTGGAAATACTGTCCTTTATCAAAAAACGGAAAGGGAAAAAAAAAAGTAAGAGAATCTGAAACACTTTCAGATTTTAAATACGCACTACAGTACTATATATTAAAAGCGTATTATAATCCATGGGTCTTCCCTATTTTCGTTCCTTATATCATTAAGTTAGAAAGGTATATCATTATTCATGAGTGTGATTACACAAAATTAAAATTTATATTTCTAACATCCTTTTTCTGGATGTAATACATTAGAAATAGATGGAGAAAAGCTGCGCAGAAAAATGCAAAATTCCAACTGAATGAGAATTTCAAAAACTTACTCTCAGGCGTATTCATAACCCAAATAGCAGACGATTAAATTACGATAAATAGCGCCAAGCGTTAGAATTTTCCTCAAAATCGCACATCAACTATTTTATTTTTCGCCAAATTAAAAAGTTGCACATTTTAGTCTCTGAAAATTTCCAAATCCTATTCCTGCTCTGATTTCACATGCACAGGATATTTTAATTAAAAACAACCTTACAAATAACCTAAACAAAAAAAATCGTTATACGTTTTTAGTTTTACTTCCAAGATTCTGAATCATTTAATAAACATGCCAAATATGACAATCTAGAATGCTCAATATGCTTAAATTCTCACTCATTCCACTGCGGGGTTACAATTGCGGAATGGCGAGAGCAAAATTAGCCTTATTCGATAGTCTTTTATCGATATCTCCTAAAATAATTCGAATTTCGAAAAAAATCGCTTCGAGGTATGTCGGGACACGTCCTGGAGAATTTCCATACAAAATTTGGTAGGTCTAGGATCACCCGTCTAGGAGCTAGGCGAGACACAGGCAAACTAACTAACTAACCAACCAACAGTTTGTTTTATTTATATAGATACTTCAATCACCCTTTATAAAAGAAATATGTTTATATTTTTTATCATTTATGCTCAGTGCTTTTCTGTTTAAGGCATTTTCCACTTAAAATGTTTGATCAAATCAGAGAAAAGTTCTTATTACACACACTCACGCGTGTGTGTAGAAACAATAAGGCGGTTCCACTGAATATATATTGTTATGTGTCTCTCTAGATAATAATTTTATGATGAAAAAAACTCCATACAGGGGCGTAGCCAAGGGGGCGGGGAAGGTTAGGGAGGCATAATCCCCCCATGAGGAATTTTTTGCCATACAAAATGTATATTCTTCACTCCCTTATCACACATACCTATACATATATATGGGTTAAAGTAGTCGTAAACACCCCCCTCCCTTAAAAATTTCTGGCTACGCCTCTGCCTCCATATATAAATTTATATATAATAACTAGCTGAATGCCCCGTTCTTCGCACGGGAATGAATGGATTCTTTTTATATTACGGTTTGTTGTAATTACTATTTATCATAATAAATAGATATAGCAAAATTGATATCGCATAAATATTATCTGTATTCAATTATTATGCATAAAGAATTTCATGGCGATTGTTTGAACGCGGTGAAGAAGATGATTTGGCGCAGCGCTATCAACTATCATCAACTAACATCAACATATATATCAACTATTTGCAAAATGCGTAGCATCAAAATATTTTCATGTTAAAATATCTATGTGTACCGATTTTCATAGAAACAGTTTAACGGTCAAGATATACTGCATCGCCATCCAGTGGCAAATTAAGAGTAATAATACGCTAAAGCCGCAGGGGCGTAGCCAGAAATTTTACAAGGGGGGGGGGGTTGGGGTTACGACTACTGCAACTCACATGTATGCATACATGCGTGTGATAAGGGAGTGAAGAATACACATTTTGTATGGCAAAAAATCCTCATTGGGGGGGTGGGGGTATGATCCCCCCTTGGCTACGCCCCTGCTAAAGCGCCATCAAAGGGCGAGTTAAGAAAAATGAATAACGCGAAAATATTTTCCGTGTTCAAATGTGTATGTATATCAATTTTCAGAGCGGTTAGTTGAACGATCAAGAAGTTGATTGCTGAAGTGCTAGTAGCGAGTTAAAATAATAAAGTGCTGCACACAAGGGCAGATTTGCCGAGTTGGGGACCCGGGCTAACTTCACTAGGGGACCCTCTTTCGAAATTTTTTTCAAAATTTACGAATTTTGAAACTTAAAGAAGAATTTGGGGGGCCCCTTTTTGTTGGGGGCCCGAGCGCTTGCCCCGAAAGCCCTCCCGGAATTCAGCCCCTGGCTGCAGTGCCATCAAGTTGTGAGTACAGCCACCACCCGCGGGACCGCGGGAGATATATAACAAAGCCTGCGCGCAGGAACTAGAAGGCTGTCATATCTAGGCCTTCTTCACCCTTCCCCTGAGGAAGGGGAGCATTTTTGAAAGTCGTTCTACCGGTATGTTTCACCACGTCCTTTGCGTTCTACAAGTTGCTCTTGTTTGAAATCACACGTGTTTTGAATTTTATTTATTACATTTTGTTTATTTCATATTCTGAGGTATCACGAGCTAATTTTTTACTTGTTAGCATGTGTTAAATATTTCTTCTAAGATGTCATTCAAGTGTTATGTTCCAAATTGCCGAGGGAATTATAAAAATGGACCTCGTGTTGCTGTGTTTGGATTTCCTAAGGACCCTGAACTAAAAAATAAAGGGATAAGAAGCATTCCAAGATGCAATTTCCAATCGTCAGATACATCTAAGGTAAGCAATACCCTTTTCTTTATAAGAAAAATAAATTAAACCGTATTGTTGTACACCCTCTAAAAAAAGTATTCGAGCAAGAGAGAAATTTCCTACGTTGGTTTCGTATATTAAAAATTATTAATCATAGAATATGAGTTAGGCTATTTATAAATATGACTTTCCATATTTCTATCAAGTTGTGGGTTTTTCAAAAACTCAATTATTATTAGCAAATCTAAAATAGGAAATTTCTCTCTTGCTCGAATACTTCTTTTGGAGGGTGTATGTATTTTTGAACATAGTTAATTCAAACCCAAATAAATGCAAGATTTTTTTCAAATTATTTAACAACAACGCTTCGTAGAAAATTTTTGAGAAATAATTTCAGATTAATCAAGTTTTGGAATGATATATTCAGTTCGATAATAAGTTTTTAAAAATTCTGGTATTTTAAACCTTTATTGTTTCTAGAGTTAATATAAATGTTTTAAAATGTTTCTTTTAATAATTGCTTTACATTTTTTAAGGGGGTACGCATGCTAGATCAAGTAAGACTTAGCAATGCATGATTTAAAAATAAATAAATATTTAAGCAAAAATGTAGAAAGCTACAGTACAGAATTAAATTTGTCTTGAGTAAAAAAAAAGGCACGTACACCTCATAAATAATTAAATACAAATCTATAATTTCACAGTTTTCTTAATCTAATGTATAGTTTATTTTAGTGTTATTTATTTATTTATTCATTATTATTTTACAGGTCTTTGAAACATATTTCAAGGTTGAAGATGTCATTAAAGAAGTATCTCAATATGATAAAAATACTGGGAAACTCATCACTGCTCCATTGGATCGTCCCAGGCTAAAAAATGGTGCTTTCCCTGTTTTGTTTCCCAACTGCCCATCTTATTTATCGAGCAAAGACGCATACATAAGAGAAGACCCTGATAGTAAAAAATTGTCGACATGAAAGCATGCATCTCCAAAAAAGCCGTTGATGAAAGTATTGCCTTGAAAGAATAAAGAGAAAGCGAATTGTCCGTCAATACACTTCAGAATTTCTAGAGTGTTCAGAAAAACTCAAAAGAGATGATACATCGACGAAAATTATTCAAAAAGAGTGTGTTATATTTGTCATTTTAAAAGTCTTGCCTGGCCCTGTGCAATCGTTTCATCTGTGATAGTGCACAAAGATTTAAAAGTATCAGCATATTTCAAAGGACTTGAACTTACCACAGAAAACTCTAAAATTAATCTGCCATGGCAATGTGCAAAGGTTTGACCAATTTGAAATAATATTAGACTATGTACAATCTATAGAAAAGGATGAAGTAAATAAGATAAGTACTGCTTTAAATTCTGTCTGTGGATATTTAGACGACCTTCTTAACATTCAAGAAGAGGATGTATCTATGCTGAAGTTTGTAAAAGAACAGTTAAATCTTTTTAAGCTGCATAAAAACCATTATACATATTCTTCTGAAAACTTGTATCAGCAACCTACGAATCAGAATTTCTCAGGGTAAGTAATCAGCGCGCAGCTGTTATTTTTATCATATTGTGTCAATTAAACTCGGAATTATCCCATTTAGACATTTATGAGTTTGGTCATATAATTGAAAATGCTAAAAAAAAAAAAAAAAAAAAAATGTCTACTAATGCTCTCATAAAAAACTACTGTTTAAAAAGAAATGATATTGCTAAGCAACAGCATAATAAGCGAAAATTGTCTACCTTTAACTGAAATTAGATTTCTTTCTTCATTTTAATCCTAATTCAAAATTTATTATGATTTCTATATTTATCTTTGGTTGAAAACTGTTTTGTGTGGATAGAAAAATTTAGGCCTTTAGAAGATTAAAGAACAAATAAAATATTACAAAAAATAAAACTAATATTAGTCTCAAAAAATTGAAATTTTAACTCAATTTAAAATGATTGCTTCAACTTTGAATATGTAAAGGAGAAAAAAACAGTCAAAAGATAGTAAAAAAAAATGGAAAGAAATTGATAGCTTTTATCGTGATTCTCCTTAAAAACTTAATTTTCAATCAGATTTTAGAACTTATTTATTGAAGTACTTTGTTATTATTTAATAAATAGCATGAGTGTGTTTCTTAATTCAGTAATGCCTTAATTGGTAAAAATATGTTTACAATGAAAATTTTTGATAGATATGTACTTTATATTGTCTACATTTTTGAAAGGCGAAAAGTAATAGTTTAATTTGTGTATATGAACTAATAAATACAGTTTCTTTTAGAATATTCAGATAGTATACATTATGTGATAAATGGAATTAAACACAATAGTTTAGAAAAATATATTGAAAAATTATTTTATTATAATTTTGGAAATTTTATGTATGGGTTTATTGTTTGTAAGACTGCAAAATACAATTTTTGGCAAGGCATTGTGAATATGTTTTAAAATAAATCCAAATGACTTTCAATTTAAATAGCTATATACTCTACATTTTTTTAAATATATAATTTGTATTTATTGATTAAAGCATGCTTTTTTATATGTAAGGTAAATTAAATCTTGATATTCTTGGATAAATGCTAAGATACGTGATTTATAAGCAATCTGCTTTCTCATTGCAGCATTTTTGCATTTGAATGTTGAAAAACTAAATATGTATCTAATAATTGTGCTTCATTTCTTGGATAGAATTTTAAATCAAAAGATTAAATTTGTCTTAAAATTTATATATTCCTTTTATAAATTAATTACTAAATATTGATTAGGAAATTCAATTAATTTGGCATATTTATTAAAAATAATCTTGTATAGAAAAGTATTAAAAAATACTCTTATATAATCTTGTGAAATGCAGTTATGCTTGCTCAGCTTGATTGTGCTTTTTAAATCTAGTACAAAAATTTAATTTATATCATCGAATCAATTACCTTTACTTAAATTTCACTTTGTTTCACTTTAATTCCGATTGCAATTTCATAATTATAATTTCTATACTTGTTATTAGGTGGAAACTTTTTTGTTGACAGAAAATTGAAAATATATATATAGTATATATATATAATCTATACTAACCGTAAAAACGAGACAAATTTTAGTTAAAAATCAACTGAAACTTTAATTATAAAATAATATGAACTGCTTGTTTAGTCTTTGAATTTTGTAAACCAGGAAAAAAAGTTGTAATATAAACGTAAAATAAATAGGTAATGTTTATGGTGATAAGCTGAAAAATTTTAAAAGAATTCAGTATTAGTTTTATGTGAAATTCTTAAACTTACTCATTGACGGACTTCTGATGAAAGGGGGTATTATAACTGATTTTATAAATACTTTTCTGTTATTATATGATCTCTTGCATGAATGTGCTTTTAAAATCTAGTAATATCTATATTAATTACATTTTATATTCTCCTCTTTTTAAAAATTTTCCTCAGTTCTACTATAAAATAAAGTCTTCCATACAATATTCTTGGGAAAAAATTGCCTATGGAAAAGCTTTGATAACTATTTATGATCTCGATTTAAAAATATTGTATTTATGTTGTACTAGTAAATAATATAAATTATTTAAGCTCTTAAAATTATATGCTCCACTTTTTTTTGGTAAGCCTTTAAAGCAAGTGCATAGTAAGAAATGTATTCTGAAAGTAATGATCATTAAATGCGTTTATTTTAACTGACGTTCTGAATGTACTAATTCTAGCTTAATAAATAATAAATACCATTTGTGTTGTTTCTACTTCTTTGAAAATGTCTCAATTTAAAAATTCCTTTTTACGTTTTAAGGGGGAGGGGGGGGGCGTTAAAAAGAAGACAGTTAAAAGATTAGAATGAATTTATATGTCACATTTGAAAAAATCTTTTAATATTAATAACAATTAATTACACGTAGTACTGTGATTTTTGCTTTAAACCCTGTATTTAAAGCACTTGGAGTTAGAATACAAATGAAAGCTTATTTTGAACAAAATAAGTATAAGAAAAACACTTATTAAAATAAATACTTCTCTATAGCACTATTTTTAACTTTATATCTAAAGCTATCTCTCAAATCGGGCTTTAGAGGAACTAAAACAGTTTAAAGAGCAAGCAAAAAAAGTACAAGCGTTTACTCTACTATTCAGTGAAGGCCTAGTACTTTCGACGTCACAAACCTGCGCGCAGGCTTTGTTATACATCTCCCGTGGGTGGTGGTACAGCCAAATGAATACTAAAAAATATTCTCTCTGTTCAATTGTGTATGTATACCAATTTTTAAGGTGATCGGTCGAACGGCTTTGAAGTTGATGCGCTGCATTGGCATCTAGAGGTAAGTCATAGCAAAATAGATAGCGTAAAAGTATTCTCCGTGCTCAAATATCTGTGTGTACCAATTTTTATAAATCAGTTGAACGGTATTTTCATGTCAAACAGTACAGAAGGCGAGTTATAGCTAAACGGATGCCGCGAAAATATTCTTTTCGTTCAAACATGTATGTTTACGAATTTCCACGGTGACCAGTTGAACGGTCCTGAAGTTATTGGTTTGAAGTGACATCCAGTGGCAAGTTATAGCAAAATGGATAACTGCAAAATATTCTCCGTGTTCAAATATCTATCTATACCAGTTTAGATAGGGATCAGTTGAACAGTCTTTATATGCTGCTGCGCCATCTATTGGCGAGTTACGGTAATGATGTGCTACAGAACAATGAAGTAGCTATTTATTGCAAAATGGATAACATGAAAATATTTTCCCACGGTAAAAAAAATTCGGAAACGTTACCCCAAAAAATGGGGCAGCTCTTGTAGTTCAAAATTGCGGAAACGTTTCCGAACCATGCGGGTAAAGTATTTAGAAACGTTTCTGCATATGTCGGAAACATATTTACCTATTTTCCTGCATTTTAGGTAAGGTTTCTGGAAAAGATGGGTAACGTTTCTGTATATTTTGGTTAAATATTGAGTAACCTCTCCGTGTATTTCGGAAAGGTTTCCGAATTAACGAGTAACCTTTCCGAGTTTTTCAGAAAAAAGTAACATGCACTAGATGAAGCGTTTCGAGTATCTTAATCTAGATGGCAGCACCAAACTCTGTCGGAAGGAGCGGTGAGTACTAGCGACCAGAGCCAGAATCGAACGCTGGACATACGCAATCGGAAGAAAGCACGGTACCACGACGCTGCGGTTTTCTTGCCGAATTTTGCTTTAAAAGTATACTGACTGCTGCAAAAGTTATTTGTGGTACGGCTTGTTTTGGAAACTTAAAATTTTTTTGAAGTATTTTGTAAATGGAGAGAAAATACCATAATTAATAAATATAAATTAAAAATCTTAAATCTTTTTTCTTCCACATAAATTATTTTCAGGAGATAATGTGCTGTTTTATTTAAGTATTCACCCGTTTTATTTAAGTATTCATCCGGCGACGTCACCTGGTGACTGGTCACACATAAACTTCACAGTGACCACACAGTGAAGTTACATCACTCACAAGTTACCAGACCCTTATTATCGCATGGGCAAATCGGGACTTTGCCCAGGTCCCCCAGTTTCAAATGTTGTTCTGAAATATTCTTTTATATGTCAAAATATTATGAAAAAGAAAACAAATTTTATAGATGGGGACCCCCAAATTCATCAATGCCCGGGGCCCCTGTTGGTCATAATCGGGCTGTGCAAGAAGTTACAATGTGACAGTCCTGTGACAATTGTGACCCTCTGTGACGTCACAGCAACTCTTTTGTGACCATCTGTGCTATTAGGAAAAAACGCGTTCACTCTATCCGTCTCTCTTGGCACTTGGCGCATGCGCGCGAAGTCCAAATAAAGATTTCCTCTCCTCGTAAATACTTTACCCCGAAATTTTGGGTTATGTTCCGAAATCGTGAGTTCGAGTTAGTTATCATCGGTAGTTACGCTATACATTCGGAAACCTTTCGCTATAAGTATGTAACGTTTCTGAAGTTTATATGTGCATGTTCCAAGTATCTATGTATATCATTTTTATAGCTTCAATTGTTCTGGTCAAGAAGTTGGTGCTGCTTGCTCAGTGCACATCCTAGTAGTGGTAAAGTAAATGAATTGTTAGAATTTATTCTGCTGGCTAAATGTGATTGTCTTCCTCTCACAAGACAAATGTCGTTTTATCAACAGTAATTACTGGTGGTATTATTGACTAATTTATTGTCATATTTACATATATGTACAATAATCTTACTATAATTGCACTGCGCACCCGCAGTATTCATCATGCGTTGTTCCTGAACAAGGTTCACTCGTTCTCCGTCTTACATACACTGCGCCGTTTCACGGCGTTTGCAGGCTCTTAAGGCTTATTACATTCGGGCCTTTTCCTGACACTACAATCTCTGATTGTTGAATTTTATTAACATATCTAATAAAAGTTACTACTAAGCATAGGAAAAATCAACATTCAACAAAAATATTAGCTCATTTAATTTAAAAATAATAATATATTATACTTAAGAGTCCTTAAAGAGTTCAAGTTCTTATTATAGTCACTGCTAAATATGTCACTCTGGAATAGTATTAAAAAGGAATGTTCTTACCATAGGCACAGTATAAAAAAACGTCTGTCAGTTTTCGTACGCGAACTGTTCTGAAAAAGGGTTGCGTCTCGGTGCTCTTTTGGAGTCATCACTCACAATGCACATTCTAGGGAGGCTTTGGTCATCATCACTGGACTCGTCGCGAGTCGTCATCACTATCATTGCATGTCTTAGAGACGATTCACTTTCATGGTTTCAGCTGGCTTATTGAATCAGTTGTTGAATAGATATAACTTTCTTTCTTTGGTTCTAATACTGTTTACTCTATAGGTGTCTTAGGAAGTACTTCAGTTATTGTTAGAGGTTCCTCGATATTTTGGTTGAGTTTTTGTGGTTCTCTGTTGATTTTGGGAAGCTCGTTTTCATCACCACAATTTTCTCTACTTCATACACTTGGGATTTGGGACATTTTTCTTATCGTAGTACTGTTTGCATTTTTGTTTGATTTTCTTCAATGGTTTTAGCCTGTTATTTTGCACGACTTTTGGTTTTTGTCCACAAAATTCTTCAGTCAGCTCAAATCTTTAATGATGAATCCGTCGTTAAATGCGGCTTATAACATGTAACATTTCAAATGGTGTTTTATTTGAAGTTTTATTTTAAAGTAAATTTTTTAATACTTCTCTAGTCTTTGATTTTTGCATTCAGTACTTTTGCTTCTCTACATCATAGAACGTTTGTAATAACACCCAGTATGTTTTGTTCGCGCGTTACACCATCCCGTTAGAATGTGGATGTCGTTGTCGAGTTTATGTGTGCTTTATACGTTGACTTTACAATATTCTCGAATCTTTCGATGTGAAACATTGATCTCTGTCACTTATTCTTGGATCTAGGTAATCCAAACTCGTTAACAAAGTCTGCAATGCTATTAGGACATAATTCGTTCGGGTGTTTTCAACTAGGAACAAAGCCGTTAAAACCTAGTGAGTTATCGATAATAACTAGCAGTCTCTTGATTGCTTTTGAACTTCGAACAATGAGACCTAAAATGGTCAAGGTGGATAATAGGAAAATGGCCTCTTACCAGGTAACTTATTGGATGAAGTAGGCCTTGTTGTTTCCGGATGGTATCTTGGTTTACAGGCATTCGAAACACATTGCTATGTGTCGTTTGAATATCGTTTCATAGAAGGAAAACAAATATTAATTTCTTTTATTTTTCCGATTGTCTATCAGCTGCAAAATGTCCGAAGCAATCATGAAATTCACTACTAGCTTTTTTCTCATAGACCTTGGGAATGAAATAAAAGTAACTTTTCTTAACCTTTACTTTAGTGCTTACGAAATAATTATTCTCTTAATACATAATCTTCACTTTTCCTTTTTGTCTTTGTTCTTCGAATACTTTTTTTCTTTAAGATTTCAATTATATCCCTTTTAATTGCGGAATCTGTAGTTGTATCAACAAAATTTGGCTCTTTATATCGTCACGTCAAGTTAACTTCTAATCTATCTTCTACGTCGTTTCCAAGGTGTCACGCTTCTTCGTCAACGGAGTTGACCTATCCAAAGCATCAATGTGAACCATTACATTTCTCTCCTTTCTATGTTATATTGAATTGATAATCTTGAATAAGATTCGACCATCTAGCGATTTGAGGATTTTTGGTTTCATTTGCATTGAGGTTATACTAATGTTCGCAGTCAGTAACTATAGTAAATTCTATTCCGATTAAATACTGTATTTAGACGATTCTAAAGTCCCACGATAGACATAAGTTCATCAATTTACTAGATGGTAAACGCCTCTCGGCTACAGTCGTTTTCTTACTTAATACAGTATATAAATGCCAGTTTCTTATCTTAACCTCTCTGTAAAAAGCTCATTCCAGCAAGTCCTAACGACCTGATCACAGTGGACCTCGGTTTCCAGAATTTTTGGATTATAATGTGCAAAGAACGGGTTGTTTTGTCAGTTCCCCTTCTTAAGTACTTCAAACGCTTCTTAGTGTTCTTCCCACTTAAACGTTACTTTCTTTACGCGTTAATTTCGTTCAAAGGTTCAGCTTTCTCTGCATATTTCTTAAACAAAATCGTCTGAAAAAAGTAGTCAACCAATGAATTCCTTAAGTCGTGTACGTTTTTTGGTTCTGGAAATTCCTTAATAGCCATTATTTTTCTTAACCTGGTTTGACACCGTCTTTATTTCAAAATAAATCCAAGAATTCGACTTCCTCTCATTTCCAAATTCACATTTGGGTAGTTTTAAAAGTTAAAATTTCGCATCCCTCACCGATCAAATATTTCCTTTAATTTTGAAATCATTTCTCTCCAAGACTTTGCAGGAATTAATATGGTCGTCTAAATAAAATAAAACTTTAGTAGTTCATAATGTACCTAAAACATGCGGACTTTAGGCGCTGATTGGCTGGAGCGTTTAGCGTTGGCTAAATCCAGAATTACCATTCTCTCCAATTGTCCTGTTTCATCTGGTGTAACTGAAAGTTGTTTTTGATTTTGCTTCTTTGTTAATGGAATCATGCAAATAAACACCATGGCAAGATCTAAGTACAAAATAATTTGCAACCCACTTAAATTTTCTAAATATCCATCAGATTCGGGGGGTAAGGGGTACTTATCCTTTATAGTCTGATATTCAACCTTCTATAATCTACACAAGCGCTGTTCCCAGTTTTTTTTTCCTAACTAGCAATACAGGACTCGCGTAAGGGGATCTAGTTTCGGACCTATCCGTTTTTCTTCACTCTCGCAAACGATTCTTTTATTGTATTTCGTTCTTCGTACTTGTTCTTCTTTATAAGATGCTGCGGAAAACTGGTTTACTACCTTTCAACTTCTTAATGTCCATTTTGTCAAAATAGTGCACCCCAATCACTCAAATCAGTGCAAAAACAGTCTCTATAATCCATTTTTAAGTTAAGAATTTCAAAGCTTTTCGTATATAATTCATTGACGAGTCAAATTGATTTCCTTCATGTGTTATAGCTCTTTTACTATTCGGTACGTGTATACTGTCATTTTCTTTGACGCTCAAATGTTATCATTTAGTTTTCATTTACTTTCTCTCAATTCACCAATCTTCGGTTATGTCCAATACCCTTCCGACACATTGACCTTCCTTTAATTCGATATCAACATTCCTATGTTATAATTGGCACTAGTGTGGAATTCTTTTTTTATCTCTACCCCGAATCCGAGGACTTCCGTTTTTACCTTCAACAAAACCATTCCTAGACTCATTTCGGAAGTTTTAGCCTGAACAAAGTTTTTATGAGTTACTTTTAATTTCAATTGGATTGTCCGTTTGCGAAGTACAATTCTTCATGCACTAACTTCATTCTCTTAGTCTCGACAAACGGAATGCTATGAGAATAACCACAAGTTTAAACTGTTCACCAAACTATTCCGTATGAGATTCTTCTTATCGTTCAAAATATCCCTTCCTAAAAGTAGGTCGTAGGACTGTGCTGATCATCAAACGATTAAAAATAGTAGCTTCCAGTGTTCTATCGTCTATTTCCATAACAAACTCTTGCTTTAAGGTCATCGTAGATGCTGAATATATTTTTTTTCCCCAATACGTACAGCTGCGCCGGTCGGGAAAGAACATTTAACTGTAATGATTTCGCCACAGAATTCTTTAAACAGAGATAGACCACTAACCCGTGTCTAATAAACATTTTCTATCCGGGCCATCATTATGGATGACGCACATTTTTGAGATAAATTGCTGACTTCGAAGTTTAAGAATGTGATGCCTGTATATGAGATGTTTTCTTTTTCTTTTTCTGCTCGACGAATTTTAAAGGACTTTTGCTTTCGGGCAATCTACTGAGCAAAATGGGTTCTCGAAAGTTAACAATTAAAACATTTAAATTCACCTTTTCATGGATAATTAGAAATTGGTTAGGTTTGGCAGTGTTTTAAATCATTTGACTCATTGGAATGAAACGTTTTATTTCCATACTCGCTTTTGAATTTGTATGTTTGTTTTTGTCGTACAATCGCGATTCATGGTGTTTTTCATTAGTCGAAGCAATTTTTTGAATTATTTCTCCTATGTTTGAAATCCTGTTGGACAATTTCATTCCTTAACGGACCGTTTCATAGCGTCAAGTTTTTCCGCTAAATCTTCGGGATTATTTAGTTTTAGACCATTCGTCGATAAAATGTTCGGTATCGACAAAAGGGAACTTTCCTTTTTAATTGATCGGAAATGATCAATACTTTAGTTCTTCAACGTAGAAATATCTAACCCTATTTATCCATTCATGGAAATAATTTGAGAGTTCGAAGCAGTAATCTCTTCCATATACCTTTTTGGTATCTGACATGGTCAATTGTTCTCAAATTTTTGCCTAAACGTTCTGGGCTTAATTTTAAATCTCCGTAATAATAACTGCTTAAATATGCTTGTAATCGTTTAGCTTTCCTTCTTCACTTTCGGTTGCTATTAATTGATTTATCTCGTTAGGTTAACAGGTCCAACAACTGAGTACCATAAATTTTTTTCCTTCATCTAGTTTTTTATACGTCTAGTGACGCTCTAACAGTAACTAGAAAATGACTGAGTATCACTAATTTTTAGGATCATATTTATGCATTAAAATTAACGCATTTCTGTTTACATTTTTATTTTCAAATACTATTGACCACACTTCCATCCTTCTTACTTTGTGTTTCTAACCGCAATTTTTCTAGCTCAAATTTTTGCTGCCTCTTTATAAGTTTCACTTCGTTTTTGAACTGGATTCTATCATTAATAATTCTCTCTAGGCAAAAACTTTTACAAATTCTACTTCATACTGCTTACTTTTCAACAATAATACGT
Organism: Cheiracanthium punctorium; assembly: GCA_038373885.1. Taxonomy (NCBI): domain Eukaryota; kingdom Metazoa; phylum Arthropoda; class Arachnida; order Araneae; family Cheiracanthiidae; genus Cheiracanthium; species Cheiracanthium punctorium. Next base: position 586,158 of record JAWZYV010007843.1, read on the forward strand.
TTTAAATCAACGAGTTTAGATGGCGGATATTCTTCGCCCCCCCCCCCCCCCACCCCCACCCCCCCCCCCCCCCATTCTGAAGCAATTTCAAGCAAAATCCAATTTTCCTACGCTTTGTAGGTTTAAGCCATCTTAACATCAAAAATATAATATATTCACGACTCAAAATTCACAATCTTACGGCGATATTTTGGTCAAGTATTACTTTTCAAGTAAAACAAATATACTTTCTAACTCTTCTAGAATTATCGAAATAATGTTTTAAACAACAGTTAAATGAAAAGTTCTGTACTTACAGTTTTGCATTCAGCTTATGAGTCTCGCATCTAAGACACTAAATAGAATCTCTTATCCAACTTCTGAAAAATTTTTTTTGTTGTATCCTCTCACAAGACAACTGCTCGTTATCACACAGTAATTACTCGATGGTATTCTTGATAATTTGATTGTCATTATTTACATATATTTACAATAATCTTACTATAATTGCACTGCCGCACGGCAGTATTCATCATGCGTTGTTCCAGAAAACAACGGTTCACTCGTTCTCCGTCTTACATCACACTGCGCCGTTTCACGGCGTTTGCAGCGCTCTCTACAGGCTTATTACAAATGTGTAAGTAAAAAATTTTTATGGCGATTGGGCGAACGGTATAGAAGTTGATGTGCTGCATCGCCATCGTGTGGAAAGTTATAGTCAAGCAGATAACGGAAATGTATTTTCCATGTTCATATAATCCATGGTGAAACAATTGTGTTCAAAAATCGGTTGGACCAGTATTTTCACAAGCAAGTTGCTTAAACGAAATTTGAATTTCGACGTTCTGCAAGCACCAATCTAGCGGCAATTTACGAGCAAAATGGATAGTGTAAAAATATCTACGTCTTCAATACCATGTTTACCTTTTCATCGAAAATCGGTTGAATGGTCTTTCATAGAGCGGTCGAAAGGAATCGGAAATCGACGTTCTGCAGGTCCATATAGCGGCAAGTTACAAGCAAATGGATAATGTAAAAATATTCTACGCTTCAAATATATGTGTGTACTATTTACATCCAAAAAACGGTCTCTGAATAGAACGGTTTTCATAGCAAGCGGTCGAACACGGAATGAATTCGACACTTGACTGCGCCATCCTAGCGGCAAGGTTATAGCAAATGTATAGTGTAAAAAAAAATTATTCTCTGTGATCCCAATTATCATGATATCCAATTGTCATAAAAATCGTTTGAATGTACTTTCATTGCAGCGGACGAAGAATTGAATTCAACGCTCTGCAAGGCAATTAGTAGCAAGTCATGGCAAAAACGGTCTAGTGTAAAAATTTTCTCCGTGTTCAAATATCCATACGTACAATTTGCGTTAATGATAGGTCAAACCGGTATTTTCATAGCAGTCGGTTGAATAGAATTCGACGTTTTCTGCAGCGCCACCTAGCGGCGAGATAGAGGAAAAGGATAGCATAAAAAATTATCCGTGACAAAAGACTTAAGTTACACAAATTTCTTTGTGATTGTCAAAAACGGTTTTGGAGTTTCAACGTCATACACACCCACACACACACAAACACATTCATTTATATACAGGGTGTCCAGCCTAATGTGACCAATAGCAGCTAATCCCAAAAACCGTTCGGGTTTCGATATGCACTTCAATTTAAAAAATGTTGTTAAAAGGGTAAAGAATGTTTATACGTGCTTTTCGAACCAAAAAAAACCCATTTAGAAAAAAATTACAAAAATTAAATTTTTATACGGTCCCCAGGTCCTATCATTTATATTTAGGAAAAGATGCAGTACACAAAAACAAAGTAAACACAAAAAGTTTCATTTTATTACGATAAAAACTGACCAAGTTATGGAACTTTGAAAATCATACATTTCATCCATTTTCTCGGCCAATTTCAAGAAGCTAGTAAGGGACCGTCTCCAAAGTGAAATTAATTGGTACTCTGCCAGGAAACTTTCGCTCTTGCACGTCACTCTTATGTAAATCGTTTTTAAATTTAAAAGTACATACATTACGTTAATATTACAATAACTGAGTACTTAAGAAACAAAATTTATTCTGTGTACGTGTAAAACATAGATAAAATAAAATATTTTGGACGAAGAAAACTTTTCAAAAGTAGTTCCAAAAAAATAGACTTATTTGCCTGCGGCTTCAGACTGATTTGCTGCGATACTGATCATGGCGAACGTTAAAAATCTGTTGTGTAGTCGCTTGCAATTGCATACAGCCGTATTCTAATATTACGAATTCTAGTATGGGAGAACGAGATGTATACAACTGGTCTCCAGGTATTAGCTCCTGCTCCAGGACTGGACGATAAGGAAATGCACCGTACCAGGGCCGGCCCTAACAGTTTTGCCGCCCCGGACAAAAATATAAAATGCCGCCCCCCCCCAACACAGTTAAATTACTACTAAAAGAAATATTGTTCACATATACTGTTTTTATGTCTATAAATCTTGAATGGCTCTTTAAACATAACACTGCATAAGAAAAACCATATTTATTAAAAACCACACATTTAGCTAAAAACCAAAAGAAAGAGAGAAAAATCAAGAGTTTTTTTTTTTTTTTTTTTTTTTTTTTTACTTTTAATTCCGCAAAATAATTCCTGACTTTTTCTCTTAAATCAATTTTTCAACTAATTCATGTTCGATAGCCAATGTAGTTAAATTATTTAACCTATCTGGAAGAGTTGTGGAACATAAGAAATTTTTAGTTAACTTTAATTTTGAGAAACTCTTCTCTGCTCTTGCCACAATTATCGGCAAAGAAAGCGAAATTCTCGAAGCAATAGCAAGATGTGGTGTAAAATCTAGAGTTGAAATTAGCTTTAAAATTTCAACTGAGCTTTCCTTTTTGCCTAATAAGGCCAACTGACACTTTCATTTACTGGATCAAGCGCATTTTTATTCCCTGATTCCCCATCGGTCAGCATTCCAATTCCAATTGTTTACTCTATAACCCTTTGAGGCGCAACCCTTTCCCAATGCTGAAAAAAGGGCAGCCGTTGCCATCGCTCGACTTAACTACCAGCAAGATGGCAGACGATCGAAACGTTCATCGCGTGCCACAGATCTAGAGACTCTTTTTTGACGACAGCTGGCTGCCCTTTTTTCAGCACTGGGCAATCTATCCAGCTGTTCTCGCATTCTTCCATTTTTTAGCAGATGTCAGTGCTGTTAAAAATAATCGTGACAATTTTTTTTATGGGAAATGACTTGGTAAAAAGTAAAGGATTCTCATGGAGCTATGTCACCCCCGCCCCAACTATTTTTATAGAAATCAAATCTATTCTTCGTGACTGGTAACAGTCAAAATGTCAGAGTTTGGTGTTCCCAGAGCGGGAACACTGCGCGTTAAAGGGATAAACAGTGTTAACACTATTACAATTACACTGTATTACAATGTTTAATTAGCACTGAGTATCTTTTAATTCATATATGCCCTGCAAAAATTTAAAATAATTACATTGGGTACTTATTACATTAAATCTGCACTCTAAGGTATTAATCGCTTTGTTTACTGTAAAAAATAAAAATAAAACTATCGGGAATTTTAATTTAGGATCTTTCACCAGATCATCTGATGTTTCGCAATCAAAATTAATAAGCTATGTGGCTGAGTAAACTCAGTGTTATCCAGAATACTATCTCGTCTGTCAGTTCTCTTGCATAACAGAATATTTCATTTAAAATTACATCCATTTGAAGATCCTTTCAAAAAATCTTTACAGTTTCTTAAGAGTTCTAGAGCAGGTGGTAAATCGTTGTCTTTTGACTGCAATAGCTTTCTTAATAGATTCACGCAACTGAAGATTTTGTACCAAATAATAATAGAGCATAGGAACATGAACTGTTTGAGAGAGTTAAATAATCCTGAAACCAAATCACTGGAACAAAAACTTAAAATTCTTTCATCAATTTTAGCCTCATTGGAATTAGATTTGTCAATACCTTTATACCTTACTAAGAATGCGATTTTTTAGGCACCAGAAATGCGATCTAGAAATATGGGAGAGTATTTGGCTTGTTGAATTTCATTAACAAAGTGTAATCTCAACTGGAAACGTTGTGGTTGTGAAAAATCTATGCAACATGTGTAAATATTTATTTGCACATCACATATAAACAACTGAAGCGAATGAAATGAAATTTATTGCTACACCAAAAGTGGCAACTTAATTTAAACTGCAGGTGCTAAAATATTTCTAATTCGTTTAAAAGTTTTGAGATTTGAAACTGTTGTTTGAAAACTGTGCGTAAATGTATGTTCGCCCTTTGTTAAAAAATGACTCAATGGAATAGAATGAAATTTAGAATTATATTGAATGGTAAGTTAATTGAAACAATAGATACCAAAATTGTTTTAAATAATTCATAGACTTTGAGATTTTGTAAAAATTGCTTTAAAAGTTTGTTCTGGCATCCATCAAAAACAGATTAAGAGAACAGAATGAAATTAGGTCATACGGGTAACAAAGCATGATAGACATTTTTAAAAGATTTGTATAAATTGAAAGGATTTGTAAAAGTTGCATTGTATTTTTTCTTTTCTTTTTTAGGGGGCAGGGAGAGAGGGGGAGGGCGTCTGGAGATAATACAATAGGTGCCTGTTCGACTTAAACAAATTACGTCGATTTCTTCTTTAAAATTATTATTTTTTTTTTAATTTTGAGAAAATTGTGCAAAAATTTTACAGGCATAATATTAAAATTTCTAAAGTTAATAGAACAAAATTCAGTTACTGTCGAGGAGATATAGTTAAATAACATTGTTTGAATTCTTTCTAATTAAATATATATATTATTGAGAAAATTTTGTTTGACCACTTTGTAAAAACAACTAAAAGACAAAACGGAATGAAATGAAATGTTGTTAAATAGTAGGCGGTTAGTAAATTAAAATTACAGGATTTGAATTTTCTACAAGTTTGAATTAAAGTATGATGTAAACTTTGATTTAAAGTTTTCCACGCATCAAGTAAAATCCTCAAAATATAATTCAATCAGACGTTGCAGTGTTAAATATAGGCTACTTGCTATTACAAAGCATTTTCCAGATATTCTCTTTTCGGTTTAATATTCATTGAAGCTCATTCACTAAAAGAAAACGTTAATTTTGAATGTAAAGCATTTTCTCTATTGACAGTTTGTCTCAGTAGTTTGTTACTCTCTAACCTATAATCTTTGGACAATACGCAAGAGTTATAACTTTGCTTTCTATATTTCTGCCAGTATGCTAATTCCATTTTTTTGTACTCCTACAATGCAAACAATATTTCGCACGGTTAGTAAAAACCCATCAATGACGGATGGGTACCTCAGCTAGTAAAGTTATATAGAATGATATTCTTCGGAATATTTTTTAACAATTCTTTTGCTAATACAAAATGTATTTTTCAAATTCGAGCCAAAATGCCGCCCCTAAAATTTGCCGCCCCGGACAGGGGTCCGGTTTGTCCGGCCCTAGGGCCGCCCCTGACCGTACGTATGTAATATGTTCCACACCGTCGATTTTGAGCAGGAACAGGACTTGCTAATATCCTGGACGCTACTTTCAGGATGAGCCAGGGCATATCCTAGAACATCCTCAGCGGGTATCCGCAAGCTTGAAGGTGTCGCACGAGACAAGGGAATACGTCTGTGACAACTCCCAGTTCTATACAAGCGTTGAACAGCACGGGCAATTGTACAATAAGATAGATGTCTTCGGCTGGGAAATTTAATGGCATAAAGTCTTGCCGCCTCTCTCTTATTTCGATTACACTGCCCATACAACAGTACCATTTCGCAGTATTCTTCATTTGTATACATCTCGTTCTCCTGTACTAGAATTCGTAATATTAGAATACGACTGTATGCAATTGCAAGCGACTACACAACAGATTTTTAACGTTTGCCATGATCAGTACCGCAGCAAATCAGTCTGAAGCCGCAGGCAAATAAGTCTAAGTTTTTGGAACTGCTTTTGAAAAGTTTTCTTCGTCCAAAATATTTTATTTTATCTATGTTTTACACGTACACAGAATAAATTTTGTTTCTTAAGTACTCAGTTATTGTAATATTAACGTAATGTGTGTACTTTTAAATTAAAAAACGATTTACATAAGAGTGACGTGCAAGAGCGAATGTTTCCTGGCAGAGTTCCAATTAATTTCACTTTGGAGACGGTCCCTTACTAGCTTCTTGAAATTGGCCGAGAAAATGGATGAAATGTATGATTTTCAAAGTTCCATAACTTGGTCAGTTTTTATCGTAATAAAATGAAACTTTTTGTGTTTACTTTGTTTTTGTGTACTGCATCTTTTCCTAAATATAAGTGATAGGACCTGGGGACCGTATAAAAATTTAATTTTTGTAATTTTTTTTATAATGGGTTTTTGGTTCGAAAAGCACGTAAAAACATTCTTTACCTTTTTTAAAACATTTTTCAAATTGGAAGTGCATATCTAAACCGAATGGTTCGGGAATTAGCTATTGGGTCACATTAAGGCTGGACACCCTGTATATATATATATATATAATATATAATAGCTTACTTACGTAAAGTGAAATCCCAAGATAATCCAATGAAAAAGTGAAAAAAATATATAAAAAAAATAAAAAAGTAGATAGCACATGGTGCCAATTAACGAGCTTATTCCGGATAAGTGTTTAAATATAGCCTTTTAAGGCAATGAAAGAGTGGAAAAATTGAATATAAAGCGCCAAATTAGAACTGGTGAGCTTTTAAGCCTAATCACATGTAATCAGAAATAGTCCGAAAATGGAATTAATATTGAAATGGTGTGCTCTATCATCAGGCGCCACCGCACACACATTTCAATTTAATCGAAAAAAACAATAGCTAGGTTTCTGCAAGTTACCTGACCAAAATTAGGGTCCTTTTGTAACTTGGGGGCGCGACCGTAGCTATTAGAAAAAAACAACGAGGAAGTGGACCGACACGAAGATCAAAGCTCAGTAATGGAGGCAGTATTTAGTGCATGTTGCCATCATAGAAGGCTTAATGCAATCAATAGACAAGTAATGCCATGGAGTGTGAATAAAAAATGATATATTAATAATACTTTGGAAGTATGGAAAGGAAAAGAATAATAATAAATAAAAAAAAAAAAGTAATAATTAAATGAATAAATAAAAAGAATAAAAATGGTAATAATTAAATGAATAAATAATAAAATAAATATTACACTAGTATAGCTAGCCTATGTTTTACGTAGTACTAGCTGCAGTAGCTAAGAAGTACTTAGTTGAGGTTGTGGAAATGGGGAAAAACTGTAGCAATAATATTAACAATAATGATATTGATAATAATTATATTCATTTCTAATTGCTATTTATGCTAATATAATTGTAAAATATTTATGTAGAACAGTACTCTGTTTGGCTTCATTGGTTATAGACTCACATAAAAAGGAAAAAGTACCAGTAATCAACCATTCTTAAAAATAGATTTTTTTTTTTTTTTTTAATAAAATATATAGATATATATTTTATGTTTTTTTTTTTTTAATAAAATATATAGATATATATTTTATGTTTTTTTTTTTTTTTTTTTTTTTTTAAATATAGAAAGAACCAACAACCAACCCCATCCTCACCAACCAATATTCTGATTAGGACATACAGTTTTTTAGATTACATAGAGGATATAAAATGGAAGTTAGAAATTTACTGGGATAATTATATTTTATAGCAGTTTTATATAGGTCAGTTAAGTTATTAGCCTTAAAACTATTGGTACATAGAGACTCTATTCTATACTTATGATTAGAGATAATATTTCTAAACACAGAAGTGTGCATACATGAATTGAAATGAGTGAAGGTATTAACCTGAAAATTAAAGTCATTTCTTTTATTATATATATTAAAGGATAGACTCTTATCGTCATTGATTCTAATTTGTAAGTCTAAAAAATTAATTATTCTATTATTATTAGGATTTTTTATTAGTTCTAGGGCTGAATGGTAGGCTATGGGTAGGTGGTCAGTATCACTATAAGTATTGTCAGTAGCTATTGTTATTATGTCATCTATGTACCTATATATTATAAGAGAAGGATTATTGTAATTTTTTTCATAATTATATAAATATAGGTCTGCTAAGTAACTGGAATTGGAACCACCTTGTGGAATTCCTATAACTTGCTTATATAATTTATTATTATGTAGAATGTAGTTATTATAGATTATGAACTTTAACAGATTTTCGAAATACATAGTATCTATGTAAGAAGGCAGGGTTATATTATTATTACTATGTATAAATAGATTCAATATTATATTGTATAAGTCGTCTAGTGGTATACTATTGAATAAGTCTTTAAAATCATAAGTTGATATATTAATTACATCGTATAGAGCATTAATCTTATTTTTTAGTTCATAGCTATTACCTATAGATACAGAAGTAGTGTTAGATTTTATGTACAGATCATGCATAGAAGTAAGTATTTTTAGTAATATTTTGCTTGCTACATTATTATAAGTGTTACATCCTATAGTAACAGTTCTGAATTTTAGTGGCGTTTTATGAAACTTTGGTATTAGCACTAAGTAGGGATATTTTAGATTGTCATGCTTGATTTTAAGTAACTTGTGGAAAGCTAAGATCTTTTTGTTAAATGTTATCTCAGTGATAGATGTTAGACTGAAATTTGGATTATTGTTAATGGATGAAGCTAAGAGATTGTGATATAACTGCTTACATATTATAGCGTAGTTATTGCTAGACTTATCAACATAAGTAATGATAAAGTTATTCTGTAGCTCTGTTATTTGATTGCTTAGTTTTATATTTTTAGTATATCTAAATTTACAAAGTAGTTGTTTTATATATATATATATAGAGAGAGAGAGAGATAATACATCGAAATTGCTAGTACCAGAACACTCTAGAATATTCAAATAATTTGTTCTTTTTCACTTGTCAAAATAACTTGAATTTGTTTCAGGTAAAATGGTTCGCAGATGATAATTGCTTGAGATTCAGTTTTCCTGCTGATATGGCCACAGACGATAAACATTAAATTGTAATATTTTATTGGAGTTCAAATTCAGAAGTTCTCATGAGTTAGAAATGGACAGATATATATTTTTTTCACATTCCCCCCCCCCCACACACTTCCACCCACCGCGAGCAAACTCCCTTACTTTCACCGTGAGACCAAGGGGTATTTACCACCCCAACGGGAAGTTAATTCGAGTAGGTGGTGATAGAGAAAACCCTGTCTTTACAAACGAACATTAGCATTTTATATATATATTAAGATAAGATTACAGAATGGTTTTTTTAAAGAAGCCATTAATTTATTAATTTGCACAGAGTAATTGTTCTTGTAAATAAAACCCAATGCAATTTAATTATTTTGTTAAAGAACTTCTCTTTAGATTATTCTTTTAATTAGCCCCCCCCCCCCAACCGATCACTGGTGTCAACATAGATATTCGGTTTCATAGTTCTGATAATTGCTGTTTTTTGTAAATATTTAGATAGCTTAAAAATGAGATTTGAATTGCAAGTGAGTTTTGATGTCTAATTCATATTTACGCATAATCCAGAATTATGAATAAATTATTCAAGTATGCTATCATTATTTTTGCACGGAAAAAATTTCAAACTTATTTAGAATGTCTGGCTATAATTATTACATTTTTTGAAATAGTTGATGCAGGTATACTTACTTTCATATTTTATGATCTGATTGGAAACTTAATAATAGCGATTTTTTGTTTACTTATAATATTGGCTACATTTCATCAAAATGGATGAATCCATATATGTAATTAAATCTTTTGAATATTTCATATTTTTCTCTTAAATAAATTAATATTTATAAACAAAATGTTTCATCAGTTATAAAAAATAAAAATGCTTCTTTCACCATAAGCCAAGCTATGCGAACGTAAATGAATGATATACTGGAACGATTTCGCCAATACAACGCTGGGTCTCAGCCCGGCATTCAAAGATCCATGTTGAGAAATAACCCTGGTCATGAGCGCCGGAAGCATAGGGCAAGGGGGGCATTGCCCCCCTGTATTTTTGTATGCAGTGTTTTCCCTCACTTTTTTGTTCTTTCCAACATGGTAACCATACGTTGAAGTAGTCTTTGCCCCCCCCCTTGAGTAGTCTTTGCCCCCCTGGAGTAGTCTTTGCTCCCCTTGGGAAATATTCTGCCGGTGCCCATGACCCTGGTCTCAAGTCTTCTCTGTTGGTTCTACTTTTTGCTGGTGTGAATGAACAGGTTGAACCCGGGTTCCCGATTAAATATGAAACCCATACCTCATACACTAAAACGAGAGGGGGGATAAGCAGGCTTCACTACAATTATCCCGTCCCCAATTGAAACTATTATGAAATCTCTATTCCGAACATAGGGGCCGCTTAATTAGATTAAAATTTTATTTGCGTAACATGTCCAGAGTTCTGCATCATTTCTGACAAAATTCAAAGCTTTGTATAATTTCAAAAGCAAATGAAACCCCCATCAACCATACGTATAAAATTTATGCAGTTCCGGAAATAAATAAATAAAAACAAATAATTTTTCAGTGTCATGTCACATTATATATACGGAATAAAAACTGAGTTTTTATCACTTCAAATGTACATCTGAGTTAATATGGTAACTAATATATGTACTAATATGGTAAACTGTAACTAATTGTTATTATTAATAAATTTTCAATAAAATAGTATTAATGTTACTAAAAATATGCTACCAAAATCGCAGTCGTTAATTTTGCGAGACGAGACAGCCCTGTTTCTCGTCTCGCGAGTGCATCCCTAACTGCTTCTTCTTGATCCAGTTGATCTAGCCGAAATTGGTCTTCTAATGCTCTTTGGCGGCAGAAGAGAAATCTTAGTTGATCATTCTTAACTCACTAATAAAAAATCATCAAAATGATAAAATGTTTTACAATATAAAACACGTAGGTTTTTTTTTTTCTGATAAAGTTCAGTTATTTTGAATATAGCATTAAGTTATTCTTGACATTCTTAAATTAATCCAATTATTTTTACAGCTGTCTTTGGTATTTTCAACTTGGCTTTCATGCATTTCAAGAGAGTGAAACCTGATGGGTTCTACACGAGTACCATTCTGGACTTGAACTTACCGGAAGAGTACATGAAGTCAAGGAAATTTACAGTTGGTTGGCCACCTTCAGCAGAGTGGGCTGGTCTCTGTTTGTGCCTCATCGGAAGCCTGTTTTGGCTCATCCTCGCCAAAATCTACAGATATCAAATCTTGAGCCCAACTTAGTGTTTCATTTGCGTCATAAAATCACTCAGAACGCTCCCATGTCATAGGTGCTTTGAAGAATGACTGAATATCCCATCATTCTGAACACTAATGGTTCAGAAATGTACAATACTCCACCAAAAGGAAAAAATTAATAACAAAAGAAAAAAAAAAATACGAACGCAAGTAATATCTAGAATTCTAATTGATGTAGAAGAAATCCGTTTGCAATTAACGTTTTGTACATCGCTCTCTATCTCTTCTTCTGTTTTTTAATATAAATTTAATTTTCTATTTACTCATTTATTTTTCATCTAACTTTGCTATTCCACATTCAAACCATCCTACTTTTCCCCGGCCATTCAATTTCTTTGATTTGGTTTACACCCCAAATAAAGGATTTTGTTGTTTGGGTTTGCAATCAATATTTAGTGGTAAAGTTTGAAATTTGAAAGTGGTAGTATAAATTGTGTAGTAAATAAATAAAATAAAACAGTAGAATAGACATTAAAGAAAAAACAGAGACACACAGAGAAAAAAGTAAAAAACAGCACAGAAATGTAATTTATATATATGTTAAAACATTTCTTATGCATACAGTGAAACAAGCACACAAACACACACAACAACATTTTTTTTCAATTAATTATACAATGTTAATGCATTATGCATTCTTTACTATCGTTAATACTTTATGTATATTTATTGTTTTGTTTATTTATTTATTTTTATTTTGACCTACCATTTTGATTTACTATTATTTTCTTCCTACCCCACGTTTTCCTTTCAATCTCCATGGTTTCTTGCTTTTTCCTTCAACCGATCGGCAACAACTTTCCAGCTTCCGTTTTACCCTGGGTTTTTTTTTCAGTTCTCACTCTGATGCTGTTATGGTGTGTGGACCCTATGTTTTACAGTTGATGTAGGATGAAATTTTTTTATCCGAAACATGTGTTCAAGATAAGTACATTCATGTAGGCACATAGATATTTTTGTGAGTTCTTTTCACAAAGTTTCAATTATTTTTAGAAGACTATTATTTTTAGAAATGCGGATGACTCCCAAAGACAAAAATAAATAAATGCAATAACAAACATTTAGCAAAATAAAACAAAATATCTTGTCCATACGTTGATTAGAACTAAAAATATTGCTTGTGTTCGAACTTCTATGCTCCTCCCTCGTACTGCTTCATAATGAATCAAGTCGAACAACAGTCATCCAATACGGGTCCAAATAAATTAAAGAAAAGAAATCTTGATAACGTCATTGATAAAGTGTGACCAGATTTTCGACATGGAACTTCTGACAGAATGCTTCAAGCATCATTTTGTATGTGGCTGTGATAAGCATTACCGAATACATTTTAAGACCATACTCTTTCATATCCATATTCATGGCGTCAGAGGCGTAGCCAAGGGGGAGGGGTTAGGGGGGTCATAACCCCCCCCATGAGAAATTTTTTGCCATACAAAATGTATATACTTCACTACATTATCACACATATGTATACATATATATATGAGTTGCAGTAGTCGTAACCCCCCCCCATGAAAAATTTCTGGCTACGCCCCTGCATGGCGTATATTAATCTGCTGGAGCATCTTACATGGCCGAAAACATTTTCTTTGCAAATTTCTGTTCAAATGACGTTATTTTCCACTACTGGTTAAGAACGAAATCCCATTTCACAGTGCATGGTTTGGACATTTCTTTGTTAGGCTACAAAAGATTTATTTTCATGCACTAAAGTGCTCTATTCAGTAAAATCAGCATACGAGTACTTCTAAGAACGAAGATAATTTACTTATTTTTCCTGCTTCAAAAATGCAAACAGTGCTTTAGTATAATCAAACTTTGTTAAAGTAATCATTAAAAGGAACCTATCAACCCCCTTACAAGAATCCTATATCAACCTGCGTGACACATTGAATTTTTTAAAGAAAATTAACTTCGAGGAACACCTTGTATTTTAATGCGTAGGCATTAAATTTTCAGTAAATCATTTTAGCAAATTGCTGTGTAATACAGATTTTTAAAACAGCACATACTGAATTTTGATAGCAAACTTTTATAAAATATTCGTTAAGTGTTTTTAGAAATAGTTTTTTTTTCAAGTTTAATATTAAAATTTAATTATATTTTTTTTAAATTATTTTTTATTATGTAATTGTTACCGTATAAAAATGGTTTTCGCATTAAAAAAATATCAATTTCGCCTCAAATTAGCAAACAGCTTACTGTAGGAGTTAATTCATCAGAAAAATTTATTTATTTTTTTCGCTTCTAAGTGGTGTTCGTCAAAATCTCTTTTTTCTCCACATTTTGTTATCGTTCTATCATCCTGAAACATCGTCACCCAGTCTAGGAAATCGAACCTCACACAGGAGTCTTATTTTCACACATCTTTCGTGATAGGTTAAATCACATATAAATAGGCCAAGACAGTACCTATAAAGCAACAATTTAAGGATGAACGACTCTTGCAAATTTTCTATCTAATTTGACACAAGAAAAGTTTGCTGAGTTGAGGATAAAATTAAAATTTTATAATAAATTATTTTTAATATTAATAATT